>QXEO01002042.1:0-221466 GCA_007115705.1 Dactylis glomerata | reverse complement strand
TATTGCTTCATGCACTATGTGTTTTTCTTGGAGCGTCAGTTGTTTTAGTTTTCTTAGTTGGTTTAGTTTGTTTGTTTTTCTGCAATAAATGGTTGGACCCCAACAAATTTCTTTTGGAGAAGTTGCTCGTTTTCATTTGCCAAGAACGCTCTAGTTTTCACTCTTATTAAAATC
Source organism: Dactylis glomerata (assembly GCA_007115705.1). NCBI lineage: Eukaryota > Viridiplantae > Streptophyta > Magnoliopsida > Poales > Poaceae > Dactylis > Dactylis glomerata. The sequence continues at coordinate 221,292 of QXEO01002042.1, read as the reverse complement.
GGGCGTTCTTCTTTTTCTGCTACTGCTTTTGGTTTTTGTTTTCGCCTTGATTTGCGTTCAGATCTTGTCATATCTTTTCATCAAGGTGTATTTTTGCCTCTGATCTTTATTGGTTTTCATCAAAAGAGGTGTCTTTAAAATTTCAAATGGTGTTGGAAAAGAGAAAAAGCTTTGTGCAAATAGTGGTACAAGAAGGAGCTTGTGTAGACTGCGGCTTAGGCTTTTTCATGTCATGCTGATGTCTTTTTGATAGTATGCTTAGTGTTTTTGCTGTAGCATGACTTGTCTCAAATAACTGAGATTGCTTAATGAGCCTTTGAAAAAATCATGCGTTGTTTTTATTGTATGGAAGCATTATTTTGGTTTTCTCCTTGATGCTTTATTTGGGTTGACTTGGCGCATGCTCACACATGTTAGACTCTTACAAAGTCGCCAATAGCCTTCATGATCATTTAGTTTTTGACTTTTGATGCCATCTTATGCTTCTTTTAATGTCGCTTTGCATGATTATGGCCATTATTGCTCTCTTAGTTGGTCGCTCCCAGTCTTTTGCTAGCCCTCGCCTGGTACTGAGTATGAGCTCTACTCGTGCATCCAACTCCTAAAAGCCAAGGTTTCCAAAGTGTCCACAGACTTATCATACCTACGAGAATTTGCTTATTCCAAGTAAATTTGACTTGCTTTTATTGTCCTCTTCAAATTAAAACTCTTACCAGTGTTATGCGAAATTCGGTTAGTTAAAGCTCTCACGAACCGGAAGGCACACTTAATTTTTCCTGTCTTAAAAATTGACATTGTGGTCTCGTCTGTTTGAGTTGTTATGCTTGGCAAGTTTGTAAGTTGGATTCTAGCCCAGCCATGCTGTCATGGGCAAGCTTTCAACATTGCACTTTCTATTTTAGGTGATATCGTGATCTTTTGTTAAGGATGCACGCGGTCTGAAATGAATTGGGAATCTTGTAGGGATCATGGAGTTTGTATATGTGTTAGGGAAACGCCGGGCCGCCAATCTAAGCCATGCATAATCATGGTGGAAATTTGCAGCATACCCATTGACAAGGGTATAGTTAATAGAGCCCGTTAGTTGAGTACCCCTGTGGCCCGTTATAGCTAGGGCCCAATTGTAATGATAGTCGAATACGAGTTCCTACCGTATGTCGATATTGTAATCTGTGTTGGACCCTACCCGATCCTCGAGACCTGGCCATCTATATATAGGGGCCAGGAGGGGACGGTGTAGGGCAGATTGAAAGCAAGCCAGGTTGAATACCCAAGTTTACTTTCGACACACACCTATTTCGACTAACTTTACCTTCGAGTTCATCCGACGCCCTATCTCCCCAATCCTAAGTCCTTCATCTAGGACATTTGTCGAGTTAACCCTCGTCAATTGGCGCCGACCGTGGGGACCTTGGGCGTTGGAATCATGAATTCGATGGCTTTTTCGCTTTTAGCCAACAGCAGTACAGAAATCGACGAAAATCAAGAGATGGAGTTGACAATCAGAAGCTTAAACATCCTCATCGGACCGTCGGGTTCATCTCGCCTTTCAGATCCGACGAAACAAGATCCGTCGGCAAGTGAGCCCAAAACAACAGCAATGATGGAATATTCTGAAGGCTCTTCCAGCGAGGTAAACTCGCCGGTCAGCCCAGAGGAAGTGCAAAAAGAAAAGAACGCAGAGGACAACGAAGAAAAGGAAAATTTTGACGTAGGAGTCCAACTCGAAGATCTCACGATCTGCCTCGACGATATTGCGGACAAGTCAACAGATACATGGAAGACAGGATTAGAGCTTTCTGAGGATAGTAACTCGATCTTCTCAAGCTTCAAGGGTAACATCGGCAAACAATGCCAGGTGCTCGCCATTATAGGAGATAACTCAGAAGAATTCGACGAAAACGACAATCCAGTACTAAACCCAGCAAATATCGACAGAGGAGAAAATCACCTAGCAGAAGGGCAAACACCAGAATCCCTCGCAACCAGGGAAAAAATTCGACTATCAGTCGACGAATGGAGGATAATAAGAGAAGCCGTAGAACACGGCACGCCAATACCATCAAATTCTAGCAAAGACATGCTTTTGGGGTATCACTACGCCCTAAGGCAGCAGGCCAAGCAATTAGCAAAGGAGAAAGTAGAGATACAAAGAAGAAAAGATTCAGCCATTGCAGCTAGCGAAGCTGCTCGAAAAGCACGAAGCGACGCATCATACAGCAACGCAAGGAAAAATCGTCGACACGGTTCAAGGTACGATAACCTCGAGTACTCCGACAGGCAAAGTATTTCTAAAAACCTCGACTCGTCCTTCCTATCGGTCGACGAGCAGGGAAACATCCTACCGAAAACTCCTGAAGCAGCACTAGTGGCAGCACAAGCATATCTACTTACAACTCAACCAAGTCCAGAAGATCCTATAGAACATATGCATAGAGCAGCACTGAACGGACTCAACATGGTGGGCCACAAGCTATCAGCAAAAGGAGAAGAAGCATATCACCACAAGGAAGTGCACAAAGCAAGGTCACCTCGCCGTCACAATAGTCCTCGGCGCAGAAGCAGCAAGCACCGATCTCGATCGCCATCACCAAAACAGCACGGTGGAACTCGAAGATCGCGATCCCCAAATGAAAAACGCGACTATGAAGACGACGAAAAAGAGATGGGGGCATCGTGCTTTACCCGCAGGGTTCGCACCACTCCAGTTCCCAAGGGGTTCAAGCTACCTCATGATCAGCAAAAATACGACGGATCACAGGAACCACAATCATGGCTCGCAGATTACTTACAAGCAGTTCAAATATTAGGAGGAACCAAAGAAACAGCAATGCAAAGTTTGCAACTACACCTCACCGGCGCAGCAAGGTCATGGTTGAGCAAACTAGAGAAAGAATCTATTGGAAGCTGGGAAGACCTCACAACGCAATTTACAAGCAACTTCAGGTCGACATACAAACGACCAGCATCAATAGAAGAAGTCAAATGTCACGACCCAGATTTTTTAAGATTAAAATTTCATCATGCAATCATGGCATTTTGCATTTCAAGATCTTTTCCAAAATTTTGAACCTTATCCTTCAAAGAATTTTGTCAATGCCCTTTTTCCCAAAGTTTAGATACAAAAGGTTTTCAGAAAGAAAGTGTTTTACAAATGAACTCCATTGTTATGGAGCTATCTTATATTTTTCCTCCAGTAAATTTCTTTTGAAAACCAAATAGTGGGAAGATAATAATCTTAACTTCCTATCTATTTGGATCCTATATTTAATTTCTCACAGATTATTTTCTTTTCTCATCTTACCACAAAACCCCTGGTTAAGTTTCTAAACACACTTTTAAAAGACCAGAAGTGGTCAGCCTTGTTTTTGCTTAAATCTGAATGAAAGAACCTTTTAAAAACTCAAATCAGAATTCCAGAAAAAAAAGAAAAAGGAGAAAGAAGAAATAAAAATCAAATCGGACCCCCGGGGACCCTTTTGGCCCAACCGAGAAAAGAGCCCCGGCCCAAGAAACCTCCCAGCCGAACCGGTACCCTCTCCCTCTCTCTCCTCCTCGCCGACAGGTGGGACCCACCTGTCATCATCAATCTCCAGCCGTTTCTCTCACCGGTGATCAAGCCCGAGCAGTAACCCCTCTCCCCCTTCAATTCCATTACTCCCTGCCTTAATCGACGCACCCCCGCGGCTATAAGTAGCCCGTAGCCCCCTCTGCCTTTCCCCCTTCCTTCCCTCGCTCAACTCGCCGCCAGGCTGCGGAGATTTCACGCCGGAGTCTGCAGACCGCACCGCCGGATTTCTTCAATTTTGTCAGAACCAGTGAGCCCGAGCCTCACTATCCCCTCCTATTCTCTTCTCCTCTATCTGGCGCACCTTCTCATGGTTTTCTTCTGTCCAAAACCGCAGAGAATCGGCGTCGCCGACCTTAGCCGAAGCTCACCGTCGCCCGAAGCCGCTCCAGCCGCGCCTACACCTCGCAGCAGGAAGCAATCGACGCCTCCGTTCTCATCCTCGAGTTCGCCGTCCTCTTCTACATCCCGTCAGTCACTTCCTCGCCGTCGCCGTTCAACGGAAGCTCGCCGTCGACCTCTCCCTGGCCGTATCTCGCCGGAAACCTAGCCACCCCGGTGAGCTTCTCCCCTCCTTTCACCTCGTCCGTCCGATCGAGATCCAGTAGATCTGATAGAATCACTTACCGAACCGGTACTGGTTGATCTCGTGCGTCCACAACCACTTAGATCCAACGCACCGCAGAGCTGATCCGCACGAACCGGTACCGACAAACCACAGATCGCCACGTGGCCAGCCTCAGTTCAAACAGATTTCGTTTAGGTTTTCAAATCAGATTTGATCCGAATCTTTGAAAAATCATAACTTTTGATCCGTAACTCGAAAAATAGCAAATAATATACCGTTAGAATCCTTGGGATGTGTAGAATCCAATGATTCAATAAAACCTATTATTTTATGAGTTTATTTTGAATCCATTGGCAGATCTGAATCAAGCCCTAGGATTCGTATTAAATTCGTAACTTTTGTTCTGTAAGTCCAAACACTACAAATTTGTAGTCTATGGAATCCTTGGAACATTTAGAACACTCCAGAAGCAAAAGTTTTCAAAATTAAAACGTGCACAAACTTGCTATGGTTAAATTTGCTCAAATCACCTTTTTCTTCACCAATTGTTTTCTAAAAACTATTTTTGAGTAAAACCACTTGCAGTAGCTTCATGTTACTGTCACCCAACCAGTGGTAGCTCCAACACATTTTTGCAGGACAGTACCAACCAGAACTAAATTTTCTAAAATGCTATCCTGATGCATCAAATGCACTTTTGTGAGTACCTTGTTATTTATTTAATAAAAACCTTTCCAACACCACACTTGTTTTCAAAAGCCACTTGTTCCGCCCAATCAACCTCTTCACACACTCACATAGTGTGTGAAATTAAAATGCCATTTGCATACATGCACACATGCATACATGTCTATGATTGTCATTAGAAATAGAATATTGATTGCTTGATTGTTTGATTGAATAGATTGTGAAGAGGAGCAAGGCTACTATTATAACTGTTGTGAGTGTGCAAGCTGCTACCAAGGCAAGTGACACACATATTCCCTACCCATTTTACTTATGCATTAGTATATTCACCTCTTGTAGTATGCATGATAGGTGTTTTACTCAACTGTTTTATCAACTGCTTAGATCCTAATAGTGTGTAGCAATCCCTCCAACCCCACCTGTTAGGATGCCAAGTACTTTGTTAATACTGATGCCATGCTAAGATCACTTGAAAAGTGTTTTGTGAAAAGTTAAGAACTTCAACTAAAATGAAACACCTGGGTGGAATGGTTTGATAAGATGAGGTGAGGTAGGTGGATTCTGGGACGCAAGCCTCGTAAAGAGGATGTGGGAACAGAGTACCGCTCGGGATGGCCACCCAGGAATAAAGAGATGGCTATGTCTTCCATGCTTAGTGTACTTCCAGTGCAGCCTTATGACATTATGGGCTCTGTCTTGACTGATTTGATGTGGGGGTGCAACTAGGTGCAAGAAGACGGTGGTAGAAAAATTATAGGTTGGGAACGGATCTTGCCAGTTAGTTGCCCTCTCCTTCTAAAAGGTCTCGTTTCATTTTATGTATGGGCATAAAATGAATCGTAAGGTGAAAGTGCACAACCCTTGCAAGGTGTTTAAATCTAATCGATTAGCCGTGTCCTCGGTTATGGACAATTGAGTCTCTAGACATGGAATGTACGGAATAATCTCATCACCGTTTCTGATTTATCTAAAACTTGTCTAGAAACCCTAGGTAGGAACTAAGGACCATACACTCCAAAGGGGTGGTGGTGCCTGAGGTTCCAATTTTGTTGAATTGCGCCCAGTGCTACATAACTTGCAACTATGTAGTATTTGGGGGTTATTTCAACCCTTCAAAATAAAACCTTTGAATTAAAATCTTGACTTGTAATAGGATAAAATTGGCTTTACTCAAATCTAGCCCAGAGATCTACCAGCCAAATAGCATGTAGTTAGATCTTTCACAACTGCCACCAAATAAGTGTCAATTGCCAGTACATCATTGTACTGACCCCCATACTTGGGGCTACATAATCAAATGTGCAGGTTCTTCCGATGAGGAGTGAAGTGATAGGATCTCGAGTCTACATACCAACATGACTGCCTGTGGCGCATGCTGAAGATGGGGACTCGCTACTATTATATTTCCGTTGTGCTTAAGTTGAACTCTGTTTACCCTTGTTGGTCTGTGTGACCAAAGGACGTGTAATAATCGTAAGACTTATGTATCTGGATCTGCGTGTAATCTCGATACTATGTGATGAATACTATATTTTGTTCTGTGGTGCTATCATTGATCCAGGGAATAGCACATAACACAGGTGTTCCACCTTAAGCCAAAGGTGGGGCGTCACAAAATGGTATCAGAGCATAGTGTTGCCTGTAGGATCGAGACCCTAGGATTGGAAAACCTTAGGACCTAAGTTTTATTTCAAAATGCTAAACAAATAATCATGATCTTATTGTCTTAACCATTTCATTCTTACTTGTATTTCTCTTCTTGTTCTGATCGTTCCCTCTTCTTTTCAAAATATTGTAGATGGACACCTATGATGAGAGAGTGGTAGCGGGTGAGGGAGATTACCTTTTCTCGGAGGTGCTACTAGACCTCGCCACCCAGCTTCAGATACCACCCCCGGTTTTCTGTGGGAAGATGCAATACAAGGAGTATGGTCTGGAGAAGTGGTTAATCCAAACTACTATCCAAGGAAGACTTGATGAAGAAGGAGAGTCCACGATGGAGTACACCGAAGCATATGTGGACTGGAGGTATTCGGTGGAGATAGCCATGCAGGGCGCCATCGCCCGCATACGCCACAAGTACAGAGCTCACATCCCACGTCCCTCAGCTTATGGGATGATTGGAGAGCGATCTGTTGGAGGGCATGTAGTGGATCGTCGAGGCCAGGAGTTCCACTCCCTTCTGAGAGGCTACCTCACTGAGAGGGAGCGCTGCACAGTCAATCTGGAAGACATGCTGAAGAAGCAAATTATCAACCAGGATCAGTTTAGAGATCTCATGGATCTCACCACCAAGAAGATCATGGAGACTGAATCATCTCTCATAATGTTGGATGATAAGAAGACTCAACTGGAGAACAAGCTCAGATTGTTGAAGGACCCTTGCAGTTAGGCGGGAAAATCTCCAAGATGACATCTGGTCTCATCTTCTGGAGAAGACCGTACTGCTGCAGTATGACAACATGCAGAAATTGGGAGATGAGAAGAAACAGATTGAGGAAGCTAACAATGAGCTGAAGTCTGAAAATGAGAAGCTAAAGATGAAGCTTGCAGAGTTAGAAGCAAGTAAGAAGGAAGAGGAATCCGAGGAAGAAGAGGATCCCGAGGAGAAGAATCGTGTATTCCCCTAGTGATGGTCTATCCTATGAGGAATGGGAAGCCAAGGCACTGAGAGAACTCAAGAAGACAGAACGTCGAGAACCTCTACCCCTCTCATGCCTCAAGAGGGTTACGAGAGGCTAGTTGACCACCATCATCTTTTGTATCGTTTGTAATAGCACGTTTGCATTGTCTTACCGTGTTGGTATGACAGTACCGTTGATCGTTACTTTATCGAACTCTTAGTACTTACTTCTAAAACTTGTCAAATCGTACGCTTCAAAGTATAAAGCTTTTAAAAATCAATGGTTGTATGTTGTTTATTGTTTGTGGTTGACTTGTTGTATTGTGCATGGGTAGGATCTTTACTTCTTTAGCTTTATCTGTCTAATACTTATCTATGCTATACCTTACCCAGATGCCGCCACGACGTGCCCCAAGCAACAATGACAATGATGGAAACAACAGCAATGACATCACAGCGGACACAATGGTCAGCATCGCCACAACACTGAACCCAAGAAGGATCTCTCGGGCGTCACCTGCTTCAAGTGCAAGAAGCCTGGTCACTATTCCTCCAGCTGCCCGGAGAACAAGACCGTCGAACCTGCCAAGCCCAATCCATTCCAGAAGGGGCAAGTGAACCACCTCAATGTGGAAGAGGTGATGAATGAACCTGATGCAGTGATGGGTATGTTTCCTCTCAACTCATTTACAGCATTGGTTTTATTTGATACCGGAGCATCGCATTCATTCATATCAAGAACTTTTGCAAACAAAAATGAGTTCCCCACTGAAACCATAGGAAAAACCATTAAAGTAAGCTCCCCTGGTGGAGAATTGTTAGTCAACGCTGGTTGCAGAGATCTGATTATGGAAATCGGTAAATATAAGTTTCCAACCCATTTGGTAATTCTCGACTCGCAGGGTTTAGATGTAATCTTGGGCATGGATTGGATGACTACCTATGGAGGAGTCATAGACTGCGTGAACAGAGCAATTACACTTACAACCCCGGAAGGGAGAAGAATTAGATACAAATCCCAACTGGATTTTAATGATATTAGGCTAAACCATCTTAAGGGGGTTAGCCTAGATGAAGTGCACATAGTGAATGAGTACCCCGATGTGTTCCCGGACGAGTTACCAGGAATGCCACCTGACAGAGATGTAGAGTTTCTCATTGATCTGCTACCTGGCACAGGGCCAATAGCAAAGAGACCTTACCCTATGTCCACAGATGAGTTGAAAGAACTCAAGAAACAACTAACAGAACAGTTAGGAAAAGGATTCATTAGAGAGAGTTCCTCGTCATGGGGAGCCCCAGTTCTGTTTGTTGAGAAGAAAGATAAAAGTCAACGCTTAGTAATGGACTATCGTTCATTGAACGAAGTAACCATCAAGAACAAATATCCGTTACCAAGAATCAATGATTTGTTTGATCAGTTGGAAGGAGCCAGTGTGTTTTCTAAGATCGACCTTAGATCTGGATACTTTCAGCTCAAGATTAGAGAACATGACATTCCAAAGACAGCCTTCGTCACTAGATATGGCTCGTATGAATATACGGTGATGCCCTTTGGTTTAACCAATGCGCCGTCATACTTCATGAGCATGATGAACAAAGTGTTCATGGAATTTGTAGATAAGTTTGTCGTTGTCTTCATTGACGACATACTAGTCTACTCGAAAAGCAAGGAAGAACATGAAAAGCATTTACGTGCAATATTGGAGAAACTCAGAGAGCACAGGTTATATGATAAATTCAACAAATGTGAGTTTTGGCTCAATGAAGTAGGATTTCTTGGACACATTATATCCAAGGAGGGAATTGCAGTCGACCCAGCCAAAGTGACAGCAGTGACTGAATGGGAACCACCCAAGAATGTTGGAGAAATTCGTAGTTTCTTGGGATTGGCCGGATACTACCGGAGATTCATTGAGAACTTTTCAAAGATAGCTAAACCAATGACTGAGTTGTTGAAGAAAGAAAAGAAGTTCGAATGGACTGAAGCTTGTGAAAACAGTTTTCAAGTGTTGAAAGGAAGATTGGTATCTGCACCTATTTTGTGCTTACCAGATATAGAAAAGGAATTTCAGGTGTATTGCGACGCTTCACATCAAGGTTTAGGAAGCGTGTTGATGCAGGATGGTAGAGTAGCAGCCTATGCTTCTAGACAACTCAAGAAACATGAGCTCAACTATCCAACTCATGACCTTGAGTTAGCTTCAGTTGTTCATGCCTTGAAGATATGGAGACACTATTTGCTGGGAAAGAGATGTGAAGTCTTCACCGACCACAAAAGTTTGAAGTACATATTTACTCAGAAGGATCTCAACATGAGACAAAGAAGATGGTTAGAACTCATCAAAGATTACGACTTGAGTTTGCAATACCATCCTGGTAAAGCAAATGTGGTAGCTGATGCCCTAAGCCGTAAAGCCTATGTGAACTGCCTATCAACAGAAGTGTTACCAGAAGATCTGTGTAGGGATTTGAGAGACCTCAGCTTAGAAGTAGTGCCGCAAGGTCACGTAGCATCGCTAGTATTGCAACCAACCCTGATGGACAGAATACGCCAAGCACAGAAAGGAGATAAAGAGATTGAGAAGATCAAAGAAAACATGAAGAAGGACAAAGCTAAAGGCTTTAGCGAAGATGAGCAGGGAACTATCTGGTTTAAGAAACGCATCTGTGTACCTGATGACCCTGATATTAGAAGATTGATATTCCAAGAAGCCCATGAAACCCCATACTCGATTCATCCTGGAAATACCAAGATGTACCTAGACTTGAAAGAAAGATTTTGGTGGAGCAATATGAAGGGAGATATAGCCGAATATACAGCCAAATGTGATGTGTGCAGTAGAGTGAAAGCTGAACATCAAAAACCAGCCGGACTACTTCAACCACTAAAGGTGCCGGATTGGAAATGGGATCAAATCGGTATGGACTTCATCACTGGATTACCCCGCACAAAATCGGGATATGACTCAATCTGGGTTATAGTCGACCGTTTGACCAAGGTAGCTCATTTCATACCTGTAAAGACCACTTATACAAGTGCCAAGTTAGCCGATATCTACATGAAGAGGATAGTGAGCCTCCATGGTGTTCCCAAAAGCATCGTGTCCGATAGAGGAACCCAATTTACCTCTCACTTTTGGAAACAACTTCATGAGTCACTTGGAACTAGGCTAGAATTCAGCACAACGTTCCATCCGCAAACAGATGGACAAACAGAAAGGGTAAACGAAATTTTGGAAGATATGCTGAGAGCATGTGCCCTAGACTATGGGTCTAGTTGGGACGACAACTTGCCTTACGCAGAGTTTTCCTACAACAACAGTTATCAAGCTAGTATTGAGATGGCACCATTTGAAGCCTTGTACGGCAAGAAATGTACTACACCCCTACTATGGAGTGGTGTAGGAGAGCGAAGTTTCTTCGGACCCGATATCATTCAAGAAGCTGAAGAAAAGGTTAAGTTGATCAAGGATAGGCTAAAAATCGCCCAATCACGTCAGAAGAGCTACGCGGATAGCAAGCGTAGAGAAATCGTCTATGAAGTTGGAGAAAGAGCTTATCTCAGAGTGTCACCCCTTCGTGGTGTTAAGAGATTTGGCATTAAGGGTAAGTTAGCACCTAGATGTATAGGACCATTCAAAGTCCTATCCCGCAAAGGAGAAGTAGCCTATGAATTGGAACTACCCGAAATTCTTTCGGCCGTACATAACGTGTTCCACGTGAGTCAGCTAAAGAAATGCCATCCAGAGATGTCTGAAACACCGTTGAACGACACGGTACCCCTCGAAGAAGTTCAACTAGAAAATGACTTGACCTATGAAGAGAAAGCCATCAAGATACTCGAGACAGCAGAAAGAACTACACGCACCAAAAGCATCAAATTCTGCAAAGTACAGTGGAGTCATCACACGGAAGAGGAAGCCACTTGGGAACGTGAAGATACCCTTCGAGAAGAACATCCACACCTATTTGCTAGCCTTTCCGAAGCTCGAGGGCGAGCTTCATCTTAAGGGGGTTAGTCTGTCACGACCCAGATTTTTCAAGATTAAAATTTCATCATGCATTCATGGCATATTGCATTTCAAGATCTTTTCCAAAATTTTGAACCTTATCCTTCAAAGAATTTTGTCAATGCCCTTTTTCCCAAAGTTTAGATACAAAAGGTTTTCAGAAAGAAAGCGTTTTACAAATGAACTCCATTGTTATGGAGCTATCTTATATTTTTCCTCCAGTAAATTTCTTTTGAAAACCAAATAGTGGGAAGATAATAATCTTAACTTCCTATCTATTTGGATCCTATATTTAATTTCTCACAGATTATTTTCTTTTCTCATCTTACCACAAAACCCCTGGTTAAGTTTCTAAACACACTTTTAAAAGACCAGAAGTGGTCAGCCTTGTTTTTGCTTAAATCTGAATGAAAGAACCTTTTAAAAACTCAAATCAGAATTCCAGAAAAAAAAAGAAAAAGGAGAAAGAAGAAATAAAAATCAAATCGGACCCCCGGGGGACCCTTTCGGCCCAACCGAGAAAAGAGCCCCGGCCCAGGAAACCTCCCAGCCGAACCGGTACCCTCTCCCTACCCTTCACCTCGCCGACAGGAGGGCCCCACCTGCCAGTCGTCTTCAAGCTTGGACCGAAAACGCCGCCGGTGACCGTTCCCAGTAACCCCTCTCTCCCCTCTTCAATTCCATTACTCCCTACCTTAATCGACGCACCCCCGCGGCTATAAGTAGCCCGTAGCCCCCTCTGCCTTTCTCCCTTCCTTCCCTCGCTCAACTCGCCGCCAGGCTGCGGAGATTTCACGCCGGAGTCTGCAGACCGCACCGCCGGATTTCTTCGATTTTGTCAGAACCAGTGAGCCCGAGCCTCACTATCCCCTCCTATTCTCTTCTCCTCTATCTGGCGCACCTTCTCATGGTTTTCTTCTGTCCAAAACCGCAGAGAATCGGCGTCGCCGACCTTAGCCGAAGCTCACCGTCGCCCGAAGCCGCTCCAGCCGCGCCTACACCTCGCAGCAGGAAGCAATCGACGCCTCTGTTCTCATCCTCGAGTTCGCCGTCCTCTTCTGCATCCCGTCAGTCACTTCCTCGCCGTCGCCGTTCAACGGAAGCTCGCCGTCGACCTCTCCCTGGCCGTATCTCGCCGGAAACCTAGCCACCCCGGTGAGCTTCTCCCCTCCTTTCACCCCGTCCGTCCGATCGAGATCCAGTAGATCTGATAGAATCACTTACCGAACCGGTACTGGTTGATCTCGTGCGTCCACAACCACTTAGATCCAACGCACCGCAGAGCTGATCCGCACGAACCGGTACCGACAAACCACAGATCGCCATGTGGCCAGCCTCAGTTCAAAACAGATTTTCGTTTAGGTTTTCAAATCAGATTTGATCCGAATCTTTGAAAAATCATAACTTTTGATCCGTAACTCGAAAAATAGCAAATAATATACCGTTAGAATCCTTGGGATGTGTAGAATCCAATGATTCAATAAAACCTATTATTTTATGAGTTTATTTTGAATCCATTGGCAGATCTGAATCAAGCCCTAGGATTCGTATTAAATTCGTAACTTTTGTTCTGTAAGTCCAAACACTACAAATTTGTAGTCTATGGAATCCTTGGAACATTTAGAACACTCCAGAAGCAAAAGTTTTCAAAATTAAAACGTACACAAACTTGCTATGGTTAAATTTGCTCAAATCACCTTTTTCTTCACCAATTGTTTTCTAAAAACTATTTTTGAGTAAAACCACTTGCAGTAGCTTCATGTTACTGTCACCCAACCAGTGGTAGCTCCAACACATTTTTGCAGGACAGTACCAACCAGAACTAAATTTTCTAAAATGCTATCCTGATGCATCAAATGCACTTTTGTGAGTACCTTGTTATTTATTTAATAAAAACCTTTCCAACACCACACTTGTTTTCAAAAGCCACTTGTTCCGCCCAATCAACCTCTTCACACACTCACATAGTGTGTGAAATTAAAATGCCATTTGCATACATGCACACATGCATACATGTCTATGATTGTCATTAGAAATAGAATATTGATTGCTTGATTGTTTGATTGAATAGATTGTGAAGAGGAGCAAGGCTACTATTATAACTGTTGTGAGTGTGCAAGCTGCTACCAAGGCAAGTGACACACATATTCCCTACCCATTTTACTTATGCATTAGTATATTCACCTCTTGTAGTATGCATGATAGGTGTTTTACTCAACTGTTTTATCAACTGCTTAGATCCTAGTAGTGTGTAGCAATCCCTCCAACCCCACCTATTAGGATGCCAAGTACTTTGTTAATACTGATGCCATGCTAAGATCACTTGAAAAGTGTTTTGTGAAAAGTTAAGAACTTCAACTAAAATGAAACACCTGGGTGGAATGGTTTGATAAGATGAGGTGAGGTAGGTGGATTCTGGGACGCAAGCCTCGTAAAGAGGATGTGGGAACAGAGTACCGCTCGGGATGGCCACCCAGGAACAAAGAGATGGCTATGTCTTCCATGCTTAGTGTACTTACAGTGCAGCCTTAGGACATTATGGGCTCTGTCTTGACTGATTTGATGTGGGGGTGCAACTAGGTGCAAGAAGACGGTGGTAGAAAAATTATAGGTTGGGAACGGATCTTGCCAGTTAGTTGCCCTCTCCTTCTAAAAGGTCTCGTTTCATTTTATGTATGGGCATAAAATGAATCGTAAGGTGAAAGTGCACAACCCTTGCAAGGTGTTTAAATCTAATCGATTAGCCGTGTCCTCGGTTATGGACAATTGAGTCTCTAGACATGGAATGTACGGAATAATCTCATCACCGTTTCTGATTTATCTAAAACTTGTCTAGAAACCCTAGGAAGGAACTAAGGACCATACACTCCAAAGGGGTGGTGGTGCCTGAGGTTCCAACTTTGTTGAATTGCGCCCAGTGCTACATAACTTGCAACTATGTAGTATTTGGGGGTTATTTCAACCCTTCAAAATAAAACCTTTGAATTAAAATCTTGACTTGTAATAGGATAAAATTGGCTTTACGCAAATCTAGCCCAGAGATCTACCAGCCAAATAGCATGTAGTTAGATCTTTCACAACTGCCACCAAATAAGTGTCAATTGCCAGTACATCATTGTACTGACCCCCATACTTGGGGCTGCATAATCAAATGTGCAGGTTCTTCCGATGAGGAGTGAAGTGATAGGATCTCGAGTCTACATACCAACATGACTGCCTGTGGCGCATGCTGAAGATGGGGACTCGCTACTATTATATTTCCGTTGTGCTTAAGTTGAACTCTGTTTACCCTTGTCGGTCTATGTGACCAAGGAACATGTAATAATCGTGAGACATATGTATCTGGATCTGCGTGTAATCTTGCTACTATGTGATGAATACTATATTTTGTTCTGTGGTGCTATCATTGATCCAGGGAATAGCACATAACACAGGTGTTCCACCTTAAGCCAAAGGTGGGGCGTCACAATCACATTCACCAAAGCACAAATTATAATGGACATCAACTTCCGTTTAGAAAATGTAGACTTGCAATAAGTGAAAGGGAATCACATATAAGGATGCACAAAGTAAACTATAAATGGTGATGGCAAACCTTAGTTCTTGGTCAAAGAATGGTGAACAAGCTATTCTTTCTTTTGAACGGAGCCTTTTTAAAACAGAGCTAATATAGCAAAGACCATATGCTCAACAAAACAAACTTTTTGCATTCATAGAAAGCTTTCAAAGATATATTCCTTCAGACAAAAGCATTGTACAAAACAAGGAAGATAGTAAACATGGTTAAACGGATCAACATATGAATGAGTGAAACATAACAACTCAAATGCTTGCTTGAGAAAGAGGGGAATAGGTTGACTCAACATAAAAGTAAAAGATAGGCCCTTCGCAGAGGGAAGCAGGGATTAACATGTGCTAGAGCTTATCATTTGCAAAACAGAGGTAAAAAGTGTTTTGAGAGGTGGTTGCTTTTGTCAACGACTAGCAATGGAGTTCTTGATATCTTCCATACTAAACAAGTGAGAGCGGTTCCGAGATGTTTGATTAATTGGCACATTGGTGCTCTTTTATAGCTTTGCACTCCTCCCCACCTTTTCCTTTCTCAAACCATGGCTAACCGATTCCATCGGGTGCCAACCAACTTTCACATACCATGGAGGAGTGCTCTTTTTCTTTCTTTTCTTTTTGAGATTATAATGGTCTGACCAGCTCCCTTGCAAAATTAGTGATCAGCAGATGAAGCTGCCTAGTCGAGGGGTACTTAATTTAGTATGGAAGATAACAAACCCATCCAGTACGTCCTCATGAGCTAAAAACAGTGGCACAAAATGAGAAGTGTTTGAAAGTTTTTGAAAGGTACCACATGAAAATTTACTTGGAATGGCTTAAAATACCATGCATAGGAATTTATAGTGGACTCTTTGGAAGTGACTTGGCTTTTGGGATTTGGATGCATAAGAAGTATTCCCTCTTAGTACAGGTTTTTGGCTAGCAAGGCTGGGTAGCAAGCATAAGAGTTGCATGAAACAAACAAACATACATATAATAAGAACAATCATGCAAACTTCCTTAAAGGTACAATGATTTTGACTTTGAGAATAACATTGCTTATAAGCCAAACATGAAGGGTAACCTGAAGTGATGTAGCTACAAACACTTCTTTATTCTTTTCTACTCAAACCTCAAGGTAATGTTGCTACTGACCAAGCTAGGTTTGCCAAAACCAACTAAATTTACTCATGCTCCCAAAGTGATACCAATACTAATCAACAAGACTAGTCGTATAAGAGAGATTGCAAACTAAAATAAAGTGTGCGGAAAGTAAATGATAGAACTTCTCATTAATATTTCATTACCACAACTCACACCAAGGGATACATAGATAACCAACTAAGGAGGATACTTCCAACCTGCAAACTATTCTATAAGATAACTTCTTTATTCATGATATGACTCTACTTGAAAAGTAAATGAGCAAAAGGTAATGATGTGATACCGCGGCACTCCCCCAAGCTTGGAACAAGCCAAGGGGATGCCTATACCGATGACGAATTACTGCTTTGGTGGTAGTGGAAGCAGCCTTGGATTAACGAAATATTCCAGCATCCTGCAAAGCCTGATATTCTCTTCTTGAAGCAACTCTACCTCCCTCTCCAGAACTCGATATTGAGCGCAAAACTCGTCAGTGACCAGCATACCCTCTTTTATCACAGGCATGGAGTTTAGATCTAGAACGTGTAGTGTTGGTCCCTGCATATCATGAGAAAAGATACGTCTAGCTTTTGTTGGCCCTTCAAAAGCAGGGTTTCTTGGCCTCGATCTTCCAACCTCCTACTCCTTTTTCCACTTGGGGTCTTGGTGATCATCTTCCCAGGGCCTCTTGCCCTTGTCGTCACTCGAGGAAGCCATAGTGCTCCCAAAACTAAAATCAACTCCTGACAGAAACTGCTCGAAACAAAAACACGACGAGAAAATGATATACAGACCTCGGGTACTCCGGGGGGTTATATAGGCGATAATTATACATCGAGGGGAAATCACAGGAGGAAACTGGGATGGAAATGAGTTCCGAGGTGTTCTCACACCAGGGCGGCGCGGCCAGGGGTGGACCCGCGCCCCCTGTGTGTGAGGAGCACCCGGACTCCTTTTCCTGCCCATTTTCGTCTCATGATTTTTCATATTTAGTAAAAACAGCAAAAATATTAAAGGAAGAGTTCAACGCGAAACTTCTCTGACTAGAATTGTTACCTATTCAAAAACGAACTCTGCAGGTACCTGCAATTTGTCTTGGATGAATTCTTCTGGAGAAACTATTTCAATTACATCAACATCTTCATTATAAGAATCTCCAGTAATATAATGTTTGAGTCTTTGCCCATTCACCACTTGTGTAGTGTCATCTTTCAAAGAAGCAATCTTTATCGCACCTGAGTGGTACACTTCAATAAATATGAAAAGGACCATATGTTACTAGAAAATGACTTGACCTATGAAGAGAAACCCATCAAGATACTCGAGACAGCAGAAAGAACTACACGCACCAAAAGCATCAAATTCTGCAAAGTACAGTGGAGTCATCACACGGAAGAGGAAGCCACTTGGGAACGTGAAGATACCCTTCGAGAAGAACATCCACACCTATTTGCTAGCCTTTCCGAAGCTCGAGGGCGAGCTTCATCTTAAGGGGGTTAGTCTGTCACGACCCAGATTTTTCAAGATTAAAATTTCATCATGCATTCATGGCATATTGCATTTCAAGATCTTTTCCAAAATTTTGAACCTTATCCTTCAAAGAATTTTGTCAATGCCCTTTTTCCCAAAGTTTAGATACAAAAGGTTTTCAGAAAGAAAGCGTTTTACAAATGAACTCCATTGTTATGGAGCTATCTTATATTTTTCCTCCAGTAAATTTCTTTTGAAAACCAAATAGTGGGAAGATAATAATCTTAACTTCCTATCTATTTGGATCCTATATTTAATTTCTCACAGATTATTTTCTTTTCTCATCTTACCACAAAACCCCTGGTTAAGTTTCTAAACACACTTTTAAAAGACCAGAAGTGGTCAGCCTTGTTTTTGCTTAAATCTGAATGAAAGAACCTTTTAAAAACTCAAATCAGAATTCCAGAAAAAAAAAGAAAAAGGAGAAAGAAGAAATAAAAATCAAATCGGACCCCCGGGGGACCCTTTCGGCCCAACCGAGAAAAGAGCCCCGGCCCAGGAAACCTCCCAGCCGAACCGGTACCCTCTCCCTACCCTTCACCTCGCCGACAGGAGGGCCCCACCTGCCAGTCGTCTTCAAGCTTGGACCGAAAACGCCGCCGGTGACCGTTCCCAGTAACCCCTCTCTCCCCTCTTCAATTCCATTACTCCCTACCTTATCGACGCACCCCCGCGGCTATAAGTAGCCCGTAGCCCCCTCTGCCTTTCTCCCTTCCTTCCCTCGCTCAACTCGCCGCCAGGCTGCGGAGATTTCACGCCGGAGTCTGCAAACCGCACCGCCGGATTTCTTCGATTTTGTCAGAACCAGTGAGCCCGAGCCTCACTATCCCCTCCTATTCTCTTCTCCTCTATCTGGCGCACCTTCTCATGGTTTTCTTCTGTCCAAAACCGCAGAGAATCGGCGTCGCCGACCTTAGCCGAAGCTCACCGTCGCCCGAAGCCGCTCCAGCCGCGCCTACACCTCGCAGCAGGAAGCAATCGACGCCTCCGTTCTCATCCTCGAGTTCGCCGTCCTCTTCTGCATCCCGTCAGTCACTTCCTCGCCGTCGCCGTTCAACGGAAGCTCGCCGTCGACCTCTCCCTGGCCGTATCTCGCCGGAAACCTAGCCACCCCGGTGAGCTTCTCCCCTCCTTTCACCCCGTCTGTCCGATCGAGATCCAGTAGATCTGATAGAATCACTTACCGAACCGGTACTAGTTGATCTCGTGCGTCCACAACCACTTAGATCCAACGCACCGCAGAGCTGATCCGCACGAACCGGTACCGACAAACCACAGATCGCCACGTGGCCAGCCTCAGTTCAAAACAGATTTTCGTTTAGGTTTTCAAATCAGATTTGATCCGAATCTTTGAAAAATCATAACTTTTGATCCGTAACTCAAAAAATAGCAAATAATATACCGTTAGAATCCTTGGGATGTGTAGAATCCAATGATTCAATAAAACCTATTATTTTATGAGTTTATTTTGAATCCATTGGCAGATCTGAATCAAGCCCTAGGATTCGTATTAAATTCGTAACTTTTGTTCTGTAAGTCCAAACACTACAAATTTGTAGTCTATGGAATCCTTGGAACATTTAGAACACTCCAGAAGCAAAAGTTTTCAAAATTAAAACGTACACAAACTTGCTATGGTTAAATTTGCTCAAATCACCTTTTTCTTCACCAATTGTTTTCTAAAAACTATTTTTGAGTAAAACCACTTGCAGTAGCTTCATGTTACTGTCACCCAACCAGTGGTAGCTCCAACACATTTTTGCAGGACAGTACCAACCAGAACTAAATTTTCTAAAATGCTATCCTGATGCATCAAATGCACTTTTGTGAGTACCTTGTTATTTATTTAATAAAAACCTTTCCAACACCACACTTGTTTTCAAAAGCCACTTGTTCCGCCCAATCAACCTCTTCACACACTCACATAGTGTGTGAAATTAAAATGCCATTTGCATACATGCACACATGCATACATGTCTATGATTGTCATTAGAAATAGAATATTGATTGCTTGATTGTTTGATTGAATAGATTGTGAAGAGGAGCAAGGCTACTATTATAACTGTTGTGAGTGTGCAAGCTGCTACCAAGGCAAGTGACACACATATTCCCTACCCATTTTACTTATGCATTAGTATATTCACCTCTTGTAGTATGCATGATAGGTGTTTTACTCAACTGTTTTATCATCTGCTTAGATCCTAGTAGTGTGTAGCAATCCCTCCAACCCCACCTATTAGGATGCCAAGTACTTTGTTAATACTGATGCCATGCTAAGATCACTTGAAAAGTGTTTTGTGAAAAGTTAAGAACTTCAACTAAAATGAAACACCTGGGTGGAATGGTTTGATAAGATGAGGTGAGGTAGGTGGATTCTGGGACGCAAGCCTCGTAAAGAGGATGTGGGAACAGAGTACCGCTCGGGATGGCCACCCAGGAACAAAGAGATGGCTATGTCTTCCATGCTTAGTGTACTTCCAGTGCAGCCTTATGACATTATGGGCTCTGTCTTGACTGATTTGATGTGGGGGTGCAACTAGGTGCAAGAAGACGGTGGTAGAAAAATTATAGGTTGGGAACGGATCTTGCCAGTTAGTTGCCCTCTCCTTCTAAAAGGTCTCGTTTCATTTTATGTATGGGCATAAAATGAATCGTAAGGTGAAAGTGCACAACCCTTGCAAGGTGTTTAAATCTAATCGATTAGCCGTGTCCTCGGTTATGGACAATTGAGTCTCTAGACATGGAATGTACGGAATAATCTCATCACCGTTTCTGATTTATCTAAAACTTGTCTAGAAACCCTAGGAAGGAACTAAGGACCATACACTCCAAAAGGGGTGGTGGTGCCTGAGGTTCCAACTTTGTTGAATTGCGCCCAGTGCTACATAACTTGCAACTATGTAGTATTTGGGGGTTATTTCAACCCTTCAAAATAAAACCTTTGAATTAAAATCTTGACTTGTAATAGGATAAAATTGGCTTTACGCAAATCTAGCCCAGAGATCTACCAGCCAAATAGCATGTAGTTAGATCTTTCACAACTGCCACCAAATAAGTGTCAATTGCCAGTACATCATTGTACTGACCCCCATACTTGGGGCTGCATAATCAAATGTGCAGGTTCTTCCGATGAGGAGTGAAGTGATAGGATCTCGAGTCTACATACCAACATGACTGCCTGTGGCGCATGCTGAAGATGGGGACTCGCTACTATTATATTTCCGTTGTGCTTAAGTTGAACTCTGTTTACCCTTGTCGGTCTATGTGACCAAGGAACATGTAATAATCGTGAGACATATGTATCTGGATCTGCGTGTAATCTTGCTACTATGTGATGAATACTATATTTTGTTCTGTGGTGCTATCATTGATCCAGGGAATAGCACATAACACAGGTGTTCCACCTTAAGCCAAAGGTGGGGCATCACAATCACATTCACCAAAGCACAAATTATAATGGACAGCAACTTCCGTTTAGAAAATGTAGACTTGCAATAAGTGAAAGGGAATCACATATAAGGATGCACAAAGTAAACTATAAATGGTGATGGCAAACCTTAGTTCTTGGTCAAAGAATGGTGAACAAGCTATTCTTTCTTTTGAACGGAGCCTTTTTAAAACAGAGCTAATATAGCAAAGACCATATGCTCAACAAAACAAACTTTTTGCATTCATAGAAAGCTTTCAAAGATATATTCCTTCAGACAAAAACATTGTACAAAACAAGGAAGATAGTAAACATGGTTAAACGGATCAACATATGAATGAGTGAAACATAACAACTCAAATGCTTGCTTGAGAAAGAGGGGAATAGGTTGACTCAACATAAAAGTAAAAGATAGGCCCTTCGCAGAGGGAAGCAGGGATTAACATGTGCTAGAGCTTATCATTTGCAAAACAGAGGTAAAAAGTGTTTTGAGAGGTGGTTGCTTTTGTCAACGACTAGCAACGGAGTTCTTGATATCTTCCATACTAAACAAGTGAGAGCGGTTCCGAGATGTTTGATTAATTGGCACATTGGTGCTCTTTTATAGCTTTGCACTCCTCCCCACCTTTTCCTTTCTCAAACCATGGCTAACCGATTCCATCGGGTGCCAACCAACTTTCACATACCATGGAGGAGTGCTCTTTTTCTTTCTTTTCTTTTTGAGATTATAATGGTCTGACCAGCTCCCTTGCAAAATTAGTGATCAGTAGATGAAGCTGCCTAGTCGAGGGGCACTTAATTTAGTATGGAAGATAACAAACCCATCCACTATGTCCTCATGAGCTAAAAACAGTGGCACAAAATGAGAAGTGTTTGAAAGTTTTTGAAAGGTACCACATGAAAATTTACTTGGAATGGCTTAAAATACCATGCATAGGAATTTATAGTGGACTCTTTGGAAGTGACTTGGCTTTTGGGATTTGGATGCATAAGAAGTATTCCCTCTTAGTACAGGTTTTTGGCTAGCAAGGCTGGGTAGCAAGCATAAGAGTTGCATGAAACAAACAAACATACATATAATAAGAACAATCATGCAAACTTCCTTAAAGGTACAATGATTTTGACTTTGAGAATAACATTGCTTATAAGCCAAACATGAAGGGTAACCTGAAGTGATGTAGCTACAAACACTTCTTTATTCTTTTCTACTCAAACCTCAAGGTAATGTTGCTACTGACCAAGCTAGGTTTGCCAAAACCAACTAAATTTACTCATGCTCCCAAAGTGATACCAATACTAATCAACAAGACTAGTCGTATAAGAGAGATTGCAAACTAAAATAAAGTGTGCGGAAAGTAAATGATAGAACTTCTCATTAATATTTCATTACCACAACTCACACCAAGGGATACATAGATAACCAACTAAGGAGGATACTTCCAACCTGCAAACTATTCTATAAGATAACTTCTTTATTCATGATATGACTCTACTTGAAAAGTAAATGAGCAAAAGGTAATGATGTGATACCGCGGCACTCCCCCAAGCTTGGAACAAGCCAAGGGGATGCCTATACCGATGACGAATTACTGCTTTGGTGGTAGTGGAAGCAGCCTTGGATTAACGAAATATTCCAGCATCCTGCAAAGCCTGATATTCTCTTCTTGAAGCAACTCTACCTCCCTCTCCAGAACTCGATATTGAGCGCAAAACTCGTCAGTGACCAGCATACCCTCTTTTATCACAGGCATGGAGTTTAGATCTAGAACGTGTAGTGTTGGTCCCTGCATATCATGAGAAAAGATACGTCTAGCTTTTGTTGGCCCTTCAAAAGCAGGGTTTCTTGGCCTCGATCTTCCAACCTCCTACTCCTTTTTCCACTTGGGGTCTTGGTGATCATCTTCCCAGGGCCTCTTGCCCTTGTCGTCACTCGAGGAAGCCATAGTGCTCCCAAAACTAAAATCAACTCCTGACAGAAACTGCTCAAAACAAAAACACGACGAGAAAATGATATACAGACCTCGGGTACTCCGGGGGGTTATATAGGCGATAATTATACATCGAGGGGAAATCACAGGAGGAAACTGGGATGGAAATGAGTTCCGAGGTGTTCTCACACCAGGGCGGCGCGGCCAGGGGTGGACCCGCGCCCCCTGTGTGTGAGGAGCACCCGGACTCCTTTTCCTGCCCATTTTCGTCTCGTGATTTTTCATATTTAGTAAAAACAGCAAAAATATTAAAGGAAGAGTTCAACGCGAAACTTCTCTGACTAGAATTGTTACCTATTCAAAAACGAACTCTGCAGGTACCTGCAATTTGTCTTGGATGAATTCTTCTGGAGAAACTATTTCAATTACATCAACATCTTCATTATAAGAATCTCCAGTAATATAATGTTTGAGTCTTTGCCCATTCACCACTTGTGTAGTGTCATCTTTCAAAGAAGCAATCTTTATCGCACCTGAGTGCCCCATGGACTTCTTAGTAACTTCGTTAGCTAGCATCCAACAAGGCAGTTTCCGTATAGCTTCTCATAGCTTCACAAGAGGAGGTCCAGAAATGAAGTCGGGGATCGGGAAGACCTTGATCGATGAAAAGTCTAAAATTACAAGCAAAAACAACTCGAAGACTGGTGGTGACCACATCCACGGGATCAAGAACATCAACTACCTCAAGCGCAAGGGCAAGTGCTACACTTGCGGAGAGCCCGGTCATTTCTCCCGGGAGTGCCCCAAGGAGAATCTTGCTTCGTGCCCCAGTGCACCGAAAATAAAACTCAAGGCCAAGGATATCCAAGGATCAAAGCGACGACACATGATAGGCAAAAAGGACAACTCATCAAGGGATCAAGTAACCTTGAAGATGTAACCTACCATCGACCTAGTCTTTAAACTTCCCTAGCGCTACACTTAGGAATCTCGGGGACGAGATTCTTTTAAGGGGGCAAGATCTGTGACACCCCAACTTTTGTAAACATGTCTAAGCAAAGTTTAGAAAGGCAAAAATGAGGGCCAACAAAAACTTTTTGCAATTTAGTAAACCTACTAAACTTTTGTGCATGTTTGACTTGTTTGTTGTGAAATCTTATCTGTTATAATTGATTTCTGAAATAATATTGTTAACCAACATAATTCTCGTGCTCTTGATCATGTCACACTAAAAAAATTTTGGTAAATATATTATCTTGGCAACCTCTCATTTTCGTAAAATGGTTTGACTTCTCCAAAACATATTGCCAAGATTATTTTGACAAAAAGGCTTTTCACAAAAACTATGTATTTATAAGATCTATAGGGATCTATAAAATTGGTCCCGCTATGTTGCAAAACTAAATTTTTACACACTTATGTTTTACTAATATTTTCCAAGTATATTTCTAGCATATAGGAGAAATCTTTAAGAAAGGAGATATAATGTCTCCCTTCCTTTTTGAGAAAATAAAATACCCAAACCAGGGTATCTCCCTCAAAACTCTTTTCTTCCTCAAACCATTTTCAAAGTATTTCCATGACATGGTCATCTCATGAGCACATACCCATAGAAACTTTATTATGTTGATAGCATGTGTTGATCTGTGTTGGCCTTGTTAGAATTCTTGTATGGTAGTATTATCTACGTGGGTCTGTGACCCAACACATCACCTTTAGATTTTACCTAATAAGGTTTATGCTTATCTTTAGCTCTGAAAACTATAAGTTAGAAATCCTCAAAACAACATCTTAAACTTCATCCCCTGCCACCTTCCCTATGCAAAACTTATTCAAATTCCTTCTCATTCATTCTTGAGCTACATATAGATGAGCATAGCTCAATCAAAACCTGGTACCTTCATCTCTAGCAAACCCTTAATACATCTCTTGTTTTTTCTCATTTTAAGATACAGATCATATCTTTTAGGTCTTACTCTCTTTCTCAAGAAAAACCTTCCATGCCAAGTTTTCCTCCTCCAACTCAAATCTTAAAAATCATTTTTTTAGGCAAACAAAACCATATGTCTATATGACCTATGGAACTTCTATAAAGAAGGAGAGGTTAAAATCTTCTCATCTTCTCTCAATTTTAATTCTACCTTTATATCTATGTTGCTTCTCTCTATCATAGTTCAATAAGAATATCTCTCATTCCTTGGCTTATCAAGTCTTCTTTTAATGATTCTTAACTTTTGCACCTCAAGAAAAAGATTTGTGTTATTTTGTTCGAACTTGCATCTCTTTTTATTCCAAATCAAGCAGGGGTCATTTCTACCCTATTGAAAACCCCTCTATCTTTTTTTTCCAAGCCCTATCCACATTTGATCCTTGTTATATCAATTGAAAAAAGAATCTTTTGCCAAATTAGTGGTTTGAGTAAAGCAAAAACACTCATCTCTTCTTCATCTTTGATATTTCTGAAATTTTTGCCCAACACGCACACTCCTTTTTGCCAAAATTTCTCTATATGAACAAGTCAAATCCCATCTTGAGTTCCCTTAGTCCTTGAAAATAATTTCCTTGACCATCCAAAACATCTCATCTCTGAAAACTCTACTCCACCAATCTATCTTTGTTTGTTTTGTTTCAAATATTCTTGAAAAATTCTAGTTTTGAAATCCCATCAAAAATCTTTGGTTTGAATTTTTTTCAAACAATTCTCTCTCTGTTCTCTCTCGTTTGAGGCGCAGCCCGCAACACCCCTGGCCCGATCCCTCTCTCATCCCTGCTTTGTTTTCCATCGACCAGGAGAGATGATCGACCGTCCTGTCACGACCTATCCCCGCTCATTTGCATCACCAGGAGAATAAGAGCCCCGAGCTAGCCAGCCCCAACCCTAGCGCGCCTTCTGCAACCCCTCCATGCGCACACGTCCACAGCAACATGGCTGCTCGCACCAACCTGGTCACCACGTCGCGTGCAAGAGACCGAGCAAGACCGAACCCAAGACAGGCCACCCCGCCCTAGCTAGCATGCCCTGAGGCCTCCTCTGCTGACGCCAGCCCTCCTACGTCAGCCCACGACCCCGCGCTGACGTCTGCCCTCGAGCCAGGATTGGCCAGTGCCACCGCCCACCGCACCCATCGGAGCCCCGCACAGCTATAAAAGGAGCACTCCAGCACCCTCACTCCCTCACACCGCTCCTAGAGCATTCCCTTCCCTCCCCCTAGTCCATCAGAGCGCTCCAGCGCTGCTCTCTCCCTCTCGCTCGATGAGGACATTGAGTTCTGCTCGCGCTCACTGCAAGGTATCGGGCAAGGTTGCAATCAACTCCAGCCTTTCCGGGCCTCCTTTCCCTCCAACTACCCTTCCCCTGACCTCGGCTAATCCCTGCGGATCTTTTCCCTGAACAGACTTCGCCGGAAACGCCGCCGTTGAGCCGTGCCAGGAAGCGCCGCCGTCGGAGGAGACGTCCAGGCCGCCGCAGGAGAATGACGCCCCCGGGACTGGAGGTGCCGCCGGACCCTCCCCTGCCTTCTGCGACCTTGCCGCCGACCCCCGCTGGCCATCCCCTACGCCTGTGAAGCCTTTCCGGTGAGCCCCGCTGCCCAGAGTTCAATCCTCGTTAGGGTTTTCCCCTGTGCATACGTTAGATGGAGAAGACAGATGAGAGCCGTCGGATCCTCTTTAAATCGAACGGCCAGGGTGGCTAGATACCCCTTCATTTTAAGAGGGTCGCCGACAGGCGGGGCCCATCCGTCAGCCCGCCTTTTTTTTTAGATCCCGCCTGCGCCGTCCGCTGTTGGGCCGGCCTGCTCCGCCCGCCCGGCCCACTCCAGAATCGGTCCGCCTAACTTTTTTTAGGAAAAACGTTTGTTTTTGTTTTAATTACTGCAAACTTCAAATGTGAATATCTTCTAAACCGTAAACCCGAATTAAGTGAAACCTGTGCCTAAATTTCTTAAATTTTATCCTTTTTCCATTAGTCATAGTCCCTTTTGCAATTGCCCCTGTTAAGTTGCTGTGTTAATATAAATTGTAGTGCTTAGTGTTGTTAGCACCTAATTCAAAATCTGAATTTTAAATTGCTTGCAGTTTTTGTTTAGATCATCAAAATGCTTTGGGACCAATTGCAGTAGTTTAGAAATAATTTTAGCATTCCATTTCCACTAGTCCCATACCATTAGCCGTTGCATAGTTTAAATATTGATTTTGTTGTTGAGCCATGCTTTGTTTGAATTCAAATTTTTTGATGAAGCTTATTAAGAGAACTCTTAATGTTAGAAAAACCCTAAAACTTTTATAAAGTTTTGCAGCAACTTGGTATAGTATGAAATTAGATATCTGAACTTTTAGAGTGCATACCTTGAATTGCTTGTTGTGGTGTCTTGGTATGATGTGTGCACTTGTATGTTGATTGTTGTACTTTGCTTTTCTTTCGCGACGCTAGATCCGACCGTTGACGAGTTCGAAGAGGAATACTTTGAAGACTTTGAAGACAACCAGGGACAAGCCACCCAAGGCAAGCCACCTTTACTTGTTGCATATCTTGATCCAAATTTTATTTATGCAAGTTTTCCCTTTATGTTTATTTCATAGGTGCATTGTTTTATAATTGCTATTACCTCTTGATAGCGATTCATTTGCGACTAGGCTCCACTAGTCACTTGTTATCATCTTTAAGATGACACCCCTCAACACCTACTTACTTCATTATTTAGAAGTAGCTTGATGCTTACCATCATGTTACCCCTTGTAGCCTTGTCAGTGGAGCAAAAACTCTAGGATGGGACACTCAAGAACTTTCGGGAAATGTTTTTTTTTTAAACCTTGATGAGGTTTTGGCCTTACCAAGTGTAAGTTTGAAAGGAAAACTTGTTGAAGTTTTGACAAAGAGGTTTTGGCGGAAAGGTGGAGTTTTTGGAAAAACAACACATGGTTCTATGTAATTGAACGGATCCAACCTTCCCGTGCAACCACATTACTCCGGAATGGGACGGGGCTTAGTCTGTAATTTATTTGTCTTAGTATGGGCTACCTCACAACTCTATAAGGGTGTTTGATCCCTTGAAGCCGGGTTGCTATATTTTGGGGCAATACACCATAGTTGCCTACGGCCGGACGATACTACGGGTCTCTTGACGTGGCGATGGTGTAGTGGAGGAGGAGACTACCATGGTGCCGGAGAGGTTAAGCCCGTAGGGTAGGTGCCTATACTAGGGTGACTAAGTGAAAGGCTTTGATTGATTATCCGAAGCCCGCATACTTGTATGACGGTCCGTGGTAAAGTCCCGGCGGATGTATCGATTGATGTGGGTAAAGTGTACACCCTCTGCAGAGTGTAAATCTATTCGAATAGCCGCATCCACGGTCATGGACAGTTGGGATGTCTTTACTTAGCTGTGTTGGTTTTGTTTTAAAAAGGTTTCTCGGAAAAAGGAAAAAGGAAAACGGAAATGGTTTGGAGTACCGATGGGGTACTACCGTGGAGGTGGAAATTGAGTAAAGGAAATGACAACTTGGGTCGCCCTTCCTAGAGGTTTTACTAGAAGTTGTTTGTAAAATGTTTTAATAAGGTTATAGAGATGTCGTCGATCATGTTTCTTGACATGCTATATCGACACGAGAAAGTTTTAGAAATAAACTTAGCATAGAGCCACCCTTGCTACAAGCCATACTAGCATACCTCTTGCATATTGTTCCTCTTAGGTGGTTTGCGAGTACAATTCCACAATGTACTCACGGCTTTGTCCCTGGCTATTTACTTGGTCAGACTTCGATGACTATGAGCAAGATGAAGGTTTCGATGACGACTTCGCGAACTAGGCCGGTCTCCCGGTCAGCTGCCTGTAGGGTTTAAGGCATGACTTGGGCCCGACGATGATGCTACTTTTATCCGCTGTGTTATGTGTTGAACTTCGCCTTCAAGGCATTTGATGTAAGACTTGGCAATGATGCCATTGTTGTAAGACTATTTAAAATTCGGTTGTATGGATGATGTGCTTTGATTACCAGTTCGGTTATGTGGATTCATGAGCATTTCTGGGATCATGAATTGTATGCATAACGGGTGTTTCGGACAAGCGGTCCGGGACCCCCACAGAGCTGGTATCAGAGCCATCCTGACTGTAGGAGACCCTAGTTAGCATGAGCGATAGACAGGACCATATTTTCCTAAAAACAAAGAGATGATTATACGCATAAAATATTTCCCTATGTCTCTCCTCTTCTTTTTCAAAATCTATGTTCACAAAGTTAAACACTTTTCATACTTAAAATATTGCACACTTGATCACTGACTTAAAAAGTTCTTAAATTTATAGAGGTCAACACTATGGAGCATCGTCGAGTTGGAGAAGGAGACTATCCTTTCGAGGTAGAACTGAAGAATTTGGTAGATCAAGTGGGACGCCTTCCACCCGAGATTGAAGGAGTTCATCTTCCAGGAACTTCCCCAGAAAGATCCCATTGGATAATTAGGACATGTATCCCCAAGAAACCCGAAGATCCCAACTCAAAGGATATCATCTACAAATTTCTAGATAAAAGTTGGATGGACGGAGTCATCCGTGTGATGCAAGAAGCTATGGCACGCCTATGTGAGATCCACAAAGAAGAGCTTCAACACAGCTCATACTAGCACTTCGGACGGAGAGACGAGTATGGACTCCCCGTAGAAGCTTTCCCAGAATGCCGGATTGGACACCAGATGGAAAATCTAGAGTATCTCCTTCAGCGCCACCAGGAGGATCTAGACAAACTGCGTAGGGAAAATACCCTCCTAAGGATGGATTGCACCTTATTGAAGACTCGAGAGCGTTGCCTCAAGGCTGAAAACCAACGACTTACCAAGAAGTTAGCATCCTCCAAGGCATCATCCTCCGAAGCCCCGAGTGAAGACGAAGCACCCAAAAATGAATATCTCGCCCGCATCATGGGATCGGACTACCCCTCTATCCTTTCGGAACTTGAGGATGACGAGTGAGATCACATCATAGGTTCACTCTCGCACCATAGGAAAAAGATTGTATCTTCCATTTCTAATGCGAGTCCAGTCCTTGTAATGGGTAAAAATGAACTCATCTTTATGATTGTTAAGTGTTGCTATGTTATGATGTGGTCTTGAATGTTGCTTATGAGGAAGTGTTTGGATGATCTTAATTTTAAACTAAGGAGTTTAGTTGTATTTTTCCACATCTTTGGCATACCCCCCCCCCCCCTAAAAATATGTTCCCTTTTTATGTCCTTGTACCTAACTTCAGCTCCCTCAAAGATGGATCCAAGCTCCAACATTGATCCTACTTTGGTATACGACCAATTCTGTAAGATATTCCAACACAACATGCTTTTGATGAATCGAAAGTATTCACGAAAATTCAAGTCCACATTTGGAGCAAATTCAAAAGGAGGTCGCCAATCTCGAACACCCCCAAGGGTATCTCTGATTAGAAGCCAAGAAAAAGGGAAAGAAGGCCTAAACCCCTTGCACATATGTTTTTCATGAGGAGATCAATACCACATATCTAGGGATTGCCCTACAAACACCATCTTTAACATGAAAAACCTTGAGAAGAAGGCTTGTAGCCGCTGCGGAGAAGAAGGCCATCCAGCAAGCAAGTGTCCAGGGAACTATCCTAACTGCGGAGCCATCCACTCTATCGAAGACTGCACCATAAGACTCGTCACGTGCTACCTATGCGAAGGCAATGATCACACTCCTAACAAGTGCCCCATGGACTTCTTAGTAACTTCGTTAGCTAGCATCCAACAAGGCAGTTTCCGTATAGCTTCTCATAGCTTCACAAGAGGAGGTCCAGAAATGAAGTCGGGGATCGGGAAGACCTTGATCGATGAAAAGTCTAAAATTACAAGCAAAAACAACTCGAAGACTGGTGGTGACCACATCCACGGGATCAAGAACATCAACTACCTCAAGCGCAAGGGCAAGTGCTACACTTGCGGAGAGCCCGGTCATTTCTCCCGGGAGTGCCCCAAGGAGAATCTTGCTTCGTGCCCCAGTGCACCGAAAATAAAACTCAAGGCCAAGGATATCCAAGGATCAAAGCGACGACACATGATAGGCAAAAAGGACAACTCATCAAGGGATCAAGTAACCTTGAAGATGTAACCTACCATCGACCTAGTCTTTAAACTTCCCTAGCGCTACACTTAGGAATCTCGGGGACGAGATTCTTTTAAGGGGGGAAGATCTGTGACACCCCAACTTTTGTAAACATGTCTAAGCAAAGTTTAGAAAGGCAAAAATGAGGGCCAACAAAAACTTTTTGCAATTTAGTAAACCTACTAAACTTTTGTGCATGTTTGACTTGTTTGTTGTGAAATCTTATCTGTTATAATTGATTTCTGAAATAATATTGTTAACCAACATAATTCTCGTGCTCTTGATCATGTCACACTAAATTTTTTTTGGTAAATATATTATCTTGGCAACCTCTCATTTTCGTAAAATGGTTTGACTTCTCCAAAACATATTGCCAAGATTATTTTGACAAAAAGGCTTTTCACAAAAACTATGTATTTATAAGATCTATAGGGATCTATAAAATTGGTCCCGCTATGTTGCAAAACTAAATTTTTACACACTTATGTTTTACTAATATTTTCCAAGTATATTTCTAGCATATAGGAGAAATCTTTAAGAAAGGAGATATAATGTCTCCCTTCCTTTTTGAGAAAATAAAATACCCAAACCAGGGTATCTCCCTCAAAACTCTTTTCTTCCTCAAACCATTTTCAAAGTATTTCCATGACATGGTCATCTCATGAGCACATACCCATAGAAACTTTATTATGTTGATAGCATGTGTTGATCTGTGTTGGCCTTGTTAGAATTCTTGTATGGTAGTATTATCTACGTGGGTCTGTGACCCAACACATCACCTTTAGATTTTACCTAATAAGGTTTATGCTTATCTTTAGCTCTGAAAACTATAAGTTAGAAATCCTCAAAATAACATCTTAAACTTCATCCCCTGCCACCTTCCCTATGCAAAACTTATTCAAATTCCTTCTCATTCATTCTTGAGCTACATATAGATGAGCATAGCTCAATCAAAACCTGGTACCTTCATCTCTAGCAAACCCTTAATATATCTCTTGTTTTTTCTCATTTTAAGATACAGATCATATCTTTTAGGTCTTACTCTCTTTCTCAAGAAAAACCTTCCATGCCAAGTTTTCCTCCTCCAACTCAAATCTTAAAAATCATTTTTTTAGGCAAACAAAACCATATGTCTATATGACCTATGGAACTTCTATAAAGAAGGAGAGGTTAAAATCTTCTCATCTTCTCTCAATTTTAATTCTACCTTTATATCTATGTTGCTTCTCTCTATCATAGTTCAATAAGAATATCTCTCATTCCTTGGCTTATCAAGTCTTCTTTTAATGATTCTTAACTTTTGAACCTCAAGAAAAAGATTTGTGTTATTTTGTTCGAACTTGCATCTCTTTTTATTCCAAATCAAGCAGGGGTCATTTCTACCCTATTGAAAACCCCTCTATCTTTTTTTTCCAAGCCCTCTCCACATTTGATCCTTGTTATATCAATTGAAAAAAGAATATTTTGCCAAATTAGTGGTTTGAGTAAAGCAAAAACACTCATCTCTTCTTCATCTTTGATATTTCTGAAATTTTTGCCCAACACGCACACTCCTTTTTGCCAAAATTTCTCTATATGAACAAGTCAAATCCCATCTTGAGTTCCCTTAGTCCTTGAAAATAATTTCCTTGACCATCCAAAACATCTCATCTCTGAAAACTCTACTCCACCAATCTATCTTTGTTTGTTTTGTTTCAAATATTCTTGAAAAATTCTAGTTTTGAAATCCCATCAAAAATCTTTGGTTTGAATTTTTTTCAAACAATTCTCTCTCTGTTCTCTCTCGTTTGAGGCGCAGCCCGCAACACCCCTGGCCCGATCCCTCTCTCATCCCTGCTTTGTTTTCCATCGACCAGGAGAGATGATCGACCGTCCTGTCACGACCTATCCCCGCTCATTTGCATCACCAGGAGAATAAGAGCCCCGATCTAGCCTGCCCCAACCCTAGCGCGCCTTCTGCAACCCCTCCACGCGCACACGTCCACAGCAACACGGCTGCTCGCACCAACCTGGTCACCACGTCGCGTGCACGAGACCGAGCAAGACCGAACCCAAGACAGGCCACCCCGCCCTAGCTAGCATGCCCTGAGGCCTCCTCTGCTGACGCCAGCCCTCCTACGTCAGCCCACGACCCCGCGCTGACGTCTGCCCTCGAGCCAGGATTGGCCAGTGCCACCGCCCACCGCACCCATCGGAGCCCCGCACAGCTATAAAAGGAGCACTCCAGCACCCTCACTCCCTCACACCGCTCCTAGAGCATTCCCTTCCCTCCCCCTAGTCCATCAGAGCGCTCCAGCGCTGCTCTCTCCCTCTCGCTCGACGAGGACATTGAGTTCTGCTCGCGCTCACTGCAAGGTATCGGGCAAGGTTGCAATCAACTCCAGCCTTTTCGGGCCTCCTTTCCCTCCAACTACCCTTCCCTTGACCTCGGCTAATCCCTACGGATCTTTTCCCTGCACAGACTTCGCCGGAAACGCCGCCGTTCAGCCGTGCCAGGAAGCGCCGCCGTCGGAGGAGACGTCCAGGCCGCCGCAGGAGAATGATGCCCCCGGGACTGGAGGTGCCGTCGGACCCTCCCCTGCCTTCTGCGACCTTGCCGCCGACCCCCGCTGGCCATCCCCTACGCCTGTGAAGCCTTTCCGGTGAGCCCCGCTGCCCAGAGTTCAATCCTCGTTAGGGTTTTCCCCCGTGCGTACGTTAGATGGAGAAGACAGATGAGAGCCGTCGGATCCTCTTTAAATCGAACGGCCAGGGTGGCTAGATACCCCTTCGTTTTAAGAGGGTCGCCGACAGGCGGGGCCCATCCATCAGCCCGCCTTTTTTTTAGATCCCGCCCGCGCCGTCCGCTGTTGGGCTGGCCTGCTCCGCCCGCCCGGCCCACTCTAGAATAGGTCCGCCTAACTTTTTTTAGGAAAAACGTTTGTTTTTGTTTTAATTACTGCAAACTTCAAATGTGAATATCTTCTAAACCGTAAACCCGAATTAAGTGAAACCCGCGCCTAAATTTCTTAAATTTTATCCTTTTTCCATTAGTCATAGTCCCTTTTGCAATTGCCCCTGTTAAGTTGCTGTGTTAATATAAATTGTAGTGCTTAGTGTTGTTAGCACCTAATTCAAAATCTGAATTTTAAATTGCTTGCAGTTTTTGTTTAGATCATCAAAATGCTTTGGGACCAATTGCAGTAGTTTAGAAATAATTTTAGCATTCCATTTCCACTGGTCCCATACCATTAGCCGTTGCATAGTTTAAATATTGATTTTGTTGTTGAGCCATGCTTTGTTTGAATTCAAATTTTTTGATGAAGCTTATTAAGAGAACTCTTAATGTTAGAAAAACCCTAAAACTTTTATAAAGTTTTGCAGCAACTTGGTATAGTATGAAATTAGATATCTGAACTTTTAGAGTGCATACCTTGAATTGCTTGTTGTGGTGTCTTGGTATGATGTGTGCACTTGTATGTTGATTGTTGTACTTTGCTTTTCTTTCGCGACGCTAGATCCGACCGTTGACGAGTTCGAAGAGGAATACTTTGAAGACTTTGAAGACAACCAGGGACAAGCCACCCAAGGCAAGCCACCTTTACTTGTTGCATATCTTGATCCAAATTTTATTTATGCAAGTTTTCCCTTTATGTTTATTTCATAGGTGCATTGTTTTATAATTGCTATTACCTCTTGATAGCGATTCATTTGCGACTAGGCTCCACTAGTCACTTGTTATCATCTTTAAGATGACACCCCTCAACACCTACTTACTTCATTATTTAGAAGTAGCTTGATGCTTACCATCATGTTACCCCTTGTAGCCTTGTCAGTGGAGCAAAAACTCTAGGATGGGACACTCAAGAACTTTCGGGAAATGTTTTTTTTTTAAAAAAACCTTGATGAGGTTTTGGCCTTACCAAGTGTAAGTTTGAAAGGAAAACTTGTTGAAGTTTTGACAAAGAGGTTTTGGCGGAAAGGTGGAGTTTTTGGAAAAACAACACATGGTTCTATGTAATTGAACGGATCCAACCTTCCCGTGCAACCACATTACTCCGGAATGGGACGGGGCTTAGTCCGTAATTTATTTGTCTTAGTATGGGCTACCTCACAACTCTATAAGGGTGTTTGATCCCTTGAAGCCGGGTTGCTATATTTTGGGGCAATACACCGTAGTTGCCTACGGCCGGACGATACTACGGGTCTCTTGACGTGGCGATGGTGTAGTGGAGGAGGAGACTACCATGGTGCCGGAGAGGTTAAGCCCGTAGGGTAGGTGCCTATACTAGGGTGACTAAGTGAAAGGCTTTGATTGATTATCCGAAGCCCGCATACTTGTATGACGGTCCGTGGTAAAGTCCCGGCGGATGTATCGATTGATGTGGGTAAAGTGTACACCCTCTGCAGAGTGTAAATCTATTCGAATAGCCGCGTCCGCGGTCATGGACAGTTGGGATGTCTTTACTTAGCTGTGTTGGTTTTGTTTTAAAAAGGTTTCTCGGAAAAAGGAAAAAGGAAATGGTTCGGAGTACCGATGGGGTACTACCATGGAGGTGGAAATTGAGTAAAGGAAATGACAACTTGGGTCGCCCTTCCTAGAGGTTTTACTAGAAGTTGTTTGGAAAATGTTTTAATAAGGTTATAGAGATGTCGTCGATCATGTTTCTTGACATGCTATATCGACACGAGAAAGTTTTAGAAATAAACTTAGCATAGAGCCACCCTTGCTACAAGCCATACTAGCATACCTCTTGCATATTGTTCCTCTTAGGTGGTTTGCGAGTACAATTCCACAATGTACTCACGGCTTTGTCCCTGGCTGTTTACTTGGTCAGACTTCGATGACTATGAGCAAGATGAAGGTTTCGATGACGACTTCGTGAACTAGGCCATTCTCCCGGTCAGCTGCCTGTAGGGTTTAAGGCATGACTTGGGCCCGACGATGATGCTACTTTTATCCGCTGTGTTATGTGTTGAACTTCGCCTTCAAGGAATTTGATGTAAGACTTGGCAATGATGCCATTGTTGTAAGACTATTTAAAATTCGGTTGTATGGATGATGTGCTTTGATTACCAGTTCGGTTATGTGGATTCATGAGCATTTCTGGGATCATGAATTGTATGCATAACGGGTGTTTCGGACAAGCGGTCCGGGACCCCCACATCTGTCGGTTG
Source organism: Dactylis glomerata (assembly GCA_007115705.1). Taxonomy (NCBI): domain Eukaryota; kingdom Viridiplantae; phylum Streptophyta; class Magnoliopsida; order Poales; family Poaceae; genus Dactylis; species Dactylis glomerata. The sequence goes on along the minus strand of QXEO01002042.1, from coordinate 184,995 downwards.
CTTACACTCCTACCTTTCAATCTCTGCTTGATCAAGCTATAACTCTAGAAAGCAAGATGAAGCAGTCTGAAAACAGAAAGAGGAAGCATCATGTTAGCAAGTATCAAGAGCCTGTGCAAAGCGAAGCTTCCACAGTGGTAGTGGGAGTTCTGGATATCATAAGAATGGAGGAAACCACCATAATAATAATGGTGGAAATGGGCACCAGCACCACAAGGGAAATGGCCACCACCATAATGGCCACATGAGTCACAACAATCACAACTCCACAAGGACAAATGGCCATAACAATGGCAACAACAATGGCAGGAACAACAATGTCCTCGAGAAGAGGAATATTAGTCAGGTGGAATGCTATAAGTGCCTCAAAACTGGGCATTATGCAAATGATTGCCCACAGAAGAAGGATGAAGGAAACAAGCCCAATCCATTCCAGAAGGGGCATGTTAATCACATCAATGTGGAGGAGATTTATGATGAGCCACACACCGTATATGGTATGGTCCTGCTCAATAAGTTTTCAACACTTGTTCTTTTTGACACTGGTGCATCCCATTCATTCATTTCAAGAGCATTTGTGGTTAAGAACAAAATACCTACCGAGACAATAGGTTGTCCTATAAGGGTACGTTCTCCAGGGGAGAGTTGATAGTAAATACCGGTTGTAGAGACCTAGTCCTGGAAATTGGAAAACACAAGTTTCTGGCTAACCTCATTGTCTTAGACTCACAAGGACTAGATGTCATCCTAGGCATGGATTGGATGACCGCTTTTGAAATAGTCATAGATTGTGCAAACAAAACCATCACCCTTACAACCCCTGAAAAGAAACACATTCATTTCAAATCAACCTTCGAGCTTAAAGGGTCTAAGGTTAATTCTCTTAAGGGGGTTAGCATGGATGAAGTGCCAGCTGTGAAGGAGTATCTTGATGTGTTTCCAGAAGAGTTGCCAGGAATGCCACTAGACAGAGATGTCGAGTTTATCATAGACTTGCTGCCTGGAACATGACCCATAGCTAAGAGGCCATATAAGATGGATATAGAGGAACTAAAGGAGTTAAAGAAGCAGCTCAAGGAACAGTTGGACAAAGGTTTTATCCAACAAAGTTCATCATCATGGGGAGCCCCTATTTTTTTTGTGGAGAAGGACTCCAGCAAGAGATTAGTTGTAGACTACCGTTCACTAAACGAAGTGACAATCAAGAACAAATACCCATTGCCCAACATCAATGACCTGTTCGACCAACTGAAAGGAGCAAAAGTATTCTCCAAGATTGATCTCCGATCAGGATACTTCCAACTAAAGATCTGAGAACTAGACATACCCAAGACAGCCTTTACCACTAGATATGGTCTATATGAGTATATCGTCATGTTCTTTGGACTAAGAAATGCCCCGACATACTTCATGACCATGATGAACAAGGTGTTCATGGAGTACTTGGATAAATTCATAGTGGTATTCATTGATGACATCCTGATTTACTCCAAGGATGATAAGGAACATGAGCAGCACTTACGCTAAATCATGAAAAAGCTCAGGGAGCATAAGTTGTATGCAAAATTTAGCAAGTGTGAATTCTGGCTAAACAAGGTGGTATTTCTTGGACATATAGTTTCCGCGGAAGGAGTCGCGGTGGATCCCTACAAGGTAGCATCCGTTACCGAATGGGAGTCACCCAGAAATGCGGGAGACATCCGAAGTTTCTTAGGCCTTGCGGGATACTATCGGAGATTCATTGAAAATTTCTTCAAGATCGCAAAGCCAATGACTGAGTTATTGAAGAAAGACAAGAAGTTTGAATGGACCGACTCATGTGAGCCCAGTTTCCAAGAACTAAAGAAACGACTATTAAGTGCACTAGTCCTATGTCTGCCAGATATACAGAAAGATTTTCAAGTTTACTGCGACGCTTCTCGTTAAGAACTTGGTAGCGTTCTAATGCAGAATGGAAAGGTGGTGAGTTATGCCTCACGCCAGCTCAAACATCATGAGAGAAATTACCCCACACATGACTTAGAGCTAGCATCTGTTGTTCATGCTCTAAAAGTGTGGAGGCACTACTTGATGGGAAAGCATTGTGATGTGTTCACTGATCACAAGAGCTTGAACTATAGATTCACCCAGAAGGAACTGAACATGGGACAAAGAAGATGGTTAGCACTCATAAAAGATTATGACATGAGCCTACAATACCATCCGGGAAAGGCTAATGTTGTAGCTGACGCCTTGAGCCGTAAGAGCTACGTAAATGGGCTTACAGCAGGAGAGTTGCCTAAAGATTTGTGTGAACAGTTCAAAGAGGTCAGGTTGGAAATTGTGCCAGAAGGGTTTTTGGCATCACTTGAAGTTCAACCTACACTGATGGACAAGATAAAGGAAGCTCAGAAGCTAGATAAGGAGATAGAAGAAATAAAGAGTAATATGAGTAAAGGAAAGGCGAAGGGATTTCGCGAAGATGAGCAAGGAATTGTATGGTTTGAGAAACATGTTTGCATACCACAAGATCCTGAACTCAGAAAGTTGATTCTGCAAGAAGCACATGATTCACCCTATTCCATCCATCCTGGAAACACCAAAATGTATATGGATTTGAAGGGTAGATGCTGGTGGAGCAATATGAAGAGGGATGTTGCTGAGTACATTGCTCTATGTGACGTGTGTAATAGAGTCAAGGCAGAGAATCCAAAGCCAGTAGGTTTATTGCAGCCATTGCCTATACCAGAATGGAAATGGGATAACGTTGGCATGGATTCCATCACAGGATTACCAAGGACCAAGTCTGGATATGACTCCATCTGGGTAGTAGTTGACCGTTTAAGTAAAGTGGCTCACTTCATTCCTGTGAAGACCACTTATACCAGTGCCAGACTAGCCAAGATATACATGAACAGAATAGTGTGCTTACATGGAGTACCTAAGAGCATTGTGTCTAATAGAGGTACTCAATTCACCTCCCACTTCAGGCGCCAACTCCACGAATCCTTGCAGACTAGACTAGAGTTCAGCACAACGTTTCATCCTCAGACTGATGGGAAAACAGAAAGGGTGAATCAAATTCTGGAAGACATGTTGAGAGCTTGTGCATTGGGCTACGGGTCTAGCTGGGATGAGAATTTGCCATATGCAGAGTTTTCTTATAACAATAGCCATCAAGCTAGCATTGAAATGGCACCGTTTGAAGCCTTGTATGGAAGGAAGTGTACTACACCATTGCTTTGGAGTGGTGTTGGAGAACAAAGTCTATTCAGGCCAGACATAATAAAAGGTACTGAGGAAAAGATTTGTTTGATCAGGGATAGACTCAAGATAGCTCAGTCTAGACATAAGAGCTATGCTGATTCAAAGCGTAGAGAGGTGACATATGAGGTGGGCGATAGAGCATACCTTAGAGTATCGCCACTTCGTGGAGTGAAAAGATTTGGAGTCAACGGAAAGCTAGACCTCGCTTTGTAGGGCCATTCAAGGTTTTGGCTCGCAAAGGAGAGGTTGCATATGAGCTCGAACTACCAGAATCCTTGTCTACAGTGCATAATGTGTTCCATGTGAGTCAATTGAAGAAGTGTCATCCAGAGATGGCAGAAACTCCACTAAGGGACACAATACCATTGGAAGAGGTTCAGTTGGAAAGTGATCTCACGTATGAAGAGAAACCCATCAAAATCTTAGAGACATCGGAAAGAGTTACTCGTACCAAGACAATCAAATTTTGCAAAGTTCAGTGGGATCACCACACAGAGGAAGAAGCAACTTGGGAACGAGAAGATGAACTCCGAGAAGACCACCCGCACCTATTTGCTAGCCAACCCGAATCTCGAGGGCGAGATTCATCTTAAAGGGGTTAGACTTGTAACATCCCAAAATTTGAATAATTTAAAATTTCATGCATACATTCATTCATCATAGCACTGCACAAAAAAATTCTTAAGTTTGTTTTACTGTTTATTTGATCAAAACCCTTTCCCAATAAGTCCATGATGACAAGGGAATTTTTTTACAAACTTTGGTTTTGGTTTCAATCAATTTAGAGTTTATTTGCAAAAGTTTCAAAAAAAAGAAAAAAAAAAGAAAAGGCAAGAGATAAAAGAAATAGAAAAGCCTGCGGGGCAGCACTCCGTCCCAGCAGCAGAAGCGGCCCGCGGCCCACTTCCCCTTCTTTCCAAATCAGTACTCCTCCCTCTTTCTTTCCTCGCAGACACGTGGGCCCCGTGATGACGTCACTGCCTGCATCATCCTTTCTTCCCCAAGTTTTGGAGAGAACCAAACCGAGACAGAGATAATCCGTGTGCTTAATCTGGCAATTCAGTTCCGATTTTGCCTCTCCCCGCACGCCTATAAGACCCCCCTCCTACTCGCCGTTCTTCTCCATGCCCAGAACACCGCTACCAGATCGCCTAACTCCAGTCGTGGTTTGACACCGTTATAGGAAGCTCCTGAGATCGACAACCATGCTTTTGACCTCGCCGTAATCTCCTGGACACCGTCGAGCACTTCATCGCCGTCAAGAATCGCAGGAAGCACCCCGTCGTGAAATTCCAGTACTGCCGGACCTCGCCGACGACCTTTCCCGGTGAGCTTCGTCTTCCTTTCTCCCTGGCCGTTGTATCAGAATCTCACGGTGCAAATCAGACCACTTAACGAATCAGTATGGCCAGATCTGGGGCATCAGATCTCACTTAAATCCTGCGGCCCAAAACGACGATCCACCCAAATCGGTACGGGCAAATCAGAAGCCGCCAAGTGTCCGCTTCTGGATAGCCCCGATCTGTTTTTCGTTTTAAAATTTCTGAATAATGTTTAAACTTGTAAACTTCATAACATTATTTCTACTGATCCAAATTTAGCAAACTTTGTGTCCCTGGATTCAGAAAAATGAGTAGAACCTATTTCTAGCATAAAATGTTACCTTTGCATCTGTTATAAACATTTTACTACTACAAGCTTTATTCTTGTATTTTGGCTATTAAAAATAGTTGTAAATTTTATTTTTTAGTAACTCCTTTTGTTTTTTATCAGTACGGAACCCCTCAGTATTGTAGCATGTTCAGAATTTTTTCAATACCTTTTATTTTACCTTTGTAGATTCAACTAGTTTAATTTTTCTATTTGTGTTGAAAATATTTTGTGCTTTATAAATAACTCTAAAATTTTGATCATGGCACCATGCATATAGCTATCAACCAGGGAACTTGCTAAGTGTCTTTGTAGTGTTTAAGTCGCATATTGCATGCATATTTCTTTTCATGAGTGTTTATGAATGCTATGTGCTTATGGATTGCAAATTTTATTTGTAGATTGTGCTGAGTGCAACGAGTGCCTTTGTGACGAGTGCACCAACTCATCTCCTCACCAAGGCAAGTGTCACCATTTTCCCTTGTCCTACTGAAAGTTGTCACTTGTAGCTTTTCTAGTAGAAGATGCATGTGTAGGTGGTTTTTATGAGTTTGTGTCTTTAGCTTGCTAGAATTTATGCTAAAGTCTTTTGCCTAGCTTTTGCATCTCCTAGTAGAATTCCTGCTGCTATAGGTCTATGTCTTATACTTGTTGTGGGAACAGTTATTCACCTGTTTTGGCTAAGTGTTGAAAACCAAGTTTTCGAAAACTAAGAAAACAACTAAGTAATGAATCACCTGGGTGGAAATGGCTTTGATTGGTTTATGTTGAGTGGTTCCATGGGGTCATGTCGTCGAACCTTTGAACCACTAGGTGTATCTCAATTGTGGACGGCCACCCAGTAGCAAAGAGATTGGAGATGTTCAAGTCATGAAGCTTCCAGTGCAACCACAAGACATATGGGCTCTGTCTTGACCAACTAAGCTGCTAGAACTCAAGCCCGATAGAGAGAGGGTGGTAGATGTTGATAGGTTGGAACGCGTCCGGGTTGGTCTGAGGGATTGCTTCTGAAAGGTCTCGTCTTAGTTTTCACTTGGCCATTTGAGGCAAAATGAGTCTCATGGCAAAATGGGTTAACTAAGTCCTGTGGGAAAAGTGCACCACCTATGAAGAGTGTTAGAACTAAGTACGTAGCTGTGTCCCCGGTTACGGACATTTCTGGGTGACATGATGTTGAAGCTGTTCAAGAATCTCCTCATCCCAATTTTCTTAAGTTGAAACTTGATGGGAAAATCTGGGTAGTAAAGAGTTCCTCTTAGACAAAAAATTTTGCTAAGGAAAAACTTGGGTTTTACAAAAGATAGGAAGAAAGCTTGTTTTCACAAAGTCTAACTCCACCTGGCCAGATAAGCATATAAGTGTAGGCGCCTTGAGTCCACCAAAGTGACATCTTGCCAATACATTCAAAGTATTGACCCTCCGTGGCTGCAACGTATCATGTTGCAGGTTACTACTATGAAGATTGAAGATTTCTGCGCTCCGGTCATGAGTCTTCGTCCAACACATCTTCCTGTGTTGCTATGAAGAAAGAAGACTTGTAGTTTCATTTACTTAGTCATTTCTCGAGTTGTAATAAGTTGTGGCATTGTGCTACCTGAGTTGTAAAAGTACTATCTTATTTGTGGATCAAGCATTGTAATAAAGACCTTTGTATTCTTGATATTTCATCTTGTAACTATCGTGCTAGCAGTTGAACTGGGACTAGCACAAATAAAACATAGGTGCGCTACATTTGTCATCGCAGCGGCGTGAAGGACGATTTTTATCATTGTTGCTACTATGTTGCACGCCGTCATGTCGAGGTTTTTCCCTTTGCCTGGATCCGCCATCACGGCTAGCATCCCGCGGTGGCGGCTCGTCTCTGCGGCTAGCATCACGACTTTGTCCCCTCTTGCCTTCATTGCCACGTATGCCAATTCCTCCCTGAGAGATTTTGAATGTCTTATATTTTGGTGCTGGCATGTCGGTCTTATGGCGGGGAGCAGCTTCATGTTGATGGTGTCTTCCATACGCGTGGTAATTCTTGTGAAGTGGCGAGGGTTTTCTCTGCGGACCTTTGCCATGTGGCCAATCGTAGGAGGATATTCGGATGGCGTCGGACCTGTTATGAGCTTCTCTCCTTCGAATCTCCGTAGATCTGGTACGAGATTCGTTTGTCAAGTCGGGTACCATGATAGCCATCGCCCCGATTTTTAGTTGCGGTATTGGTCAGCACATCACAACATCGGATTCGAGCCTTCTCGATGAGGTAGCTCTTTCCTGCTTTACTAATGTGTTTGTCATTAGCTTCATCTCCGTTTCTAGAGCTTCCGGGGTTCGGTTATTTTCTAATAGCTCCTTTGTGGCTACAATGTTCTCAACTGGAGTGGCCCTCACCTCGTACGATTATTATCCACATATGGTGGATTCTTGATGTACATCATGGCTAGCATCTCGGCGGTCGGTATGGTAAACTCTAAGTTCCATACTAACTATAGGTCGCTGCCTTCTTCCATCTACTACTGGATGAGAGTAACGTACTTCTCGTCCATGTTTCTTGCGTGCTTGAGCGTGTCTTGAGCTTGAGCAATGTCACTATCCAACTTCTTGCCCATCTTCTCAACTTGCTTTGCCTCTCTTAGGATTTCTCATCTCTTCTTCTCCAGATTGTTCACGTCCTTGACATAGTCAGGGGTGATTGGATCCCTTAGAGTTTCTTAGACGATTTTGTCCGCTGGGGTCGTGAAGTCTTCCGGGTGATGCACCACGGGGATGGTGGGTTGGAGTGGCCTAGGTCTGCCCTGGATCTCGGGCAGCTCTTTTGTGGCGATATTAGCGCCTAAAGGTGGGTTACCCCGCTCTTTGGCGGCTTCTACATCCTGGGCTGCCTGAGATGGCGGATCAGTGGCTCTTTGCCCAGCGTCATCTCCCTTGGTGGTCACAAACACTTGCATGGCGGCAGCTTGCTTCTCTTCTAGTTCTTTCTGAGCTAATTCTGCCTCGATTCGTCTCACGGCGGCATCATACTTGTCAAAATCATAGCCTTTGCTATCCCAGTCATCTGATTCACCACTTTCGTTAAGTGTCTCTAGGATGGACTCGCTTGGGCTGCCATCTCCATTGGAGGCAGATCTCGAAGTGGTTCCTGCGAAAGCAACAAGGCAGTACCGCGATGTCTCTAAGGCCTGGTTGCCCATGGCGGATTCATAGCGGTCTTCCACCACTTCCTCCACCTCTAGGGCGTGTTGGGTGGGAATTGTTTCTAGATCTAATCTGGGTAACTTGGAAAGTCCCAGATCAGATGATTCCTCCTCCATATCCATCTCGAAAGCGGTCCATATGGGGATTTCAGCCATACCAATCCACAGAAAATCAGGTTCCATAGCGAGGGTAGGGTTTATCTCTCCGATGAAGATGTGGATATCTCCGATCGAAACAACGGAGAATCAAGCAGGGTTTTCTCTAGCCGGCACCCAGAAGTTATCCGCTAGGACGATGGGTAAGCCAGAATCGTAGAGGACATGCCCGACGGCGACGGTGTCGCCTATGCCTGTGAAGGTGGATCCTGCCTGGATCCATGCTCCTGATGTGTTTTGCCCCACGGTGGGTGCCAACTGTCATGGTTTCGTCAACAGATCTACCATAGGGGTAGGTGTATGGCGGTTTGTGGAAGAGGGTGAACACGGCGGAGCGATCCGGGATGATGGTAGCACGAGTTTACCCAGCTTCAGATCCCGCAACGGTGACGAGACCCTACGTGCTGCTATAATTCACTATATGGCAACAAGTGCTCGGTTCCAATGATGAGATTGTCTGTTAGCCTCAAGGGCTCCTCCACGCCGGCTTATAAAGGTGCCTGGCGTGGGCATCACGGTGGTTTCGGGGCGAATACAATATGGAGTCTAGACTAAGTCCTATACAATGGCGTATACTACATGGCAAATCCGCCATGGGCCTAGCTACAAATCCGCCATAAGCTCATGCGTCCTTAAAAACCGCCATGGGCTTCCAGCAACTAGGTTGCTCAGTAAGGCTATCTACCATACCACCTTCTATGGGCCACCCTGGCTTGCTGGTTCAGGACTACATCGCAGGTATACCTATTTGGTATATCCCCAATAGCTCCCAGAATTGCGACTTATGATGAAAGAACTTCCAATGAAGCACTTCAGGACAATGTCGATGCATTAGATGAATCCAGCGACGTCACGTTGGCCAGAGCCACGTAGTATCAGCAGAACCTAAGAAACAACCACAGTACTCGCATTCGTCCCTGCTCTTTCAAGGTGGGAGATCTCTTGTTACAATTAAAGCAGGACGGTCATGGTAAGTTAGAGTCACCATGGCTGGGACCTTACAAAGTTATAGAATTGATACCAGAAGGAGCATATCGACTTCAAGAAAAGAAGACAGCCAAAGATGAGGGCAACCCATGGAATGCAGAGCAACTTTGGCGCTTCTATGCATAAGAGGCGTCGCCCTCAATGATTTCCTTCACTAACATAAAGCATAAACTTCGAGTTAGGACCCTCTAAACCCAGAAGATGGGCTACAGCTCGGGTTTCTTGGGTCAATTCTATGTTGTGTATATGTATATCGAGATTTCCGCTCGGGGGCTTCGGCCCTCGAGTCGTTATGATATCTATGAAAAGAAATATTGAGATCATGTTATCATGTTTTCTCATGAACGACACTGGGTTATCTCATGGAAATATCGGCAATCCATCACAAGAAAAACTTTCGACTCACATATAGCACAAAATCGCCCGAAAAATACCTCGGAACAGTGGTCATTCCTTTGGTTGTTCATTGGATGGAACATGCAAAAACAATGTTCACAAAGTATTTCTTGCTGGTACAGATAAAAGTAACACTGCATTACACAACGATTACATCAAAGATAGTTGATCCTAGTGAAAGTACACTTCTGCTTCATATTTCTTCTGGCACTAAGTCCCATCAAAGATCTTCACATCAAACTTTGTTGTTCCACAGTGGTAATTGAACAACAGAAACCACCCTTGATGCAGATCATAGTCCTCGGCAAAGCGAGGCCAGCCGCCCTTGAAGAACATCTCTCTGTCGCCATCATAATACACCTCCAACTCGTATGGAGGACCTTCACTTGACATTTCTCAGAGGATGGCTTCGTGAAGCTATTGGCCATCCATAAACTCTGTAAATTTCAAGAGCACGAGTTATTGCTCACGACATTGGGCACCAGCAAGCGCGAAGAAAGAGAATGCAGTCCCAGTGGATGGTGGCGGAGGATTGAGATGTGTTGCACTTACATCCAGAGGCTCATTAACTTGAGAAGTGGAAGACTTGGATTTGTTCTTATTTCCCAATGGACGACCAGGGCGCCGTTTGACTGGCACAGAAGAAGATGTCGCCATGGTAGCCACCTTGGGCTTGTTTTTGCTACCATGAGGGCGGTCGCTCCCGTGCTTCTCCACCATGACGCCAGTGTCGATAACTCCGATATCGGCCATGGAGCTCTTTTTGGATCGTCGGGCAAGCACGCAGAAACCCTAAGCAATCTGGGGAAGAAGATGATGCAGCAGCGAAGATTAATAGTGGCAAGCTAGGGTTTACATGATGAATGAAGGGCCCCGTATTTATAAGACACCTTTAATGGGCCTTTAAAAATTCAAGGTCCAGACAAAGTACAGGCCTAGGGATCTAACTGGCTTAATAAAAAGAGAGAGAAGAGAAAGAAAAAATGAAAAGAGAGAAGATTATTGATTTTGAGCCTATAAAAGGCTGCAAGCATCCATTTATAGCCTCAGGGGCTACTCCCATCGGGAGCACTGGTCAAGCACCTGATGAAATATAAAGAGAAGAAAAGAGATTCAGACTTGTTTTTTGCAGGTCATAGTGATAGAAGATGATGAAGAAGGCAATACTTCTGAGCCTATACTCGAAAAAAATTGACTATAGCCTCGGGGGCTACTCCCATTGGGAGCGCTGGTCGCGCACCCGATGAAGATAGAAAATATCAATTTCATATGAAAGAGGGAAATTATCGACTACGTATTGGAGCAAATTATTGACTTTATTGTCAAAAGATCAACATTAGAAATTAATATTTGTTAATTACCTCCCATCGGGAGGGATTTGCGACTAGTTGAAGAAAATGACCCAAAGATTTTGGGTATTGAAACAGCCAAACAAGGCTCACAACAAAAGTTTGATTCTCAAGCTGCGTCGTTGCGATAAAAAGCTTGAATGCTCTGGTCGCAAAGATCATGAAGGTAAGACCTAGGATCCGTCCTGCATGGCCTAGTATACGCACATGAATGGGCTCTGCTAATAAATTTATGTATCCACGATGCAAAGAAAAATCCTGGTGGATGCACTGTGTATCCTAAGAAATACTAGAATTCTATCTTTGTAAGTCCTAAATGCGGCAAAATACTGGGTTACGCCAAGTACCGAATTCGAGTCCGGGGACTTGAGTTTGAAGTAGGTAGCAAGTTTTTGCTCAGGCAATTAACTGGTCTCCTGATCCGTCAGAAGTACCAGGCTTGTTAACCAAAATCCCCATGAAAAAACAAGAATATTAGATATTCAATGCAATCATAGAAAGAGAATGAGACAAAGATTGATCAAGTCAAAGATTGCAAGTCGAAGATATGAAGATTTGAGATTCAACCTGAATCTACAATTCTATTATAATCTCAGGGGCTACTGACAAGGGTATAGATATTAAGGCTCGTTATCTTAGTACCCCTGGGCCCGAGGGTTAGGCCCAAGCATAGATGTAGTTGAAATACGAGATGATATCGTATATAGACATTGTAATTTGTATTGAACCCGACCAGATCCTCGAGACCTGGCCACCTATATATAGGGGCTAGGAGGGGCCGACCAGAGAACAGATTGAGATTGAGCCAATTGATTACTACCTTATTCTCACCATGCATCAAGTTTTGCCTTTTTCGTCTGATCTTTTACCTTCGAGTTCATCCGACGCCCTCTTCCCCCGATCCTAAGTCCTTCATCTAGGACATTTGCTGAGTTAACCCTCATCATTGCATGATATGGATTTAAATGGTGCATTACAAAAGTGCAAGCACTAAGTATTACAACTTAAATAGAATAGGTGTATTTCTTCTAGCATTGGGTACCATCGAAGATCTTGATGTCAAACTTGGCAGTCCCACAGTGACAATCAAACATCAAGATCCAACCTTGATGAAGATCATGATCCTCAGCAAAATGGTCCTAGACACCTCTGAAGAAAGCATCACCTTTACCATCGTAATACACTTCCAACTCATACGGCGGCCCATCGCTGGATGTCTCTCGGAGTACAGCCTCCCAAAGATCGCGGCCATTCGTGAACTTCATAATTTTCAGAGGAAGACGCTGCTATTTGAAAGGAATATGCCCGAGAGGCAATAATAAAGTTGTTATTATATTATTCTGTGTTCATAATAGATGTTTATTTCTCATGCTAGAATTGTATTAATTAGAAACATTACTACTTGTATGACTAATAAAATAAAAGGTTCCTAGTAAAGCCTCTCTTTTATACTAGCTCATTGATTAACCGATGATCAAGGTTTCCAGATCATGAACATTGGATGTTGTTAATAACGGGGTCATATCATTAGAAGAATGATGTGATGAACAATCACACCCATAGTACGAATAGCAATACGATCAAATCATCAAGTTTCATTGCTATATCAAACTCATATGAAATAGTTCTAATCCTCAGACCGTGAGATCATGTTAATCACTGATACCAGAAGAGTACTTTGATGATATCAAACGTCACACCATAACAGGGTGATTATAAAGGTTGATTTGGGTATTCTAAAAGTGTTAGTTGAGGCTCATGGATCAAGAGTGGAATTTGACCGACCCGATGATGGGAAGATATTCTATGGGCCCTTCTCGGCGATATTGCATTGACATTGCTTGCAAGCATGTGACTAGGTCACGGGAATGCATTATCACGGAATGAGTAAACAGACTTGTCGGGACCGAGATCGAACTAGGTATGGTTGATACCAAATGATCGGATCTCGGACAAGTAATAATATTGCGAGACAAAAGGAATTAATTATGTTTGTTATTGGTTCACATGATCACTAGTTCATCGTCGAGTAAGTGGGAGTCATCATGGATTTCCAGATCCCGCTCATGATTATTGATCGGAGAGGAGTCTCGATCATGTCCATGTTATTCAAGAACCGTAGGGTGACACACTTAAGGTTCACCGTGGTTTTTTAGTGGATACGATACTCCGATCGAATTACAGGACAACATGAGGGTTGGTTCAGAAAAGCACCGAAACTGCTTTGGGATATCGAAATAACTCAAGGGGGTATTTGTCAATGTTTGTTAATTGAATGAATTAACAAATATGAAAGAAATAAATATTTTTATTAAATCAATTAGTGTGAATTTTAATTAGCATGAATGCCATGCAAAATTAAATGGGGATTACCTCAAGTTGATGAGGGGGTTACCACCATGAAGAGTGGGTTACCACCGTGAAGAGGAGCAGGAGCTCCTCCTTGGGGCCTGCGCACCCCCCTAGGGGGCTGCCCCCTCCTCTCCTATAAAAGGTCCCCCTCTCCTCCATGTTCATGCTTGCTTGATACTTCCCCTCTCCCGCAAAGTTGCTGCCCCATATCTGTCTTAGCTTAGCAAAGCTCTACCGGATTGTTAGTTCGTAGTTCATACACTTGGAGAAGTGTGTGTTGGAGTGTCCGGCGGATCCCCTATTCCGCTGCCCCACTGGACCGTGGGCGTGGACGAGATGATGACAAGCCGTACGTGTGACCGAGTACGGAGGTGCCATCGGTTGTGGCGCCTTGTACACGATCTTGAGATCGTTAAGTGAACGACTACGTTGACTACGTGCGCCTTCGTCAAGTCTCCATCGGCATCGTTTGTGCAGGAACATAATCTCCGCTTCCGGTCTTCGAGGGTTAGTTCTCCGTTGCTACCATCTCGTAGAGTTTTCTTGGCTAGTTTGTGTTCATGCATAGGAATTTTTTTTTGTTTTCCATGCTACGAACCCATCAGTGGTATCAGAGCCATCTCTATGCATAGTTGGTATGCACGATTAGAACACATGGGGATGTGGACATTGATGATCATGTTATTGCTATTTTTTGTATTTTGGATCATAGTGGCATAGTGGGATTGAAGCAGCCCGAAACTAACATTACGTGACCGTGTTCACGAGACTTGTCCCACATTTGACATGCTTCGGCATATGTGGCTTTGCGGGTGCACGTTTCTTCCACTATAGTTATGATATATTTTACAAAGAGTTGTAAATAATATTTTATCACTGTTGTGGTTACATGTTTGTAGGTAAGAACGATTCTTCCTAGAAAGCCCCAAACCACATAAAATATGCAAGAAAAAATAGAAACGTCTAACTTGTTTTTGCAGGCATGTGATTTGATATGGTCATATTGTTTATATTACAGATTATATGCAATGATCCTTTTTGTAAGTTATAAACAACCGGCAGGGGCCATATGGTTGTCATTTCATTTTAAGGCCTGCGTGCCATATATATATATATATATATACACATAGAGACTATTCTATCATCGATGACAGAATAATATTCTGTACATATTCTGTACTGCTCAGGAGATACGTTCATACTGCTTCGTATAACTACAACATACTGCTTGTTCGCAAACTTTGAACTGCCCGTCTGTCTATATATTGTTTTTCATCTAATTTCTAAACCATTTATTAGAATTGTACAAATAATATATCATTGGAAAGCTAATGAAAATCCACAACTTTTTTGTATTCTCACTTATTTCAAATTATCATCTGTTTAAATTTAATTTCAAAAATTGGAAATCTTCGTAAACACATATAAAACATATTTTGGACATAATTTTCAAACCGCTGATCGGAATGGTGCAAATGATATACCGTTGGAAAGCTACTGAAAATGCACAACTTCTGTATCTCTGCAAGTTTTTTCAAAATTTTAACGGTTTTCGAGTAATTTTGAAAATACGATATTTTGGATCTACTCAAAAATGACGGACATTAATTTGAGCAGAGTTTTCCAACCGGTTGTCGAAATAATGCAAGTAATATGGCGTTGGAAAGCTCTGGAGTAGGCGCAACTTTTTTGTTCACAATGTTTTCGCAAATTTCTTATGGTTTAGCAGCAGATTTGAAATTACAGCTCGTTGTTTGTAGTGATTAGCTTCGAACGATTTTTACCAGTATTATCAAATGGTATATGCAAATGATACAAGTAATATATTGTTCGAAATGTGTCAATAGGAGCAACTTTTTTGTCAAGATCATATTCCTCAATTTCTTAAGGTTTGAGAATAATTTGTAAAATTTTAAGTTTACATATTTGCATTGTTTGCAGGATGGTGACATAAAATTAACAAGCTAAAATCCGTGATTCCTTATGGAATTCAATAGATAATGAAATTAGAGTTATACTCTACCATAGAAATCATTTGTGCCAATAATTGAGGCGATACGTGCTCAAAACAATGAGATTTGCATAATATATTTCCGCCCCGAAAAAACAGAGTATTCGTACTTCCTTAAACACGTATCGGTACATCTTTTTTACAAGTGTTTGTACTTCTATCATAGCTTCAAAAACTATTTAGAAAAATATATGCAACTTTCTCATATGGTGTCCGTTTTGTGTCCACAACCACTTAAAATGCTCAACACAACAACGCACTTCAGTTACAACCTTAAAAAAACACATCATAAGTAAGGTTTTATGCGGTCAAAGTTCGGTCAACCCATTTTATGCATATTTAAACAATCATTTGGCCTTTCATTCGATTTCCAAATTGTGTGATTTTTGTTATGTTCTAAAAATAAAGGCAATGCCTATCTGAGCAAAAGAAAAATAATAAAAATCATTTTGTTGTACTCCTCAAAATTTAATATGTGTACTTCCTTAATTGAGACCTTACACTTCCTATTTGTTATTATTGTACTTCCTTTCATTTTCGCGGATGATGCCATTATTTGTCTTGCAAATTATGGAAGACTTTTGTACTTCCGAAAGTGAATATATGTACTTCCCATTGTGAATACATGTACTTCTTGCTCTCATACTTTTGTACTTCCCTTTAGATGATTTTATTATGCTTCTAGCACTTTTATGTGGAATATGCACTTCTAGAACTGAACATTTGTACTTCCCTCTACATGATTTATCATTTTTCTAGCATTTCACGCGAAAGATGTACTTCCAAAATTGAACATTTTGTACTTCCTTATATTATTGCATATACTTCCCGCTCGCATAGTTTTGTACTTCCCTATATTACTGCATATACTTCCTGTTCCCATAGTTTTGTACTTCCATTTAGATAATTTTATCATTTTTCTAGCACTTCACGTGAAAGTTGCACTTCTGGAAAATGAATATTTGTACTTCTTGTCATCATCGTGTGTACTTCCTAGAGTCACTGGTCGTACTTCATTAATTTTGCGAATGATTTTATCATTTTTGCAACCCTTGGCGGGGACTCTGCACTTCCCAAATTTGAACCTATGTACTTCATATCGACACTATGTGCACTTCCAAAACTGAACATTTGTACTTCCCTCTACATGATATATCATTTTTCTAGCACTTGACATGAAAGCTGTACTTCTAGAAACTTAATATTTTGTACTTTCTGATATTATTGCATATACTTCCCGCTCGCATAGTTTTGTACTTCCCACTATTATTCCATATACTTCCTGCTCTCATAGTTTTGTACTTCCTTCTAGATAATTTTATCATTTTCTAGCAATTCACGTGAAAGTTGCACTTCTGGAAACTGAATATTTGTACTTCTTGTCGACACCGTGTGTACTTCTTAGAGTCACTAGTCATACTTCATTGTCTAGTTAGGATAGTTCCTTTTTTTACTAGGTTGCACATCTTATAGATTTAAAATATTTTTCTATCCTTAGATCTTCTACCTCCTATCATAAACGCTAGTACTTCTTTGCGGTTGGTAGAAAAGCTTACAATTTTTTTATTCTTTGTTTATGTAGCAAAGACTGAAACCAGAAAATGAGTTTGGAGGACAGGCTCCATAGATCCTATTTTTGAATTATGTTTAAATTCATATTTTAGAGTTTCAAAAAATTGCATAACAAAATTCAAGATGTTGACAATGACTTATTCTACCACGCTGCAAATATTAGCGCAAAATAGTTTGTATCCCAGTCTACAAAAAAATGACAAGTTTTAACAAATCGGAAGATTTTTGAATTTGACACTGTTCATCGTCTCATATCTAGAATTTTGTCATTTTTTCATAGCCTAAAATATAGTATATTTTCGCATTGATTTTTGTTCAAGCGGGTATAACTAATCATTAACTACATGTGGCACAAAATAGTTTGTATATTCCATCACAATCCCAGAATCATTGTTGTGACATACATAACGTAGTCGATAACCAGTTCCATAAACATTACAATACGGTAGTTCGAATACAATGGTCATAGTGACCAAGTTCATAATACAACATAATAATAGCTGCGGAATTAACGTCTTTAGGCCCATGCCTTCACCTACAGGCAACACTGACTAGGAGATGATCTTAGTTATGATACTCTTCGTCATATCCTTCCTCCGGATATTCCTCCTCATAGTCTGGCCAAGTAAATAGCCAGGGACAAAGCCATGAGTACATTGGATGCACTCGCAAACCATCTTATAAACAGAAAGTAAAGGAGTATGCAAGGCTTATGTAGTGGTCTAAGCTCTAAGTTTGTTTGCATAAAAGCTAGTTTTATTTCCCAAGGAGATTCATTAAAAGATAAGAGAGTTTCAGTTCTCTAATTGGAAACTAAGATGGAACCTCAATTGTTGCTCATAGTGGTTGAGGTTGGCCTTGGCATGGGCACGATCAGCTTCCTGCTGTGTGGAGTACAGCATGAAGTCCAGATGGTCCACATGGTGCCTCAGCTCGTGGTGTAGTGGCGGCATCTCCATGGGGCGTCCAGTGTCATCACGCCGAGCATAATGTTGGAAACGAAACCCCTTGATCTCCTCGACGTGATGTCCGCACAGGCGTGCGAGCATCTCCTGTATGCCTCTAGCCAAGCCATCGGCCCAACTGTTCTCCATGATCTCGAACTCGATCAACATGGAAGTAGGGTCTCCCATCTTGCCACGGACACTAGCCATGACAAGCCACTGAAGTTCCCCTTCCGGGTAATCATGGAGCCGAACGCCCATGAATTCCGGGAACGGGCGGTCAAGGTGGAGAGCCAGAGTGGCGAGGTCATGCTCAAAAATGAGATCCCCATCACGCCCTAGCTGGTAGTGCTCGGTGAAGTTCACGGCCATCTACAGAATTTTAAGATAGATTTAAGTTAGCGAGTGACTCAAGTGTGCAAAATTTTAAGTACGCACAAACCGGAAAGTGTATGTGATTTGTGACTAAAGAGGATAAGAGTAAGCATTTTGTTTATTCTCTTTCTAACGCCCATTCTAACTAAGGTCTCCTATGGCCAGCCTAGGCTCTGATACCAACTTTGTGGCACCCCCAAATTTAAAAAAATTCGAGGTGCCCGTTATGTATTCCATCACAATCCCAGAATCATTGTTGTGACATACATAACGTAGTCGGTAACCAGTTCCATAGACATTACAATATGGTAGTTCGAATACAATGGTCATCGTGACCAAGTTCATAATACAACATAATAATAGCAGCGGAATTAACGTCTTCAGGCCCATGCCTTCACCTACAGGCAACGCTGACTAGGAGATGATCTTAGTTCTGATACTCTTCGTCATATCCTTCCTCCGGATATTCCTCCTCATAGTCTGGCCAAGTAAATAGCCAGGGACAAAGCCATGAGTACATTGGATGCACTCAGAAACCATCTTATAAACAGAAAGTAAAGGAGTATGCAAGGCTTATGTAGTGGTCTAAGCTCTAAGTTTGTTTGCATAAAAGCTAGTTTTATTTCCCAAGGAGATTCATTAAAAGATAAGAGAGTTTCAGTTCTCTAATTGGAAACTAAGATGGAACCTCAAGTGTTGCTCATAGTGATTAATCAAGTCAAATCATTGACGGGTATAAATAGTTCATCTCATCAATTTCAAAAAATCCTGACAAAGGTTAAGTACCGCTAACCCAACTGTCCATGACCGCGGACGTGGCTATTTGAATAGTTTTGACCTCTGCAGAGGGGTACACTTTACCCACAAGATTCAATCCATCTGCTGGGAATAATCCACGGATCGTCGTACACCAGTATGCGGGGTTCAGATGATCAAACGAAATCTTTCACTTGCCTACTCTAGTATAGGATCCTTCCCTAGGAGCCCGAGACATGGCTTTCTTCGTTCCGGCACCCCTAGTTTTGCCCGCTACAGGGTGCTGTATGAATGGATGAGACCACTCGGTTCGGAAGTATAAAGCACAACGTGCACTTCTATAAAGGATGATGCAAGGTATCCCATACTAAAGCAAACAAGCTACGGACTAAGCCCCTTCCCATTTAGGGGTAATGTGGTCGTACTGTAGGGTTGGTCCGGCATATACTTCACACCTCATCATTCAAATTTATTTCATAGTCATTAGCCAATCTTATGATTCTTCCAAAAATTTCATCTTGGATGGACAAACTCCATCCAAGGTTTGCAACCTCAATTGATAACTTTCAATAGGGTTCCCATCTAGTTTATTCCAATTTTATTAGCGGCTAAGCAAGCTAATGGAATGATGCTTGGACTAAAGAGGTAGTAAGTAACTCTATGGGGTAATCTTGCTAGGCAAGATCTCACTGCCAATAATTCCTCTACTCTAGCAATTCAAATGCAATTTGATTTAAAGACAAGTAAGTATGCAATTTGAAAACTAGGTATTGGGTATGATTCAAAAGATGGCTTGCCTTGGTTGGCAAAGTGTCCGGGATAGTCTTCTCCTTCTTCTTGGTAATATCCTCCCTCGGGCTCTTCTTCGGCAATACTAGCATCTATTAATGATAAACAAGATACACAAAATCACCAAACAGATACAAACAACACTCGAATCATACACACATGATTTCAGCAAGGTAGTAATATCTATTCTAACTTGCGTTGGTTTTCATTTATTTTAATTTATTTTGAAAAGTTGTGCAAGATTGGGTTTCTACTACTACCATGTAGTATTAAAATTTTCAAATACCTCCTACAAGCTCACATGGACTAAGATCAATACCTACAGATTGGTATTTGGAAATGTGGTTTAACAAAAGGGTTCCATAACTAATTTGATTCTAGTTTTGAGTTCAATAAAACCTATAAGACAAATGCTTATTTAACCATATAGGTAAATAGCATTCAAATTAAAAGTTCAAAAATGAGATATAATGATAAAAATAGATGTGTATTACTAAATGTAAATTTTTAGAGTTGGATTTATATTTTTATGATTTTTATTTGATTTGATATGGATTTTCTAAGGTGGAAAAGCTCTTGTTTTGTTATTTTTACTGCAAGAAAACTATACATTTAAATGGTACCAAACCAGTTCCAGAGGCTGGATAAAGTTCATAGCTTTTCAACGAATATTTATTTGCTACACTTGCATATGTACAGCTCTGGGAAATCTAAATCTAAAATAGGTTCAGATTCATCAATCAAAATTAACTGAAACTTTTTTTTCTTTTAACTGGGGGCGGGCTGTAAACGGGAATGTCTAACGGGCCAGGCTGCCACCGAGCTGGCCCAACAACACTTTGGCTGGTTCATGTAGCAAGAAAGAGAAAAATAAAAGAAAAACGAATCGGTATGCACGTCGTCGTCTTCGACCCGAGGCAGGACAGACTCACCGACGCGGGGAGAAGGGCACGGTGGCGGGGCTCGACGGAGAAGGGGCGTGAGGCGATGGCGGGGCGTAGTCCAGCGGAGGGGCGTCTCCTCGTGCACCTCGTCCAGATGGCGGCTCGAGGGAGGCGCTAGAACACCGGGAACGTCTGGGCGTCCTGGAGCTCGGTCTACTCTGGCGAGCTCGAAGGAGAGGGCTAGAAGGGAGAGGAGGATGTCTGGGAGGTAGCTGGGTATGGTGTGAGTCTTTTCAGCCAAGAAGGGTGGCCTTTTATAGGCCAGAGAGGTGGGCACCGAGGGTGGTCTGGGGCGGCAGAGCACGGTGGTCTCGGGTATAGAGAAGTGGAGAGGGAGGTAACGGGCGGTGGTCTCAAGCTACGGGGATCCCATAAAGCTTGCTGGCGCGTCAGGATAAGGTGTGGTGCAGGGTTTCAGAGGGGAGCCGAGGGGAGAGCTGCAACTGTTTTACCTCGGTTCTCTGGCCAGGTTAGGGTGAGGGCAGGTAAGGGAAGAGAGGGGGAGAGCAAGTGGGAGTGGTGCAGCAATCCTATAGTCAAGTGGCCTGCCCAGGAATGGCTTGGCAAGTTGTCCACTTGCAAATGAAAATCTGGCTTGAAATTGCTCACCAAGTGTTCGACAAAATGCCCGCAAGAAACTAAAATTTGAAATTTTGAAATTTTTGAATTGGGTTGTGTTCAGTAATGGATAGGGAGGCTGGGAGTAAGCTGCTTTGGTTAGATGAGTTGGTTTGGTTGCATTTGGTTAGGATTTTGAGAATGGCATCTGAAGTGAATTCAAACTCTGTCCAGAATTTAAATAGGGTTCCAAGTTGTTTCTGGTTTCAAACTTTATTGGTGTTTCTTCTCTGTAACTTTTCTTGGGTGTGGTGAAGAGATGCATGAGGGTCTAGTTCAAATATTGCTTAATACAGAAGGGAAAAGTGGTGTAATCAGTAATATTTTTATCATAGATTTTTCTTCTCATTTTTTTTGGGGTTTTAGGGCAGAGCCTTTTCTTGATCTTTGTTTGCGATTACTTGGCTCCTTTTAATATGGTCTCCACCAAACATATATAAGCAAAGTCACTTACTGAAATAATCAATCATGCACTCCAAATAAAAGTTCTAATTTACCCCAAAAATTAACCACTTGATTTGATAATAATTGAGTACAAATTGTTGAGTTGTTACAATCTTCCCCCCTTAAAAAGAATCTCGTCCTCGAGATTCACAAGCTAAGAACTAAAGAGATCAGGAAATTCAGTCTTGAGATAGTCTTCTCTTTCCCAAGTGGCTTCATCTTCAGTGTGGTTGCTCCATTGAACCTTCAGAAACTTGATACTTCGAGTTCGGGTGGTTCTGTAAGCCTCCTCTAGGATACGAATAGGTACTTCACGGTAGGTCAAATCTTTATTGATATCCACAGAGCGATGATCAATATTTTTGAAAATTTCTGGCTTCTCTAGAACTTCAAGACATTTCCGAAGCAGGGACACATGAAAGACATCATGTACTTCGGACAATTCTGGGGGCAATTCTAGCTGATAGGACACTTCTCCTCGGCGAGCGAGTACCTTAAAGGGTCCAATATATCTTGGTGCAAGCTTTCCTTTGACTTGGAATCTTTGCATTCCTTTAAGTGGTGACACACGAAGATAAACAAAATCTTCGACTTGGAAAGTCAGCTCTCGGCGTCTCTTGTCAGAATAGTTCTTTTTGTCGGGACTGGGCTGCCTTGAGGTGCTCACGGATTATGCGAACCTTTTCTTCGGCTTCTTGAAGAATATCAGGTCCAAAGATTTTACTGTCTCCAGTCTCAGACCAATTTAAAGGGGTACGACACTTCCTTCCATATAAAGCCTCCAATGGTGCCATTTGCAAACTTGCTTGATAGCTGTTGTTGTATGAGAATTCTACGAAAGGCAGACAATCTTCCCACTTGGTTCCATATGCTAACACACATGCTCGTAGCATGTCTTCAAGTATTTGATTTACTCTCTCAGTTTGGCCATCAGTCTGCGGGTGATACGCGGTGCTGAAAGCTAACTTGGTTCCCAAAGCTTGGTGTAACTGTTTCGAGAATCTAGAGGTAAATTGGGTACCTCGGTCGGACACAATGGTCTTGGGAACTCCATGAAGACTAACAATTCGGGACAGATACAGATCTGCTAGCTGACTGCCTTTATAAGTGGTCTTGACAGGAATAAAGTGGGCAACTTTGGTCAATCTATCCACAATGACCCCAATAGAGTTATTTCCACGGCTAGACTTTGGAAATCCGGTGATCAAATCCATTCCAACTGATTCCCACTTCCATTGTGGGACTTGCAATGGCTGCAGCAGTCCAGCAGGACATTGATGCTCAGCCTTAACTCTTTGGCAAATGTCACACTCAGATATATATGAAGCAATTTCTCGCTTCATACTTTGCCACCAAAATTGTTCCTTCAAATCTTGATACATTTTGGTTCCACTGGGGTGAATGGAATAAGGTGTTTCATGGGCCTCCTTCATAATGGCTTCTTTTAGTTCAGAATCAACAGGCACACAAATATGTCCTTTATACCAAAGAACTCCTTGTTCATCTTCTTCAAATCCTAGCACTTTGCCGGTACTAATTTGACGCTTGATTCCTTCAATACTTACATTTCCTTTATGTGCTTCTTTGATTTGGCTCATCAAAGTGGGTTGAAGCTCGAGATTAGCTAAAAACCCTTGGCTAACTAGCTCCAATCCAAATCTTTCAAATTCTTGATGCAACTTGGGTTGCTCCTCCTTTATAAACATGTTCAAGGTGCATGGTTTTCTACTAAGAGCATCAGCCACCACATTGGCCTTTCCAGGATGGTAGTAAATTCCAAGATCATAATCCTTAATTAGCTCTATCCACCTCCTTTGCCTCATGTTCAACTCCTTTTGGGAGAAAATATATTTCAAACTCTTATGGTCCGTGTAAATCTCACAGCGATTACCCATGAGGTAGTGTCTCCATGTCTTCAGAGCGAGAACTACAGCTGCTAACTCAAGGTCATGGGTTGGATAGTTTTCTTCATGAGGTCGGAGCTGTCGAGACAGGTATGCTATGACCTTGCCTTCTTGCATTAACACACATCCAAGCCCAAGTTTGGAAGCATCGCAATAGACATCAAAACTCTTGGTAATATCCGGCATGGTTAAGATGGGTGCGGTAACCAACCGCTTCTTCAGCTCTTGAAAACATACTTCACACTTAGGGGTCCATTCAAACTTCTTGTCTTTCTTCAATAATTGGGTCATGGGTCGGGCAATACTCGAAAATCCTTCAACAAACTTGCGGTAATAACCCGCTAATCCAAGGAAACTTCTAACTTCAATTTGGGTTGTAGGGGCTTCCCAATCCATAACCGATTGGATCTTCTTTGGGTCAACAGAGACTCCTCCAGCTGATAATACATGACCTAAGAATCCAACCTTCTTTAACCAAAATCCACACTTACTAAACTTGGCATAAAGTTGTGCTCTCTCAAAGTTTCCAGTACTAACTTCAAATGAGTTGCATCATCCTCTTCAGACTTGGAATAGATAAGAATGTCATCGATGAAGACAATGACAAACTTATCCAAAAACTCCATGAATACCTTATTCATGAGGTTCATGAAATAGGCAGGGGCATTGGTTAACCCAAAAGACATTATGGTGTACTCATACAATCCGTAGCGGGTGGTGAAAGCTGTTTTATGTATATCTGTTGCACGGATCTTCAGTTGATGATATCCAGTTCTAAGGTCTATCTTAGAGAAGACTTGAGCTCCGTTCAATTGGTCAAACAGATCTTCAATCTTGGGAAGAGGATACTTGTTCTTGATAGTAACATCGTTTAGCCTACGGTAATCAGTGCACAGTCGGCTGCAACCGTCACTTTTATCCACAAATAAAATAGGTGATCTCCAAGCGGACGAACTCGGCCAAATCAAGCCTTTACTCAAGAGGTCATCAAGTTGTTTCTTTGATTCCACTAATTCAGCTGGGTTCATTCTGTAGGGTCTCTGGGCTATTGGTCCAGTGCCAGGAATAAGTTCAATGATAAACTCGATATCCCGATCCGGTGGCATACCGGGTAGCTCATTGGGAAAAACATCCGGATATTCACAAACTATGGGAACTTGATCCAAAGTGGGTCCAGAGATAATCTTGTGGCATCGGGTGGTTTGTGGGGGGTTTGACGGACCCCTGATGTTGTGACATCCAATCCATACCAAGGACTACTTCCAATCCCTTGGTTCCTAATACAATCAAACTCGCTAGGAATCCTATCCCATGGATTTCTATGGGCACTGCCAAGCAGGTCCAACGAGCCTTTGTTATTGACCCAGGTATTTGTACTGTCATGATATTTTTCAGGGGTGTTTGTTGAAGTCCACTTTTATCCACAAAAGACTCAGTGACAAATGAGTGTGAAGCTCCAGAATCAAACAGAACTCTTGCAAGAACAGAATTAACAAGGAACATACCAAGCACCACGTCGGTAGCCTCCTGAGCTTCTTCAACATTCATGTGGTTGAGACGGCCTCTAGGGTTAGGCGGGTTCCTTGGCGCATAGTTCTTGCCATTTCCATCACGGCGTTGGTGCTGAGCACGGGCGGCAGGCTTTGGTACCTCATTCATCTTTTTTGGGCACTCGTTGGAGTAGTGCCCCTTGAGTCCACATCCATAGCAGGTACCACCAGACTTGTCACCTGGCTTGGGAAGAGCAGGTGCGCCACTAGGCCTTGGAGTGGTAGAGTTGAAGTTGTTACCGCCAGAGTTTGGGGGTGCACGCTTGAAGTTGTTGCCCCCTGAACGGTTGGGGTAGTTGGGGCGGGGTGCAGGTGCAAGCGCCCTATTGGGTCGAGGGACGAAACCCGAAGATGGATTTGCCCTTGGCTTCTGTGAGTTGCTGGAGTTGCCTTGATACATCATACGGCGTTTGCGGTTCTCAGAAGCTTGCTTGAGCTTGCCTTCCATCTGAATGGCAGAGTCTACTAATGACTCCAGATCCGCAAAGGGAATGCTGACTAAGACACACTGCATCTCATCATGCAGTCCATTTAGAAACCTCTCTTGCTTCTTTTCATTGGTGTCAGCATCATCTTGGGCATACCTTGACAATGTAAGAAACTTGTCGCTGTAATCAACCACAGATAGGGATCCTTGCTTTAGATTTCTAAACTCATCTCTCATTCTCTTGACTAGACCCATTGGGACATGAGCCTTGCTGAACTTGCTCTTGAATTCTTCCCAGGGCATCACATACCCATTTGCTTGCATGGCGCGGGTGCTGTCCCACCAAGCTCTTGCGGCTCCCGCAAGGTAATGGGTGGTGTAGAGAACCTTCTCATTTTCGCCAACTCCGGCGACTTCCAAATTATTTTCCATAGTACGAAGCCAGTCATCGGCATCCAGAGGTTCTTTAGCCTTGGTGAAAGTTGGTGGATTGGTGTTTTGGAAACTCCTCAGCTTGGATCGGGATTCACCATGCCCATTGCCATTACCAATATTATCCCCTCCTCCATGGCCATTTCCATTGGCATTGTGGTTCATGGCCATCTAGGTGAGTTGCTGGAGAGTGGCCAAGTTGGC
Source organism: Dactylis glomerata (assembly GCA_007115705.1). NCBI lineage: Eukaryota > Viridiplantae > Streptophyta > Magnoliopsida > Poales > Poaceae > Dactylis > Dactylis glomerata. Next base: position 158,710 of record QXEO01002042.1, on the reverse strand, counting down.
CTAGCGCTCAGCTCGGGCGGCTTCCCGATCTTCCATAATCATCCTTAGCAATTCTGCCACTTCCGGGTTCGGTGGTGGTGGAGCACGAGTCATCTGAAGATAAGGGGTATAAGACAAGAGGGAAAACTAATTGCTAAGTTCTAAGTGTTCATGCTGATGCAATTAATCTTTCTAAGGCCTTAAGGGCCAAACTCATTTTTCATTCATCAAACATCAAACACACTACACATCGAGTTCACACATTACAAATGGTTGACAGCGAACCATTGCGACTCGTCTACTAGATAGAGGGGATACAACTCACACCTACACGAAGTGCTCTAATGTGACTACTAACTAGATAACGCTTAGATAGGTGATCTAAACGTCCAGAGCCTCGGACTCATCATCGAGGTCCACCACGTGTGCATCTTTCTCCTCCTCATCAATGAACTCATCATCATCTTCATCCTCCTGATCTTCCATGTCCATGTAGTCAAGATAATCCTCGTCATCACTAAGGAGGGCATCTTTCTCCTTGCGGAGGTCAATGCCTTCCTCCTCCACCTTCTCGAGATGATTCTTGAGATCACTAATGTAATCCTTCAGCTCGGTCACCTTTTGCCTCCAACTTCTCAATGGTGTCCTCTCTAGCTTGGCATTGGCGACGAAGGTGCCTACGCTCTTTGGCAAGGAGCTCGATGGTGCCCCTAGCCTGCAAGAGCGCGAAGTGGTGGAGGTTGGCCTTGGCACGGGCACGATCAGCTTCCTGCTGTGTGGAGTATAGCATGAAGTCTAGATGGTCCACATGGTGCCTCAGCTCGTGGTGTAGTGGCGGCATCTCCATGGGGCGTCCAGTGTCATCACGCCGAGCATAATGTTGGAAATGAAACCCCATGATCTCCTCAACGTGATGTCCGCACAGGCGTGCGAGCATCTCCTGTATGCCTCTAGCCAAGCCATCGGCCCAACTGTTCTCCATGATCTCGAACTTGATCAACATGGAAGTAGGGTCTCCCATCTTGCCACGGACACTAGCCACGACAAGCCACTGAAGTTCCCCTTCCGGGTAATCATGGAGCCGAACGCCCGTGAATTTCGGGAACGGGCGGTCAAGGTGGAGAGCCAGAGCGGCGAGGTCACGCTCAAAAATGAGATCCCCATCACGCCCTAGCTGGTAGTGCTCGGTGAAGTTCACGGCCATCTACAAAATTTTAAGATAGATTTAAGTTAGCGAGTGACTCAAGTGTGCAAAATTTTAAATATGCACAAACTGGAAAGTGTATGTGATTTGTGACTAAAGAGGATAAGAGTAAGCATTTTGTTTGTTCTCTTTCTAACGCCCATTCTAACTAAGGTCTCCTATGGCCAGCCTAGGCTCTGATACCAACTTTGTGGCACTCCCAAATTTAAAGAAATTCGAGGTGCCCGTTATGTATTCCATCACAATCCCAGAATCATTGTTGTGACATACATAACGTAGTCGGTAACCAGTTCCATAGACATTACAATATGGTAGTTCGAATACAATGGTCATAGTGACCAAGTTCATAATACAACATAATAATAGCAGCGGAATTAACGTCTTTAGGCCCATGCCTTCACCTATAGGCAACGCTGACTAGGAGATGATCTTAGTTCTGATACTCTTCGTCATATCCTTCCTCCGGATATTCCTCCTCATAGTCTGGCCAAGTAAATAGCCAGGGACAAAGCCATGAGTACATTGGATGCACTCGCAAACCATCTTATAAACAGAAAGTAAAGGAGTATGCAAGGCTTATGTAGTGGTCTAAGCTCTAAGTTTGTTTGCATAAAAGCTAGTTTTATTTCCCAAGGAGATTCATTAAAAGATAAGAGAGTTTCAGTTCTCTAATTGGAAACTAAGATGGAACCTCAAGTGTTGCTCATAGTCATTAATCAAGTCAAATCATTGACGGGTATAAATAGTTCATCTCATCAATTTCAAAAAATCCTGACAAAGGTTAAGTACCGCTAACCCAACTGTCCATGACCGCGGACGTGGCTATTTGAATAGTTTTGACCTCTGCAGAGGGGTACACTTTACCCACAAGATTCAATCCATCTACTGGGAATAATCCACAGATCGTCATACACCAGTATGCGGGGTTCAGATGATCAAACGAAATCTTTCACTTGCCTACTCTAGTATAGGATCCTTCCCTAGGAGCCCGAGACATGGCTTTCTTCGTTCCGGCACCCCTAGTTTTGCCCGCTACAGGGTACTGTATGAATGGATGAGACCACTCGGTTCGGAAGTATAAAGCACAACGTGCACTTCTATAAAGGATGATGCAAGGTATCCCATACTAAAGCAAACAAGCTATGGACTAAGCCCCTTCCCATTTAGGGGTAATGTGGTCGTACTGTAGGGTTGGTCCGGCATATACTTCACACCTCATTATTCAAATTTATTTCATAGTCATTAGCCAATCTTATGATTCTTCCAAAAATTTCGTTCTTGGATGGACAAACTCCATCCAAGGTTTGCAACCTCAATTGATAACTTTCAATAGGGTTCCCATCTAGCTTATTCCAATTTTATTAGCGGCTAAGCAAGCTAATGGAATGATGCTTGGACTAAAGAGGTAGTAAGTAACTCTATGGGGTAATCTTGCTAGGCAAGATCTCACTGCCAATAATTCCTCTACTCTAGCAATTCAAATGCAATTTGATTTAAAGACAAGTAAGTATGCAATTTGAAAACTAGGTATTGGGTATGATTCAAAAGATGGCTTGCCTTGGTTGGCAAAGTGTCCGGGATAGTCTTCTCCTTCTTCTTGATAATATCCTCCCTCGGGCTCTTCTTCAGCAATACTAGCGTATATTAACGATAAACAAGATACACAAAATCACCAAACAGATACAAACAACACTCCAATCATACACACATGATTTCAGCAAGGTAGTAATATATATTCTAACTTGCGTTGGTTTTCATTTATTTCAATTTATTTTGAAAAGGTGTGCAAGATTGGGTTTCTACTACTACCATGTAGTATTAAATTTTTCAAATACCTCCTACAAGCTCACATGGACTAAGATCAATACCTATAGATAGGTATTTGGAAATATGGTTTAACAAAAGGGTTCCATAACTAATTCGATTCTAGGTTTGAGTTCAATAAAACCTATAAGACAAATGCTTATTTAACCATATAGGTAAATAGCATTCAAATTAAAAGTACAAAAATGAGATCTAATGATAAAAATAGATGTGTATTACTAAATCTAAATTTTTAGAGTTGGATTTATATTTTTATGATTTTTATTTGATTTGATATGTATTTTCTAAGGTGGAAAAGCTCTTGTTTTGTTATTTTTACTGCAAGAAAACTATACTTTTAAATGGTACCAAACCAGTTCCAGAGGCTGGATAAAGTTCATAGCTTTTCAACAAATATTTATTTGCTACATTTGCATATGTACAGCTCTCGGAAATCTAAATCTAAAATAGGTTCAGATTCATAAATCGAAATTAACTAAAACTTTTTTTTCTTTTAACTGGGGGCGGGCTGTAAGCGGGAATGTCTAACGGGCCAGGCTGCCACCGAGCCGGCCCAACAGCACTTTGGCTGGTTCACGTAGCAAGAAAGAGAAAAATAAAAGAAAAACGAATCAGTATGTACGTCGTCGTCTTCGACCCGAGGCAGGACAGACTCACTGACGCGGGGAGAAGGGCGCGGTGGCGGGGCTCGACGGAGAAGGGGCGAGAGGCGATGGCGGGGAGCAGTCCGGCGGAGGGGCGTCTCCTTGTGCACCTCGTCCAGACGGCGGCTCGAGGGAGGCGCTAGAACACCGGGAACGTCTGGGCGTCCTGGAGCTCGGTCTACTCCGGCGAGCTCGAAGGAGAGGGCTAGAAGGGAGAGGAGGATGTCTGGGAGGTAGCTGGGTATGGTGTGAGTCTTTTCAGCCAAGAAGGGTGGCCTTTTATAGGCCAGAGAGGTGGGCACCGAGGGTGGTCTGGGGCGGCGGAGCACGGTGGTCTCGGGTACAGAGAAGTGGAGAGGGAGGTAACGGGCGGTGGTCTCAAGCTACGGGGATCCCATAAAGCTTGCTGGCACGTCAGGATAAGGTGTGGTGCAGGGTTTTAGAGGGGAGCCGAGGGGAGAGCTGCGACTGTTTTACCTTGGTTCTCCGGCCAGGTTAAGGCGAGGGCAGGTAAGGGAAGAGAGGGGGAGAGCAAGTGGGAGTGGTGCAGCAATCCTAGAGTCAAGTGGCCTGCCCAGGAACGGCTTGGCAAGTTGTCCACTTGCAAATGAAAATCTGGCTTGAAATTGCTCACCAAGTGTTCGACAAAATGCCCGCAAGAAACTAAAATTTGAAATTTTGAATTTTTTGAATTGGGTTGTGTTCAGTAATGGATAGGGAGGCTGGGAGTAAGCTGCTTTGGTTAGATGAGTTGGTTTGGTTGCATTTGGTTAGGATTTTGAGAATGGCATCTGCAGTGAATTCAAACTCTGTCCAGAATTTAAATAGGGTTCCAAGTTGTTTCTGGTTTCAAACTTTATTGGCGTTTCTTCTCTGTAACTTTTTCTTGGGTGTGGTGAAGAGATGCATGAGGGTCTAGTTCAAATATTGCTTAATACAGAAGGGCAAAGTGGTGTAATCAGTAATATTTTTAACATAGATTTTTCTTCTCTTTTTTTTGGGGGTTTTAGGGCAGAGCCTTTTCTTGATCTTTGTTTGCGATTGCTTGGCTCCTTTTAATATGGTCTCCACCAAACATTTATAAGCAAAGTCACTTACTGAAACAATCAATCATGCACTCCAAATAAAAGTTCTAATTTACCCCAAAAAATAAACACTTGATTTGATAATAATTGAGTACAAATTGTTGAGTTGTTACACTACATCAAAGGATTTTTTTTAGATTTTTTCCAAACTTCAAAATGTCATTTTTCAGAAAGTTCAAAAAAAAGGTACTCCATAGAGGAGAGGCTCCATACTGACGTTCTTAGACAGAACTTAGCTACTATAATTGAACTAGCAACCTTTTGATTAAAAAAAACTCTCCACAACGGAGCCTCGCTGCACTCACTGTGTATTTTTCCTTGTCCATCTAACCTAATCAGATTCATCGGTTTCATCCAAATAAAATATAAAAGCGACAGTGGAGCATAACTAGAACTTATAGAGGCTTAGGCCGGCCTGAGTGCCTGACCATGTCGCTAGCACCTGGAGTTGCGAAGCCCAGGCAGCGCCACTTCCTGAAATTATGCAGTGCAGGAGGCCATCATTCAAAATACAATTATACTTACTTCAACTAAAAAATGAGCTGACAGACAGGATGCTTCTGTATCTGAAAAAAGGCCACTGCACTTCCTGTCGATAGGGAAGTACACAGACCCGAGCTGGCTTTTGGGAGGCCCTGGACGGGAGAGGTGCAGTCCAGCGAGGAACTTCGCTCGGCTAGTGTGGGTGTTAGCAGGGACGCCTGCGACTAGTCACGCAGACGCTGGCGGGACGCGGGAGGTGGCGTTGATACTGCAATTGGAGCTAGGAGAAGCAGCGAACGGAGAATCTTGTAAATATAAGAAGCGAAGTGTATGGTGGCGACATGAGGGAACTTGCGGCGGCGTGTTGTGGCCATAGCCCATAAGGCCAGTGGCGACGTGCTATGGCCATGGGACCGAAGCAGACAATAGATGCAGGGAGTATGGGAAGTGGTGCAGTAGGAATCAAAGTCAGGATAGGGGCCATTCGATCGGGGATGGGTACGGCGCGTCCATCCCCACGGGGACAGGGACTGGCGGCGGCAGCGCCGATTGCCAGCCAAGAGCACGGGTGGCCGGCGTCGGGGCAGGGGCGGTTCTGCTTGTACGGCGGGATGCAGGATAGCCGGGACGGAGACTGGAGGCAGTCCGGCCAAGAACAACGGCGGCAAGTCAGTGGCCAAGCCAGCCGGCGGCAGGGGAGCGGTGCGTGCGGGATGGGACGTGGACAGATCGAGAGGTCGGGGACGGCCCAGTTTCGGGAGGGTGAGGGACGTTTTCTTTGTGCCATCACTCTTTTATACAACTAGAAGGATACCCCGCGCGTTGCGGCGGAAATCTCTCTATAAACTCTATTATATAAATGAAAGGGTATAAAATGCATTAATTAAACATTGAAATGTATGTAGAAAGTAGTTAAGAAGTTAAATTTAGTTACTTGAAATGGTTTTGTATTTGAATAGCTAAATACGGATCGTTGCTAATTGAACTTCTTATTAAACACATGTTGCTTGTGTGTTGTATAACAGCAATGAAAAAGAAACAAAAAAGGAAATACATGTGTCCAAACTTGCCAAGTCATGATGTTGTTCTGATTGTAATTAATATGATACCTTATGAAATATAGAAACCAAAATGGAGGGCAATACGATGATTATTGATGTGTGGAGAAGTTTAACCTGAATATCATGATGGGGATCCTTGAAGTAGGCACTTGTATAAAGAGAAGATGGCTTACCGCTGGAGGGAAGCTCATGATGGATTGGGCGTCAATCCACATAAAACCGGACGTAACAATACTGTGATTGGTAAAGCTATTGGAACGCTGCCATTTATATGTATATCAGGTAACCAGTTCTAGTAGCATCTGGAAACTGGGTAAGAATCAACAGAATACTACACAAAATCTCAAGATAAAGTAGAGATAAAACTTTATATTGGATGAGCTTTGTAGTCTCACACTGGCCTAAATGATATGCACTCTCTGTACCATAGTCAACGAATGCCTGGGTACTATTGTACTAAAACCTGGAAAAATTGTTGCAATATGCAAAAAGAAATCAGGGGAAACAACTCATGGCTAATGATGAAACTTGGTAAAATTGAATCCATGGGAAAGAAGCTGCCTTTTACTGTTTGGGAATTACAGCGAAACGTTCCAGGAGATACCAATTGATTCCATTATGAATCATGAACCATCGTGAATCCAGAAAGAGAGATAGTACTCTGTAACATACTGTTCTAGTGGGGATAGAGTGGATGGCTGACGTGCTCAGCGGCATCGGTTTCAGAGAAGGATGTCGCAAGAAATAGAAGCACTCCATGAACTGGAAGATGACGGGAAGGATCCATCAAAAGGACATAAGTGGCACTTTGGAAGGGGAAACGTGTGGCCGCGCCGACGCATGGTATTCTCACCTTTCACGAAATTTGGTGATTATTGCTGCCCGTGCAAAGCATAGGTGCGATGGCTGGATTTTTTTTGATAGGAGCGTGTACATGAGAATTTAGAATGGATTGCGTGTGCATCGTCACGATCAAGGCAACAAAATGGACGGATGAAGATAAAAGTTGTACGGCTGTGAATACTTGATGATGTGGCTATGTTGCATGTTGAGATAGACAAATTAAATGATCCTCTAGTGGGGTTTTGTTTTATAAGAAGTATAGATACCATATGTATAGAATATTATTCTTTCATCAATTGCAGAATAGTTCCACCCTATATATATATATATATAGGAAAATGATATGGTATCCCTAGGTGTACCTACTCCCATGTTCAATATACCACATAGATGAGTCAATTATACCTATTTATAATTTTTAATATACTTCATTAGTTAATACTAGATACCTCAAAGTGAGTTTTATGAAATTTTTCATTTGAGTCTATATACCTCATATTTTTTGCGTATATACTGCATTTATGCACGTAAAAGTGATATATTAAAAAAAGTAAGGGTTCCGATGGAATTTTTTGCATACTACTTATATTGAGGTATATTAGAATAATTAATGAGGTATATTAAAAATGATAAAGAGGTATAATACCCTTATATATGAGGTATATTGAATATGGAAGTATGTAATGGAGGAAGACAACCAAGATGGCGCGCCATGAACCTTGGTGCCGCGCCGTTGGAATGATGGAGATCATACCATACCGCACAAGATGGAGATCGAATGCGTGAAGGGCCATATTATATCACATTATATATGCATGTGATATTTATCCTTTTATGCATCTTATTTTGCTTAGATTTGATCGCGCAGTAGCATTATAAGATGATCCCTCTCACATAAATATTAAGATAAAAATATGTTCTCCCATAACATGCACCGTCAAGAAAGTTCGTCGTTTTGAGACACCTCATGATGATCGGGTGTGATAGAATTTATGTTCACATATGACGGGTGTAAGACAGTTTTACACACGCGAATGTTATGGTTCTACTTGGCGAGCCTAGCATGTATAGACATGGCCTCGGAACACGAACCGAAAGGTTAAGCATGAGTCATATGTTTGTTATGATGAACATGATGATGTTCGCCTTTGAAACTATGCCGTTGCACATGATGATCGGTTGCAGTATAGTGGATATGGTTCATGTAATCACTTAAGAAAACTAGGAGGGGTGTTGTTTTTAAGTGGGAGTTCACGTAGGATTTTGAATTAACCTGAACTCATTCTATTATGAACTTAGTCTAAATTAACTTTGCAAATAATTTGTAGATTATAGCACCGCCTACTCTGAATTTCAATATGTTCATGGAGAAAAAAAAACTAGCCACCAATGGTAGCAACTTCACCAACTGGGCACTTAACTTGAGGATCCTCCTCAATGCCTCTCAAAAGGGCTATGTGCTTGAGGCACCGCTCGGTAACCCTCCTGCAGAAGATGCTCCCAATGAAGAGAAAAATGTTTTTCTAACTCGTAAGGAGGACCACAGTTTAGTTCATTGCGGCATAATGTATGGACTTGAGCCGGAGCTGCGAAAATATTTCGAGAACAGCAATGCTTATGATACAATGGGAGAGTTGAAACTGATTTTCGACTCCCATATTGTTGTAGAGAGTTATGATGCTTTAGAAAAGTTCTCTAGCTGCATGATGGAAGAGAACAGCTCCGTTAGCGAGCATGTACTCAAAATGTCTAGGTACGCCGATAAGCTCATCTCTCTGGGAATAACGATTTCCAATGAGTTGGGAATACATCGGGTTCTCTAATCTCTCCCACCTAGCTACAAGAGCTTTGTGATGAAGTACAACATGCAGGGCATGAGGAAGACTCTCCCTGAGCTTCTCTCAATGCTTAAGACTGCAGAAGTGGAGATCAAAAAGGAACATCAAGTGTTGATGGTCAATAAGACCACTAATTTCAAGAAAGGTAGAAAGGATAATAAGTCCAAGGGTAGAAACAAGAAGGACGGCAAATCTATTGCCGGTTCTGAGAAGAAACCCATGGCTGGTCCTAAACCTAAAACTGAGTGTTTTTACTACAAGAGCATGGGGCACTAGAAGCGTAACTGCCCAAAGTATCTGGCGGGTAAGAAGAACAGGAAGATTAAAAAAGGTATATATGATATACATGTTATTGATGTGTACCTTACTAGTAGTCGCAATAGCGCCTAGGTATTTGATACTGGTTCGGTTGCTCACATATGTAACTCAAAACAGGGGCTAAGGAATAAGCGGCAACTTGTGAAGGATGAGGTCACGATGTGCGTCGGTAATGGATCAAAAGTTGATGTGATCGCCGTTGGGACGCTACCTTTACATTTACCATCTGGATTAGTTTTAAACCTGAATAAATGTTATTTGGTGCCTGCGTTGAGCATGAACATTATTTCTGGATCTTGTTTATTGTGAGACAATTATTCATTCCAGTCTGAGAACAATGGTCGTTTGATTTATATGAATAATATCTTTTATGGACATGCACCTGAGAAGAATGGTTTATTTCTTTTGAATCTTGATTGTAATGAAACACATATTCATAATGTGAATGCCAAAAGAACTAAGCTGAATGATGATATAGCCGCATACATGTGGTACCGCCGTTTAGGTCATATTGGTGTAAAACGCATGAAGAAGCTTCATTCGGATAGACTTCTAGAATCACTTGACTATGAATCATTTGAGACATGCGAGCCATGCCTTATGGGCAAGATGACTAGAACGCCATTTTCGGGTTCAATGGAACAGGCGAGAAACTTGTTAGAAATCATACATACTGATGTATATGGACCAATGAGTGTGCCGGTGCGTGGTCGATATCACTATTTTGTTACTTTCACTGATGACTTAAGTATATATGGGTATATTTACTTAATGAAACACAAGTCTAAAACGTTTGAAAAGTTCAAAGAATTTCAGAGTGAAGTAGAAAATCATCATAACAGAAAGATTAAATTTCTACGATCTGATCGTCGAGGAGAATATCTAAGTTACATGTTTGGCGCACCTATGAGAGAATGTGGAATACTTTCACAACTCACTCCCACTGGAATGCCACAATGCAATGGTGTATCCGAACATCGTAACCATACTTTATTGGATATGGTTCGGTCTATCATGTCTCTTACCGATCTGCCACTATCTTTTTGGGGTTATGCGTTAGAAACAACCGCTTTCACTTTAAATAGGGCTCCATCTAAATCTGTTGAAATGACACCGTATGAATTGTGGTTTGGAAACAAACCTAAGCTGTCATTTCTAAAAGTTTGGGGATGCGATGTTTATGTGAAGAAACTTCAGTCTAATATAATCAACCCAAAGCGGAAAAATGCATCTTCATAGGATACCCTAAGGAAACAATTGGGTACACCTTCTATCACAGTTCCGAAGGCAAAGTGTTTGTTGCTAAGAATAGATCCTTCTTGGAAAAGGAGTTTCTCTTGAAAGGTGTGAATAGTAGGAAGGTAGAACTCAATGAGGTTATTGAACCTCCTCTTCATGAATTGGCGAGTGGCACAGCGCCAGAAACCGTTCCAGTGGTGACTTCACCAAATGAAGTGGGGGCTAATGATGAAGATCATGAAACTCCAAAAGAGGATGCTACCAAACCTAACAGGTCAACTAGAACACGCACTGCTCATGAACGGTACAGTGATCTTGCCATAACATTATTGAGAACGATGACCCTGCGATGTATGATGAAGCGATGATGAGCCCAGATTCCAACAAATGGCATGAAGCCATGAAATCTGAAATGGAATCCATGTATAAAAACCAAGTATGGACTTTGGTGGAACTTCCCAATGACCGAAAGGTCATTGAGAATAAGTGGATTTTCAAGAAGAAAACAGACGCTGATGGTAATGTGACCATCTATAAAGCACGACTTGTCGCAAAAGGTTTCTGACAAATTCAAGGAGTTGACTATGATGAGACTTTCTCACCCGTAGAGATGCTAAAGTCTGTTAGGATTATGTTAGCAATTGCTGCATTTTTCGATTATGAAATTTGGCAGATGGATATGAAAACCGCGTTCCTTAATGGTAACATTGAGGAAGAGTTGTACATGGTACATCCCAAATGTTTTATTTGATCCTAAGGATGCTAACAAGGTATGCAAACTTCAGCGATCCATTTATGGACTGAAGAAAGCGTCCCAAAGTTGGAATCTCCGTTTTGATGAAGTCATCAAAGGGTTTGGATTTGTCCAAACTTATGGAGAAGCTTGTATTTACAAGAAAGTGAGTGGGAGCTCTCTAGCATTTCTAATATTATATGTGGATGACATATTGCTGATTGGAAATGATATGAAACTTTTGAAGAACATAAAAGATTACTTAAACAGTAAGTTTTTAATGAAGGACCTTGGTGAAGTGGCGTATATTTTAGGCATCAAAATCTATAAAGATAGATCGAGACACTTAATGGGGCTATAGCAATGTACATACCTTGATAAGATTCTAAAGAAGTTTAGAATGGACGGAAGTAAGAAAGGGTTCTTACATATGTTGCAATGGAAGACGTTGAGTAAGACTCAAAGTCTGGCTACAGCTGAAGATAGAGAAGAAATGAATAAGATTCCCTATGCCTCTGCCATAGGCTCTATCATGTATGCCATGTTATGTACAAGACCGGATGTGGCACATGCTATTAGTTTGACTAGTAGGTACCAATCCGATCCAGGTTTGGAAAACTGGACGGTGGTCAAGAATATCTTTAAGTACTTACGAAGGACTAAGGATATGTTTCTCATGTATGGCGGTGAAGAAGAGCTCGTTGCAAGTTGTTACGTTGATGCTATCTTCGACACTGATCCGGATGACTCCAAGTCTCAATCCGGGTATGTATTTGCTATGAATGGAGGAGCAGTGAGCTGGAGGACTTCCAAGCAAAGCATGGTAGCGAGTCATCTATAGAAGCGGAATATGTTGCTGCTTTAGAAGCAGCACATGAAGCAGTTTGGATGAAGGAGTTCATATCCGAACTAGGTGTGGTTCCGAGTGTGTTGGATCCAATGGTTATCTATTGTGACAACAATGGTGCCATAGCCAATGCTAAGGAGCCAAGGTCTCACAAGAATCCAAGCATATAAAGCGCCGATTTCACTCCGTTCGTGAACATGTCAAGGATGGTGATATAAAGATTTGCAAAGTGCACATGGATCTGAATGTAGCAGAGCCATTGACTAAAGCTCTCTCCAAGGCAAAACATGATCAGCACCAGAACTCAATGGGTGTTAGATTCATAACTATGTAATCTAGATTATGGACTCTAGTGCAAGTGGGAGACTGAAAGGAATATGCCCGAGAGGCAATAATAAAGTTGTTATTATATTATTCAGTGTTCATAATAGATGTATATTTCTCATGCTAGAATTGTATTAATCGAAACATTAATACTTGTATGATTAATAAACTAAAAGGTTCCTAGAAAAGCCTCTCTTTTGTACTAGCTCCTTGATTAACCGATGATCAAGGTTTCCCGATCATGAACATTGGATGTTGTTAATAACAGGGTCATATCATTAGAAGAATGATGTGATAAACACTCACACCCATAGTACGAATAGCAAAATGATCAAGTCATCAAGTTTCATTGCTATATCAAACTCATACGAAATAGTTCTAATCCTCAGACCTTGAGATCATATCAATCACTGATACCGGAAGAGTACTTTGAAGATATCAAACGCCACACCATAAAAGGGTGATTATAAAGGTTGATTTGGGTATTCTAAAAGTGTTAGTTGAGCCTCATGGATCAAGAGTGGAATTTGTCCAACCCGATGACGGGAAGATATTCTCTAGGCCCTTCTCGCTGATATTGCATTGATATCGCTTGCAAGCATGTGACTAGGTCACGGGAATGCATTATCACGGAACAAGTAAAGAGACTTGTCAAGAACGAGATCGAACTTGGTATGGTTGATACCAAATGATCGGATCTCAAACAAGTAATAATATAGTGAGACAAAAGGAATTATCTATGTTCGTTATTGATTCACATGATCACTAGTTCATCGTCGAGTAAGTTGGAGTCATCATGGATTTCTAGATCCCGCTTATAATTATTGATCGGAGAGGAGTCTCGATCATTTCCATGTTATTCACGAACCGTAGGGTGACACACTTAAGGTTTGCCGTCGTTTTTGAGTGGATACAATACTCCGATCGAATTACAGGACAGCATGAGGGTTGTTTCAGAAAAGCACCAAAACTGTTTCGGGATATTGATGGCTTGTAATTACAGCCCATTGGAAACCCCAAGAGGAAGGTATGATGAGCACAGTAGCAAGTCTTCCCTCAGTTGTGAAACCAAGGTTGAATCGAACCAGTAGGAGAAAGCCAAACTTTAGAAGGTGATGCTTGCTAGCTTCGGGACACTCCGGATAAGGGCGCCAGATCAACTGCTTGTCGGCGTGTCTTCCCCCAGCAGCAATGTGAAACCTGCACACAACACAACCAAGAACTTTGCTCCCAACTTACGATGAGGTTGTCAGTCTCACCTGTTTGCTGTAAACAATGGATTGAGCGTATCGAGTGGTAATAGGATAATAGTAGTGCAAGAAAGTAAACAGTGCGAGTAATAGTAAAATGGTAAAGCAATGTAAAGGAAAGTGGACCGGGGTCCACAGTTCACTAGCGGTGTCTCTCCATAAGAAAAATAATAACATGCTGGGTAAACAAATTACAATCAAACAAAGCAAATGTCCTTAGACACAAGAATGTTGTTTTCTCCCTAGTGGCAACAGCACATCTACAACCTTAGAGGTTTCTGTCACTCCCCTAGATTAAATAGAGGCATAAAACCGACTATCGAGCATAAATACTCCCTGTTGGAGTTACTAGCATCTACTTGGCCAAGATAGCTACTAGCAACGGAAAACATGCAAGATCATAAACAACATAGAGATAACATAAGATATAATATTCAGCACATCAACATCACATAGTACCAATACTCATCGGATCCCAACAAACACAACATGTATGATTACATAAAGATGATCCTGATCATGTATGGCAGCTCATAAGATCTAAACATGAAGCACATGGTGGAGGAGACAACCATCTAGCTACTGCTATGGACCCATAGTCCAAGGTAGACTACTCACACATCACTCCAGAGGCAACCATGGTTGTGTAGAAGACCTCCGGCAGGGATTCCCCTCTCTGGCAGGGTGCCGGGAAGAGCTCCTGGATCCTCCTGATCTCGCGACGTCGACGGCGGTGGCTTGCAGTATGTTTCGTGAAAAAGAGATCCATCCTTTAGGTTTTTCCCGTCGAGGGGACTTTATAGGCGAAGGGGCAGCATCAGAAGTGGACCAACTCGGTCTCACCATAGGTGGGCGCGGCCAGGGGCTGGGCCGCGCCCCCTGGTGGTGAGGCTAGCCCCTGGCCCCCCTCTGTCTCACCTTTGGTCTTCGCGAATCTTCGGTAAAAATAGGAGGTCCGGCTTTTGTTTCATCCAATTCCGAGAATATTTCCTGTGTAACTTTTCTAAAACACAAAAACAATAGAAAATGGGGAACTGGCACTGTGGCATCTTGTTAATAGGTTAGTTCCAAAAAATGCATAAAACCACCACGAAGTGTAACAAAACACAAGGCAAATGGTGTAAGAACTAGCATGGAGCATCAAAAATTATAGATACGTTTGAGACGTATCCAGCATCCCCAAGCTTAACTCCTGCTCGTCCTCGAGTAGGTAAGTGATAACAAAAAAATAATTTTTGAGGTGACATGCACCATCACAATCTTGATCATCTATGTAAGCATTGAGTGCTGGGATCAAAAGAACTTAAAACATGGGCATAAAAGATATAATCTTGACAATAAGAACTTAGCAACCATGTTATAACATGAAAAAGAACATAAATGAAAGATCATGAACAATGAAACAATAAAAGTCAAGTGTGTGTTCAAATCATTTGGAAAACATAGCAAATTGTTTTCATCTTGTCCTTCATGGAATAGCAAAACATAAATGCATAGGACACCTTCAAGTTTAAGAGGGTGACTAGATACAAATAATTTAAGAACAAGTGAAACCAAAATAATGAATCAATCAATGATAACTTTGGGACAATGCACATTATGCTCAGAATGGCAACTGTGCTCTCTTAGACGGTGCATAAAGGTAGAAGGTGGAGACTCAACATAAAAGTAAAAGAAAGACCCTTCGCAGAGGGAAGCCGTGATTGCAAGTTTTATAAACCTTCAAAAATTATGGTACTTACTAGCTTTGAGCTCTCATTGCCCCCATCATAGGCATCTTGAATGGTTAAAGTAAATGCAAGAACGTTTACGAAGCATATGCTTGACAAATCATAAGTTGAAAACCTCGTGTCCCGTGAAGTATGAATACCCAAACCTCATGCTACTCAACTTAGGGTCCCAAGCAAGCTCTTGTCATTGTAAGTATATGCGTATCATCAAGAACCACCAACGGGGTACCTCCGTGCTCGATGACATGGAACAAGCCCACATCAAATTGACAGGACAAACAAACAATGAACACCTCAACATCTCTTTTATTTACCATTGGTATAGCTTTTTATTTTGAGATGCGTCGTCGAATGTCCACTATGGGCATGCTGTAAATTTCTACCATGAATTATGCATGGCTTAGATTAGCGGCCCAGGCATTTCTCTAACACATATACAAACTCCATGATCCTACAAGATTCCCAACTTATTTCACATTGCGAGTATTCATAAACAAAAGATCACGATATCAACTCAAATAAAAGAAGTGCAATGTTGAAAGCTTACCCCATGACGGCTTGGTTTGGCTAATTTCCAACTTACAACTTGCAAGCATAAAGTCAACATAAAAGAGCCACAATGTCAAAATTTTAAAAGCAAGAAAAGTAAAGTGTGCCATCAGGTTCGTGAGAGCTTTACTGACTAATTTTCGCATAACACTGATAAGAGTTTAATTCGAAGGATAGATAAAAGCAAGTCAAATGTAGTTGGAATAGCAAATTGCTAATAGGTATGTATGGTGGACACATTGGAATAATTTGGTTTTTGGGAGTTGGATGCACGAGTAGAGCTCATACTCAGTACAAAATGAGGGCTAGCAAAAGACTGGGAGCGACCAACTAAGAGAGCAAAAACGGCCATAATCATGCAAAGCGACAAAGCAACATTAAGAGAAGCATAAAATGGCATCAAAAGTCAAAAACTAAATGATCATAGAGTCTTATGGCGACTTTGTAAGAGTCAAACATGTTGTAAGCATGCGCCAAGTCAACCCAAATAAAGCATCAAAGGAGAAAACCAAATAAATGCTTCCACATAATAAGAATAACGCATGATTTTTTTTAAAGGCTCATTAAGCAATCTCAGTCATTTGAGACAAGTCATGCTACAGCAAAAGTCACTAAGCATACTATCAAAACGACATCAAGCATGGCATGCAAAAGTTTAAGCCACGGTCTAAACAAGCTCCTTTTTGTACCACTTTTTTGCATGAAACTTTTTCTCTTTTCCAACACCATTCGAACCTTTTTGAAACAACTTTTTTAATGGATACCAACATAGACCAGAGGTCCAAATACACCTTGATGCAAAGATAAAACAAGATCTGAACAAAAATCAAGGAGAAAAACGAAAGCTAAACGCAGTTCTAGAAAAAGAAAACACTCGTTGAACGATAAGAGTGAAAAACGGAGTGTTCTTGGCAAATGAAAAATGAGTACATCTCCTCCAAAAGAGATTTGTTGGGGTCCAACCATTTATTGCAGCAAACAAAACAAAACAAAAAATGAAAACTAAAGTAAAGACGCTCCAAGAAAAATGCATAGTGCATGAAGCAATAAAAATATAGTGTTTTGAAAGGTGACCTAATTTTTGCCGATGAAGAAGGGGTGCCTCGGGGGCATCCCCAAGCTTTGACGCTTGTACCTCTTGGATATTTCTTAGGGTGTGTGGGCGTCCCCAAGCTTGAGCTTTTGTCCATTCTTTATCTCATCTCATCGTTCTCCAATCCCTAAACTTGAAAACTTCCTTCATACAAAACTCAACACAATTCTATTAGCAACGTTAGCATAAGCATAATAGTAAACAATCCTTTTTGGTTCAGGTTTCAATGCAAAAACACCACATATAAAGCATATACTACTGTAGCAACTTCCCCAAAAGTTCCGTGATCAAAAGAACTAAAAAAGAAAGCGATCGAGAGGCAAACACAAATAGTGGCAGAAATCTGTCAAAACAGAACAGCTGACAAAGGTCGATTTTTTCGAGGACCTTCTGTTGCTCAA
This sequence comes from Dactylis glomerata, assembly GCA_007115705.1. NCBI lineage: Eukaryota > Viridiplantae > Streptophyta > Magnoliopsida > Poales > Poaceae > Dactylis > Dactylis glomerata. The sequence goes on along the minus strand of QXEO01002042.1, from coordinate 141,265 downwards.
ATTGAAAAGTGCAAAACTAATGAAAGTTTGGATATAACCTGGGGCATATGCACAAGAAATCGCAGGTCGAAAAGATGTTCTGAGAATTTTCACGAATCTTTACGGTGCAGCACCGAAATCTGTTTCAGGATAGCAACTTCCCCAAATCGTACCTCACTCAAATTAGAGGTTCTTCTTGGCACAACACCGAAATAAAAAGGATAAGGAGCAGTTATTACAGTAGTAATAACTTCCAAGACTCAAATAAAAGAAAAATTACTGAAAAGAAAACAATGGGTTATCTCCCAAGAGTGCTTTTCTTTAACGCCTTTGAGCTAGGCTCAGTAATTTGAGAAGATGCTCACATAACATATGAATTGAAGCAAAAGAGAGCATCAAGGAGAAAATATAAAACACATTTAAGTCTAACCCACTTCCTATGCATAGGAATCTTGTAAGAAAATAAATCAAAGAAGCACATAGTAACAAGTATGGGTAGATAAAACAAGAGCAACTTCAGAACTTTCAATATAAAGAGAGGTGTTTTAGTGATATGAGAATTCCAACAACCGTATTTTCCTCTCTCATAATAATTTTTAGTAGCATCATGAACAAACTCAACAATATAAATATCACACTCATCCTCCTTTGTTAAGCATGGAGGGTGATCAAATAAGGTATTAGTTAAAGAGTTACTCTTATTGGGAGGTAGACATGGGTAGCTCCATTCTTCCTCCTCTTGGTCATCACTCTACTCTTTTTCATCCAATGAGCTTCCAGTTTCAGCAATTTCTTCTTCCATAGGCTCCTTCAAGGCATTAGTCTCTTCCGTTGGAGAGCATCTATTAAGATATTTAAGAATATAGCCATTTTCTTCCTAGTAATTATCAAAGCAAAATTTAAGTATATCATAAACCTCATATTTATAAGGTGCATCATCAGTATTTTCAAGCAAATAAGGAAGTTCGAATGCACCCTTCCAAGCAATAAATTCTTCAATTTGTTCCACATCATAAAAGTCATAATTTCCATTAATATAAGAAGATATGGTAACATCATCATTATACTCACATTGAAAAGGTAGGTGTTTATACCTCCTACAGCAACAAGATTTATCAAAGCAATAAGTAACATTATAAGTAGAGCACACATTTCTAGCAATGATATACAATTTATAAATTTGTTCCCATAAGTGTTTCCCTTTTTGTGACAAGCGGTGTTCCTCATAATATTTTTGTTGCTCTTCCGTGAACCCACCTTGCCAAAAAGATTTAGTTTCAAAGAAACAAACCATTGATAGAAAGCATGATAAAGCAAGACAATAACAGACCAACAATAATAACTACTATAGTAGGAAATAATTTTTTATGTTTTTGATAAAACGATGCAAGAAAAAATAAAGTAAAGCAAAACAAAAAACAAGTAAAAGATTGTGCGTGAGAGACTCTCTTGCAGAAGTCTTCTTTCTCCTAGGCAACGGCGCCAGAAAACTTCTTGATGGCTTGTAAGTACAGCCCGTTGGGAACCCCAAGAGGAAGGTATGATGATCACAGTAGCAAGTCTTCCCTCAGTTGTGAAACCAAGGTTGAATCAAACCAGTAGGAGAAAGCCAAACTTCAGAAGGTGATGCTTGCTAGCTTCGTGACACTCCGGACAAGGGCGCCAGATCAACTGCTTCTCGGCGTGTCTTCCCCCAGCAGCAACGTGAAACCTGCACACAACACAACCAAGAACTTTGCTCCCAACTTACGATAAGGTTGTCAATCTCACCGGTTTGCTGTAAACAAAGGATTGAGCATATCGAGTGGTAATAGGATAATAGTAGTGCAAGAAAGTAAACAGAGCGAGTAATAGTAAAATGGTAAAGCAATGTAAAGAAATTGGACCGGGGTCCACAGTTCACTAGCGGTGTCTCTCCATAAGAAAAATAATAACATGCTGGGTAAACAAATTACAGTTGGGCAATTGATAGAGCAAAGATAACGTACATACGTCATGAGGATCACCATGAGATTTACACTGGCATTACGACAAAATACATAGACCGTAATCCAACTGCGTCTATGACTAAAAATCCACTCGCGGGGAAACATCCGAGGACCCCTTGAGTATTAAGTTGCGAACAACAGATAATCGCATTAAGCAAAGTGTGTAATGTAAACAAATCAAATGTCCTTAGCTACAAGAATGTTGTTTTCTCCCTAGTGGCAATAGCACATCTACAACCTTAGAGGTTTCTATCACTCCCCCATATTAAATAGAGGCATGAACCCGACTATCGAGCATAAATACTCCCTCTTGGAGTTACTAGCATCTACTTGGCCAAGATAGCTACTAGCAACGGAAAGCATGCAAGATCATAAACAACATAGAGATAACATAAGATATAATATTCAGCACATCAACATCACATAGTACCAATACTCATCGGATCCCAATAAACACAACATGTATGATTACATAAAGATGATCCTGATCATGTAGGGCAGCTCACAAGATCTAAACATGAAGCACATGGTGGAGGAGAAAACTATCTAGCTACTGCTATGGACCCATAGTCCAAGGTAGACTACTCACACATCACTTCGGAGGCGATCACGATGGTGTAGAAGGCCTCCGGCAGGGTGCCGGGAAGAGCTCCTGGATCCTCCTGATCTCACGACAGCGACGGCGGTGGCTTGCAGTATGTTTCGTGAAAAAGAGATCCATCCTTTAGGTTTTTCTCGTCGAGGGGACTTTATAGGCGAAGGGGCAGCATCAGAAGTGGACCAGGGCGGTCTCACCACAGGTGGGCGCAGCCAGGGGCTGGGCCGCGCCCCCTGGTGGTGAGGCTGGCCCCTGGCCCCCCTCTATTTCATCTTTGGTTTTTGCGAAGCTTCGGTAAAAATAGGAGGTTCGTCTTTTGTTTCATCCAATTCCGAGAATATTTCTTGTGTAACTTTTCTTAAACACAAAAATAGCAGAAAACAAGGAACTGGCACTGTGGCATCTTGTTAATAGGTTAGTTCCAAAAAATGCATAAAAACACCACGAAGTGTAACAAAACACAAAGCAAATGGTGTAAGAACAAGCATGGAGCATAAAAAATTATAGATATGTTTGAGACGTATCAGATATCGAAATAACTCAAGGAGGTGTTTGTTAATTGAATGAATTAACAAATATTAAAGAAATAAAAATGTTTTATTAAATCAATTAGTGTGAATTTCAATTAGCATGAATGTCATGCAAAATTAAATGGGGGTTACCTCAAGTTGATGAGGGGGTGACCACCATGATGATGGGGTTGCCACCATCAAGAGGAGGAGGAGGAGATCCTCCTTGGGGCCGGCGCACACCCCTAGGGGGCTGCCCCCTCCTCTCCTACAAAAGGCCCCCCTCTCCTCGATGTTCATGCTTGCTTGATCCTTCCCCATGGTGGTGCAGTGTTGATGTAGGATATAATCACCCAGTTAGAAACCCCTAGAGAAGGTTATGATAAGCACAGCAGCAAGTCTTCCCTCAGTTGTGAAACCAAGGTTTGTCGAACCAGTAGGAGAAAGAACCAAACTTCCGAAGGTTGATGCCTGCTAGCTTTGTGACAGCTCCGGACAATGGCGCCAGATAACTTGTCCAGGGCTTAGCTTTGCACCAGCAGCAATGTGGAACCTTCACACAACACAACCAAGTACTTTGTCCCGACTCACAGTGAGGTTGTCAATCTCACCAGTTTGCTGTGAACAAAGGATTAAGCGTATCGATTGGTAAAAGATAGTAGTTTGCAAGAATGTAAATAAAACAAGTAAATTGTAAACGGTAATAGCAACGTAAAAGAATGGAACAGGGTCCACAGTTCACTAGTGGTGTCTCTCCATAAAGTAAATAACATGCTGGGTAAACAAATTACAGTTGGGCAATTGATAGAATAAAGCTAGCATACAAATGTCATGAGGATCACTATGAGATTCACTATGGGCATTACGATATAATACATAAACCGTAATCCAACTGCATCTATGACTAATAATCCACCCTCCGGATGTCGTCCGAGCAACCATTCGGTATTAAGTTGCAAGCAACAGATTATCGCCTTAAGCAAAGTGCATAATGTAAACAATACAAATATCCTTGAACACAAGATTGTTGTTTTCTCCCTAGTGGCAACAGCACATATACAACCTTAGAGGTTTCTACCACTCCCCCAGATTACTAGAGGCATGAACCCACTATCGAGCATAAATATTCCCTTTTGGAGTCACTAGCATCTACCCGGCTAAGATATCTACTAGCAACGGAGAGCATGCAAGATCATAAACAATATAGAGATAAAATAAAGATAATAATTCAGCACATCAACTTGACATGGTTTCCATATTCATCGGATCCCAACAAACACAACATGTAGAATTACACAACGATGATCTTGATCATGATAGGCAGCTCACAAGATCTAAACATGAAGCACATGGAGGAGATGACAACCATCTAGCTACTGCTATGGACCCGTAGTATAAGGTAGACTACTCACACATCAATCCGGAGGTAGGCATGGTGATGAAGAACGCCTCCGGCAATGATTCTCCTCTCCAGCAGGGTGCCGGGAAGAGCTTCTGGTCCCTCCTGATCTCGCATCAATGACGGCGGCAGCTTGCAGTATGTTTCATGGAAATTGATTGGGTGCTTTAGGATTTCTCGTCGAGGGGAATATATAGGCGGAAGGGCGGCGTCAGAGTATGGGCCAGGGGCCCACATCAGGCCATGGCGCGGCCAGGGGTGGCTCACGCCATGGGGTGGTGCGGCTGCCTCCTGGCACCCCTCCGTGTCTGCTTTGGACTCTGTGACGCTTCGGGAAAAATAGGAATTCTGGCTTTTGTTTCATCCAATTCTGAAAATATTTCCTGTGGAGCTTTTCTGAAACACAAAAATAGCAAAAACAGGGAACTGGCACTATGGCATCTCATTAGTGGGTTAGTTTTGGAAAATGCATAAAAATGCCAGGAAGTGTAACAAAACACAAAGCAAATGGTGTATAAACAAGCATGGAGCATAAAAAATTATAGATACCGTTGAGCAAGGTTTGGCTTTTGTTTCGTCCAATTCCGAGAATATTTCTTGTGTAGCTTTTCTTTAACGCCTTTGATCTAGGCGCAGAAAGTGGAAATCAAGTAATATCAAGCGATGAAGCATCAAGTTCATAATTTGCTCTAAGAATAGAGTCAAAAAGTAATTTCTTTCTCTTTCTAGGGAAGTCTTCCATACCTTTCTTGAGTGGAAATTGATATTTAATGGTGCCTCCCTTCATATCAATAATGGCACCAACTGTTTGAAGAAAAGGTCTTTCCAGAATAATAGGACATGAAGCATTGCATTCAACATCCATAACAAGGAAATAAACGGGAACAAGGTTATTGTTAACCATAATAAGAACATCATTATTCCTTCCCAAAGGTTTCTTCTTAGCAACATCAGCAAGAGAAACATCAAAATAACACTTTTCAAGCAGTGGTAAATCAAGCATATCATAAATCTTTCTAGGCATAATAGAAGTACTTGCACCTAGATCACATAAAGCATGGAAATCAAAATCATTCACATTCATATCAATGATGGGCTCCCAACCATCTTCTAACTTCTTGGGAATAGAAACCTTTTGTTTTGACTTTTCTTCCCTAATTTTCATGAGAGCATTTGTAATATGCTTTGTAAAAGCAACATTCATAGAACTAGCATTAGAACTCAAAGAAAGATTTTGCAAGAACAAAATAACTTCAGAGATATTGCAACCACCAACATCAAAATCATTAAAAGAAGTAGAGCTATCATCTCCCATACTGTGAAACATTTCAGCACTTTTTGTAGATTTTTTTTGCTGTTTTAGGCTTTTTCGCACAAGGAGTAGGAGTTTTCTGTCGATGGATTTCGTGTCGCAAGAACACGGGGTACCACACGACGGACCCAAAGATTCGAACGCAGGGGGCTGAACGTGGGAGATCTTGGATCGCAACGAAACACGGTGACGGAAGCCTTGAGTCGTCGAACGCACAACGCACTGCAGAGAGAGACACCGAGCTTTACCCAGGTTCAGGGCCCTCGTGGTGAGATAAAACCCCTACTTCCTGCCTTCTTGTATTACGACGTGATACCTCGCGAGGAGTACAAGGTCTTGGTTACAGAGCTCTAACTGGCCGGAGGAAGAAGAACCACTTAGCCTATCTAGGAGCCCGAAGATGAAGATCCCATCCCCTCTAAGGGGTGGCCTCCCCTCCTTTTATAGCGCCAAGGTCCTCCTTCCCCTTATCAACTTGGGGAAGGGGTTGCCACACACGGCCAAGGAGGAAGGACAGCTGTAGTCTTGATTCTTTCATTGACGTAGTCTTCGTAGAGTGGTGGCGCCGGTCCACCAGAGTGGGTGGAGGAAGCTGACGTCTTCCTCTGGTGCCCTGCATCGTCCACGCTATTTTTAGGGGGGTGGCCAACAACCACTGTGCTGCTTTATGCAGGCATGGCAAAAGTTGGTCTCCTCCCTGTCGGGGGTAGCGTGGGCTGTAAGCGGTCTTCTGCCCTTATCTTCTTTCTCAGCATGGAAACGTGCCAAGCTGACGTGGACGTGGTCCCTCCCCTCACGAGAAATAGCTCGTGAGGAGGCCTTCTAGCCCTTGGTAGTTTTAGCCGTCTTTCTCCTCATGAGGCGCCTCCTCATGAGTGTCTTCTCCGCTGGCTTTAGTCATCGTTCCACCCCTGGGCCTAAGCTGGGCTGTTGAAGGGGCCCAGGAGCAGGTGGACCGAGATACCCCGGTATCCAGAACACTGACAGTAGCCCCCGGGAGCCTGGCCCGCGGACACGCCCTCTTGAGGGAACGAAGGGCCAGGGGCCCCCAAAAGCTACTGGGCCCTCCAATGGCATGCGTCAACGCGCGGTCATAGGACCATGCGAATATGCAGAGGCTGCAGACACATGGCGCTCCTACAGTTGGCAAAGAGAAGCAGCGTGGAGATCGTGCGTAGTGGGTGGAGCAACGGGCATTTTCGAGCCGTCGCATCAAGGGAAATGTTTCGGAAACCGCGCCCTCCCTGCCCCCTTTAAAGCTTAGCAGAGAAGGCTCCTTCTCCTCTTTCACAGCACACCGCCGCCGCCGCCTCCCTTTCCGAAGATCTTGAGCATCCAAATCCCTTGAGCCTTCCATCCTCCTGTCGCAAACCACCCCCAACTGGAAGCTATGGCACCTCGAAGGGCCACCGGAGTGGCGAGGTCTTCTGAAGCGGCGCCACGGCCGGCAGCGCCCCTGCTCGAATCCCGCATCAAGAGCAGCCGTGAGCTCCAGACCATCCGAGAAATGGTCGGGAGCAAGAACAGCGAGTGGGGCGCCACTCGCATCTGGCACGGCCACGCGCCGCGGGACAATCTACTCGCGACGGCGCAGCCTTTCTTCCTCTTCTCTGTCTTCGCCGGCTTGGTGCCGCCGTTCTCCCCCTTCTTCCTGGCGATCTTGGAGACCTACGGGATCCAAGCCATCCACCTGCACCCCAAGTCTATCACTTTGCTCGCGATCTTCGCCTACGCCTATGAGGCATGGATCGGCGTCAAGCTGTCGGTGGCGTACTTTCGCCACCTCTTCTCTCTCTGGTCCTCTGGGCTAAACCAGAGTTCCGGCTACGTCTCTTTCATCACCACCACCGGGACGGAGGGCGACTTCATTGACTTGAAGTGGATAAAGAAAGTTGAAGACTTTTGGAGCCGCTGGTTCTTCATCGACATCCTTGAAGAATCAGAGCTCTTCCTCGTCAACGGAGTGCCCCCCACCAAGCTCACCACCTGGGCAGCGAGGAAGAAGAGGAAGACCAGCCAAAGGTCGGCGTTCTTCTCTTCCGCCGCCGTCCCCGCCATCCCGCGCACTGCCCTGCTGATCTATAATTTGGGCGCTCGGGAGACCAGCCGCATCACGGCTAGGATCTTGAAGTTCAATGCCTGGGGCCCGCTCCTTGCTGACGGCGTCGCGCCCAGTCCTCTTCCGAGTGCACCGGCGGCCAACACAGAGCAGGACTCAGTGGCGAGGGGAGTGGGGCCCTCGGCCTATGGAGATCTTGACGATGACGGTGCCGAATCTGGCGAGCAGCTGGCACGCCGAAGACGCTCTAAGAGTACCGTGGTGCTCTCAGATTCCTCCGACGATGAATTCGCCTTGCCGGACCAGCCCACTGGGGGGCACGCCGACGTGTCCTCCTCGCGAGACCTGGAGGAGGAGGAGCGCCAAGCCCGCTTGGAAGCAGAGCGCCGCTCCAAGTTCAACGATGAACGCGCCAGCCGGTGACCTGAGGCCGGAGCCTCCCACGGCAAGAAGCCGGCCGGCAAATCCTCCGCGCCTCCTCCACTACCCTCAGCCCTTCCCGGCAAGAGAGGATGGGTGGAGCGTGACGCCTCGTGAGTGCTCCTACAAAAATCCTTAATCCTTGACTTACCTTTCCCCTAACCTCTTTCCCCCCTTTCCTCTCCAGGGACGCCGAGGAGAAGAAGGAAGAGAAGAAGAGGAGGAAGAAGAGGAAGACCAGCCAGACTATGCCAGGTCCTGACCCAGCGTCCGCTGCCACACCGGCGACGCCGCCGCGCGCCGCCGGAGAAGAAGAGGACCGCACGTCCGCAGATGCACCGTCTGCCCCGGGAGCTGCCACAGCTCCCAGCACGACCAAGCCCCCTAGCGCAGGGGGCACACCAGAGATCACGGGGGCAGCGCCTGCTGCCCCCACGACAGCTAGCACCACCAGCACCCCGGAGGCACCCCCGGCCACTACGGCCGTGCCGACCGGCACGAGGGCAGCCCCCGAGCCGAGTGGCGAAAAGGGGATGACCTCCACCGAGCCGGGGCCCTCCAGAGCCTCGTTGCCTCTCCTGCTGGAGATATTGGGGAGGCCCACGAGGATCGCTGCAGAGCCCCAAGCCGATGATGCATGGTCGGGAGTGCTGGCGGCCATGACCGGCGCCCTCCGAAGCGAGGTCGCCAAGGCGCGCGCTGCCAATGAAGCGCGCCTCAACGAGGGCTGGGTCCTTCTGCACCAGGCCACGGAGAGATGCCACCTTCTGGACCAGCGCGCGGCCGAACGCCGCGAGCAGGCAAGGAAGGAGGCGGAGGAGATCCGCGCAAGCGTGGCCGAGGAGGCCAAAGAAGACCTAGCAAACGCGAGTGAGTTGGCGAGGGGAATCCTGGCCAGGGCGCACCACGAGGCCATGGAGATTGTCTCCGAGGCGCGCCAGAGGATTCCCTCCACCGTCGGGCCTCCCAACCCTGCCTTGGCTGGAGAGGAGGCAAAGCGGGCGGCTCAGCATTTCCTGGACCAGGCCCCGACCAACGCCGATGGCCTCCTGGCCAACGCCCAGCAGAGGCTGGAAGAAGTCGAGGACCGTGAGGCCCTCCTTCACGCCCGCGAGGAGAGCGCTGACTCCCGCGCGAAGGGCTTGAGCCAGCAAGAAGCTGGGCTCGCCGTTCAAGAAGTGAAGGCTTGCGAACGCGAGCGGGATCTGCACCTCCAGGAGGAGCAGCTCCATGCCCTCGAAGACCGGCTCAATAGGGAGCGGGAGGCCCTCGAGAGCAGGGAGGAGATGGTCAACCAGGCCAACTCCGACCTGGCCCGGCACCAGGAGACGCTGAACCAGCGCAAGGTTTCCCTCCAGGAGAGGATGGACCGCATGCTGAACTAGCGACGGGTCAGCATGGAGCAGGAGTTCCAGCGGAGGCACGCCGAGAACCTCGAGGCATGCCGCGCGGACTTCCATTCCAAAACCGATGCCGCCCTGGTGAGGTACAAGTAGGGGTGCGAAGCCCTGGAGCGCCAGGTCCGGGACCTGGAGGCTGATCTGAAGGGGGCGCACGAGGTGCGCCGGGGCGCAGAACGTGCCTTGGCAGAAGCTGACGCCACCATCAACTCGCTCCGGCGCGATGCGCAGAGGCTCGAGGAGGAGACCTCGGTGATGGTCCAACAGATCGTGGAGATCTCTCGAGAGCTTCAGGAGGCCAGGGACTCCAAAGCCGAAGCACGCATGCTGCGCAGGCAGCGCGTGCAGATGTTTCGTGAGTTCTCAGCCCGCATCATGGAGGCGGCGCACCGCCTGGGTATCCACGGGCTGAACCTGCCCACCGTTCCCGAGGACAACGGGTCGATCATCCCCTTCTTCAGCCAACTGGCCAAACAGCTGGGTGATGCATCGGCCAAGGTCTTGGAACTCATCAACGCTGAGTGTCGGGAGCTCCTGGGACTTGCGGGGACGTGGATTTTCTCCAACCTCCAGCGCCTTCGTCCCGACCTTGACCTGGAGGAAGTCCTGCAGAGGAGGGCGCCACCACCGCTCGGTACTCCCGATCGCGCGGCGATAGCCAGGGCGGGCCGGCTGGACATTGCCCTGCGACGACTGCAGGCCATCTATGCCCGCCCTGGCACATCCGCAGCCGCCGGCCAGGAGAGCTCCTCCAGCGACGACGCCTCAGGCTCCAGGGAGTCTGACAGCGAAGGAGCCGAGGAAGCCGCCGACGACGGGGCGACGGAGTCCAATGGAGAGGCGTCCTCGGGGTCCAGCCGAGGCCCCGGCGATGACGAGGACGCCACGGAGGACGCCCAGTAAGCCCTTCCCCAGACCCCCTCCTAAAGAAATTGTACTAGCTACACACTTGACGACCGCCAGACATTGCCCTGCTGGGCCCTTTTAAGTTGTAATCCCACTTAAGGCGTTTGTTCACCAAGTTATCCTTATTTGCACCCTTGAGAGGTTTTCCTCGCCCCGTCTTTGCCCGGGAAGCGTTCTACGCCATTCTAGGGCCAGCCTCCGAGCAGGACAGCAGCCTAACGCTTAGTATGCAGCTCGTGGTGCAAGGCTAGCGGGCGCTGGCGCTCTAGAGGTGACTGTGATGGCATACAGGACTATCTCCCTACAGCCCCCCTAGCGTCCAAACGTAGCAAAGGCGATTCCAGGAGAAGAAATGCAAGGCTGTAGACAAGGACAGCCGAAGATTGACAAATTCGGACGAATTGTGCGACCCTTGCGCGCTCACGCGCCTTCATTCGAGTGTCGCTCGAGAGGAGAGAGCATCACGGACCATATGAGGTGACTGTAACGGGTCCCTACCCTAGTCAGAGCTCGATCCGTTCTGGGTTTTGCGGGCCTGCTATTTTCCGGGCGAAGGCCCCAGCGCGGACACCGTGCTCCGGCTCTTTCTCGAAAGGCAGACGAGCGAAAGCTCATGTTCGCGCCAGGCCGCAATCCAGCCAAACTCGCCAGTTCGAACGAAGCCGAACGCCAAAATTCCAATAGTTATGCAAACTAGAAAAGGTTAAGGACAAGTGAAGTTTGCCGTTACACTTTATTCCTTGAAGAATTGAAGACCTTTTCTTCTCCAGCTGAGGGTGAGGGAGCGGAGCCCCCCGAACCCCCAACTAGGTCTTCACACACCAGGAGACGAGGCCATCAAGGGTGACATACGCCTACGCACCCTCTGGCTCGACAGGGATGTGTACCTGTCGAGGAAGCACTCACAGAGATCCCTCCAGGATGAGATGGACCTCGGAGGCAACCCGCAGAGCCACCAGCGAGGCTCTCCCTTTGTGGCCATCGGAAACCAGTTGGCCATGACACGCCCATCACCTCCAGCTGCACGAACATCGGCCGCGTACCGCTGCAGGAACTCCATGGGATCGGAGGTCCCATTGTAACACGCCCCGACATCTGGCTTGAAGCACGGTGGCCAGGCCGCACGGCGAAGGGGTCCGACGAGCGCCGCGAAGCCCCCGAAGCCGAGGTCGCTGACCTCCGGCTCGTCGACCTGCCCATTGACCTCCAGGCCATCGAGGACTTGAAGACGTGCTCGACGACGGCTCCCGTAGATAGCACGAAGGCGAAGACGGTGATGACGATCATCACCCATGTCGAAGCAGATCTAGAAGAAAATACACCACAACCCCTACCTGGCATGCCAAATGTCGATGGATTTCATGTCGCAAGAACACGGGGTACCACGCGACGGACCCAAAGATTCAAACGCAGGGGGCTGAACGTGGGAGATCTCGGATCGCAACGAAACACGGTGACAGAAGCCTCGAGTCGTCGAACGCACAACACACTGCAGAGAGAGACGCCGAGCTTTACCCAGGTTCAGGGCCCTCGTGGTGAGGTAGAACCCCTACTTCCTGCCTTCTTGTATTACGATGCGATACCTCACGAGGAGTACAAGGTCTTGGTTACAGAGCTCTAACTGGCCGGGGGTAGAAGAACCCACTTAGCCTAGCTAGGAGCCCGAAGATGAAGATCCCATCCCCTCTAAGGGGTGGCCTCCCCTCCTTTTATAGCGCCAAGGTCCTCCTTCCCCTTATCATCTTGCGGAAGGGGTTGCCACACACGACCATGGAGGGAGGACAGCTGTAGTCTTGAATCTTCCGTGGACGTAGTCTTCGTAGAGTGGTGGCACCGGTCCACCAGAGTGGGTGGAGGAAGCTGACGTCTTCCTCTGGCGCCCTGCACCGTCCACGCTATTTTAGGGGGGTGGCCAACAACCGATATGCCACTTTATGCAGGCATGGTGAAAGTTGGTCTCCTCCCTGTCGGGGGTAGCGTGGGCGGTAAGCGGTCTTCTGCCCTTATCTTCTTGCTTAGCACAGAAACGTGCCAAGCTGACGTGGACGTGGTCCCTCCCCTCACGAGAAAAAGCTCGTGAGGAGGCCTTCTAGCCCTTGGTAGTTTTAGCCATCGTTCTCCTCATGAGGCGCCTCCTCATGAGGGTCTTCTCCGCTGGCTTTGGTCGTCGTTCCACCCCTGGGCCGAAGCTGGGCCGTTGAAGGGGCCCAGGAGCAGGTGGACCGGGATACCCCGGTATCCAGAACACTGACATTTTCTCTACACCAATTAAAGTAAGAAGATTGCTAGCATCTGAAACAACATTACTAGAGGTGGTAATAGTACATACCTTCATATTTCTAGCCATCTCGTCTTCTCTTTCCCACCCAGCATGCAATTCTGCTAACATCCTAACATTGTCATCAATTCTAACCTGGATGGCATTCAAAGTCTTGCTTTCTTTCACATCATTAGGCAAAACTTTTAGTTTCAGAAGTTCAACATCAAGAGCAAGGCTATCAACTTCAGAAGCAAGAATATCAATTTTACCCAACTTTTTCCTCAACAGACTTATTAAAAGCAGTTTGCTTACCGATGAATTCCTTGAGCATGACTTCAAGCTCAGAGGGTGCGCCCCTAGTGTTGTTGGAGGAATTACCATAAGAGTTACCATAACCATTACCATTGGTAGAAGGATATGACCTATAATTGTTGCTAGCAAAATTGTTCCTATAAGCACTATTGTTGAAATTATTATTTCTAATGAAGTTTACATCAACATGCTCTTATTGGGCAACCAAAGAGGCCAAAGGAACATTATTAGGATCAACATGAGCTCTATCATTAGCAAGCATAAGCATAATAGTATCAATCTTATCACTTAAGGAAGAGGTTTCCTCAACATAATTTACCTTCTTACCTTGTGGAACTCTCTCGGTGTGCCACTCAGAATTATTTACCATCATGTTGTCAAGAAGCTTTGTTAAGGCGCTCAAGGTGATGGACATAAAAGTTCCTCCAGCAGCTGAATCCAATAGATTTCTTGAAGAAAAATTCAGTCCTGCATAAAAGGTTTGGATAATCATCCAAGTAGTCAGTCCATGAGTGGGACAATTCTTTATCATAGATTTCATTCTTTCCCAAGATTGAGCAACATGTTTATTATCAAACTGTCTAAACTTCATAATATCACTTCGCAAAGCTATAATCTTAGCAGGAGGATAATAATTTTCAATAAAAGCATCCTTACACTTAACCCAAGAATCAATACTATTTCTAGGCAAAGATAGCAACCAATCCTTAGCTCTTCCTCTTAAAGAGAAATGAAACAACTTAAGCTTAATAATGTCACCATCTACATCCTTATACTTTTGCATCTCACATAGCTCAACAAAATTGTTGAGATGAGCTGCAGCATCATCAGTATTAACACCAGAAAACTGCTCTTTCATAACAAGATTCAACAAAGCAGGCTTAATCTCATAAAAATGTGCCTCAGGAGCAGGTGGCGCAATAGGAGTGCAGATAAAATCATTGTTATTGGTGCTAGTAAAATCAGACAACTTGGTGTTCTCAGGAGCACCCATTCTAGAAAAGCTAAAAGCAGACAAGTAAAAATAACAACTATAAAGGAACAATTTTTTTTGTATTTTTCATAAAACGATGCAAGCAAAAATAAAATAAAGAAAAAAAATAACAAAGTAAAAAGGTTGGAAGTAAGAGACTCCCCTTGCAGAAATCTTCTTTCTCCCCGGCAACGGCGCCAGAAAACTTGTTGGTGGTGCGGTGTTGATGTAGGAGTTTTATATATATAACCGCCCAGTTGGAAACCCCAAGAGAAGGTTATGATGAGCACAGCAGCAAGTCTTCCCTCAGTTGTGAAACCAAGGTTTATCAAACTAGTAGGAGAAAGAACCAAACTTCTGAAGGTTGATGCCTGCTAGCTTTGCGACAAATCTTGACAATGGCGCCAGATAACTTGTCCAGGGCTTAGCTTTGCACCAGCAGCAATGTGGAACCTGCACACAACACAACCAAGCACTTTGTCCAAACTCACAGTGAGGTTGTCAATCTCACCGGTTTGCTGTGAACAAAGGATTAAGCGTATCGAGTGGTAAAATATAGTAGTTTGCAAGAATGTAAATAAAACAAGTAAATTGTAAGCAGTAATAGCAACGTAAAAGAATGGAACATGGTCCACAGTTCACTAGTGGTGTCTCTCCATAAAGTAAATAACATGCTGGGTAAACAAATTACAGTTGGGCAACTGATAGAATAAAGATAGCATACAAATGTCATGAGGATCACTATGAGATTCACTATGGGCATTACGACATAATACATACATCGTAATCCAACTGCATCTATGACTGATAATCCACACTCTAGATGTCATCCAAGCAACCATTGGGTATTAGGTTGCAATCAACAGATTATCGCCTTAAGCAAAGTGCATAATATAAACAATACAAATGTCCTTGAACACAAGATTGTTGTTTTCTCCCTACTAGCAACAGCACATCTATAACCTTAGAGGTTTCTGTCACTCCCCCAGATTACTAGAGGCATGAACCCACTATCGAGCATAAATACTCCCTCTTGGAGTCACTAGCATCTACTCGGCCAAGATATCTACTTGAAATGGAGAGCATGCAAGATCATAAACAACATAGAGATAACATAAAGATAATAATTCAGCACATCAACTTGACATAGTATCAATATTCATCGGATCTCAACAAACACAACCTGTAGAATTACACAATGATGATCTTGATCATGATAGGCAGCTCACAAGATCTAAACATGAAGCACATGGAGGAGATGACAACCATCTAGTTACTGCTATGGACCCGTAGTCCAAGGTAGACTACTCACGCATCACTCCGGAGGCAGGCATGGTGATGAAGAAGGCCTCCGGTGATGATTCCCCTCTCCGGTAGGGTGCCAAGAAGAGCTTCTGGACCCTCCCAATCTCGCATTGACGACGACGGCGGCTTGCAGTATGTTTCGTGGAAATCGATCGGGTGCTTTAGGTTTTCCCGTCGAGGGGAATATATAGTCGGAAGGGCAGCGTCAGAGTGTGGGCCAGGGGCCCACACCAGACCATGGCGCTGCCATGGGGTGGCCCATGCCATGGAGTGGTGCGGCCGCCTCCTGGCGGGACTCCGTGACGCTTCGGGAAAAATAGGAATTCTGGCTTTTGTTTCGTCCAATTCCGAGAATATTTCCTGTGGAGCTTTTCTGAAACACAAAAATAGCAAAAACAGGAAACTGGCACTGGCATCTCATTAGTGGGTTAGTTCTGGAAAATGCATAAAAATGCCACAAAGTGTAACAAAACACAAAGCAAATAGTGTATAAACAAGCATGGAGCATCAAAAATTATAGATATGTTTGAGACGTATCAACCCTCTCCCGCAAAGTTGTTGCCACATATTCGTCTTAGCTTAGCGAAGCTCTACCGAATGTTTAGTTCATAGTTGTCCGACGGATCCCCTATTCCGCTGCCCTGCTGGACCGTGGGCGTGGAGGAGACGACGACAAGACGTACGTGTGACTGAGTACGGAGGTGCCGCCGGTTGTGGCGTCTTGTACACGATCTTGAGATCGTCAAGTGAACGACTATGTCGACTACGTCAAGTGAACGACTACGTCAACTACATGCATCTTCGTCAAGTCTCCATCGGCAACGTTTGTGCGGGAACGTAATCCCCGCTTCCAGTCTTTGATGGTTAGTTCTCTGTTACTACCATCTCGTAGAGTTTTCTTGGCTAGTTTGTGTTCATGCATAGGAATTTTTTTTGTTTTCCATGCTACGAATCCATCACTATTCACAGAATTGGGAACCAGCAAATGCCAAGAAAGAAAACTAATTGCCTGATGATGCTTGGCCGGAGTGGGAGCCGTCGTCATCACAAAGGATTTCTTGTTTTTGCTCCCAAGTGGACGACCAGGACGATGCTTGGCCGGAGTGGACGATGATGCAACAACAGCAAGGGTGGATTTGGGCTTATTCTTGCTTCCTCGAGGGCGGCCACGACCGCTCTTTTCTAGTATGGCAACATTGCCAGAATAGGTAGCATCCACATCGTCCATGTGATCGATGAACAGAGGAAACCCTAGATAGATGAAGAAGAAGATAATGCGGCGGCGATAGGTAACAGTAAGAGGCTTAGGGTTAAAACAATGATGGGTGATCACTATTTATAACCAAGCAATTTGGGCCTTTGGGCCAGAATAACAATAGTAGCATGCCCAATATCTTAGCGATTTTACAGTATAGCCCAAAGACAATTTCAGTTATTGCAAACAGGCAGAAGATGTCAGTAAGAAAAAATGAGAAAAAGATGCTTAGAAGCGGTCAAAGAAAATTTGAGCCTATGATCAACTACAAGTACCCGACCATTGCCTCGGGGGCTACTCCCATCGGGAGTGCTGGTCGTGCACCCGATGAACTATAAATTCGAGAAGATAATGAAACAAGAAGAGATACTTTTGAGCCTATACTCGAAAAATTCGCCTACAGCATCGGAGGCTACTCCCATCGGGAGTGCTGGTCGCGCACCCGATGAAGATGGAAATGTCGACTACTATCTAGGAGTGAAAAATCGACTTCATCATCGGTGGTGAACACGAGAAAATAAATTCGACAATTCAGTCCCATCGGGAGGTATTTGCGACTAATTGAAGAAGACAACCCGATGATTTCGGGCATTGAAACAGCCAAACAAGGCTCACGATAAAATTTTGATTCTCAAGCCGCGTCCGCTGTGATAAAATGCCTGAATGTTGTGGTCGCAAAGATAATGAAGGTAATACCTCAGGATCCATCCTCCATGGCCTAGTATACTGATATGTCCCAAACGTATCTATAATTTTTGATGCTCCATGCTTGTTTATACACCATTTGCTTTGTGTTTTGTTACACTTCGTGGCATTTTCCGGAACTAACCTACTAACGAGACGCCATAGTGCCAGTTCCATGTTTTCTGTTGTTTTTGTGTTTCAGAAAAGCTACACAGGAATTATTCTCGGAATTGGACGAAACAAAAGCCAAACCTGCTATTTTTCCCGAAGCTTCACAAAGTCCGAAGATGAGACAGAGAGGGTCTAGAGGCCAGGCTCACCCTAGGGTGGCGCGGCCCAGCCCCAGGCCGCACCACCAGGGGGTGAGACCGCCTGGTCCACCTCCTGACGCCGCCCTTCCACCTATCTATTCCCCTCGATGGGACAAACCTAAGGGACCGATCACTTTTCCTCGAAACATACTGCAAGCCACCGCTGTCGTTGACGCGAGATCAGGAGGATCCAGGAGCTCTTCCCGGCACCCTACCAGAGAGGTTTCTGTCACTCCCCCAGATTACTAGAGGCATGAACCCAACTATCGAGCATAAATACTCCCTTTTGGAGTCACTAGCATCTACTCGGCCAAGATATCTACTAGCAACGGAGAGCATGCAAGATCATAAATAACATAGAGATAACAAAAGATAATATTCAGCACATCAACTTA
The DNA here is from genome assembly GCA_007115705.1 of Dactylis glomerata. Taxonomy (NCBI): domain Eukaryota; kingdom Viridiplantae; phylum Streptophyta; class Magnoliopsida; order Poales; family Poaceae; genus Dactylis; species Dactylis glomerata. Next base: position 123,200 of record QXEO01002042.1, on the reverse strand, counting down.
ACATAGTACCAATACTCATCGGATCCCAACAAACACAACATGTAGAATTACATAAAGATGATCTTGATCATGATAGGTAGCTCACAAGATCTAAACATGAAGCACATGGCAGAGGAGACGACCATCTAGCTACTGCTATGGACCCGTAGTCCAAGCTAGACTACTCACACATCACTCCGGAGGCGACCATAGTGGTGGAGAAGGCCTCCGGCAGGGATTCCCCTCTCCGGCAGGGTGCCGGGAAGAGCTCTTGTGTGACACCCCCGAATTTATAACAAATTCGAAGTGCCCGTTATGTATTCCACCACAATCCCAGAATCATTGTTGTGATACACATAACGTAGTTGGTAACCAGTTCCATAGACATTACAATACGAGGGTTCAAATAAAATGGTCATAGTGACCAAGTTCATATTACAACACAACATAGCAGCGGAAATAACGGCTTTGGGTCCATGCCTTCACCCTACAGGCAATGGCGACTCAGTAGAAGATCTTAGTTCTAATACTCTTCTTCATAACCTTCCTCCGGATACTCTTCCCCATAGTCTGGCCAAGTTGATAGCCAGGGACACAGCCATGAGTACATTGCATGCACTCGCAAACCATCTTATAAATGAAATGATGAAATAGATATGCAAGGTTGATATGGTGGACTAAGCACTAAGTTTAGTTGCAAAAGCTAGTTTTGTTTCCCAAGAATGTTCATTGGTAGAAAAGAGGTTTAGTTCTCTAAGTAACTCTGAAGAGGAACTTCAAATGTGTCAACATCAATGTCAAGTCAAGTCATTCATCAAGTTCACCATAAGTTATTATCATTCTTGACAAACATCAAGTACAGCTTGCCAACTGTCCATGACCGCGGACGCGGCTATTCGAATAGTTTTGAAACCTCTGCAGAGGGGTACACTTTACCCACAAGATTCGATACATCTGCCGGGAGAAATCCACGGATCGTCATACACCGAGTATGCGAGGTTCAGATAATCAAACAAACTCCTTCACTTGTCTACTCTAGTATAGGATTCTTCCCTAAGAGTCCATTTTGGCACTCCTAGTTTTGCCCGCTGCAGAGTGCTGCATGAATGGAAATTTTCCACTCGGTTCGGAAGCACCCACGCATGGCTTACTTCTATAAAAGATGATACAAGATCTCCCATACTAGAATAAACAAGCTACAGACTAAGCCCCTTCCCATTTAGGGGTAATGTGGTCGTACGGTATGGTTGGCTCACATGGTACATTACTTAGTATCATTTAGCAAATACATTCCATAGTCCTTAGTCAAGATTATTTTCCTTCATAAAACCATTATGTAGGAGAAGTCTCCAATTCAAGTTTTCAAGTTCAAGTCACCAGTTTCAAATAGGGTTCCTCTTCTTAGATGGCCTCAATTTTAGTAGCGACTAAGCAACTACATTGAGTAATGATACCACTAACTAGGGTTGGATAAACTCAGCTTGATGCTCTTACTAAGCAAGATATCACTACACATCTCTCATTCTACTCTAGCAATTCAATCATGCAATTTACTTTAAACCAGTAGAATGCAATAGTAAAACTAGGCATTTGAAGTATGATTCAAAAGATGGCTTGCCTTGGTTGGCAAAGTGTCCGGGGTAGTCTTCTTCTTCTTGATAAAATTTCCCCTCAATATCCTCCTCAGCAATACTAGCGTCTAATAACGAATAAACACAAGGCACACAATCACTACACAATACTAACATCACTTCAAGCACACATCATTGTTTTCAAACAATACAGTTCATGTTGGATTTTTAGTGAATTGGTTTACAAGTTTTCTTCCAAGTTTTCATTAAGTGTGTAGGTTAGATTTTTCTACCATGTGCCACATGTTGTTTATTTTTCTAAGCATTGGTATTAAACTAAGGGGATTAGGGCTAGTTCAAGGGGAGAGAGACTAATTAAGTGAATTGGTATTGATGGAAAAATTAATCTAAGTGCATGTTAGAGATCTATCATTTTATGCTACATACTAGGGTTGGATTAGAGTGTAATTGATAGCACTAACAAGGTCTTAGTTTATCAAGGTTGGGCTAAACAGTAGGTAAGTGAATTAGTGATCTTATAAACCAAGTTTCAAGATTTTAGGAGTTTTAAACAATTTTCTAGAATTTTCCTAAGATTAATAAGGCTATTGGTCAAAGTATTCTTATTGAATTAAATCCCTAACTCAAATTGGATTCTAACCAGTTTCAGAGGCTAGGTAATTTCCTAAGCTTTCCAACGCATATTTATTTGCTAAAAATGGATTCCTAAATCTCTTGGAATTAAAGTTTGAAAATCACATCTGAAACATATTTGAAATAATTCAAAAAGAGCGGGAAATAATTAAAAACGATTCGGACCGAAACTAACTGAACTGGGCCGATTACCTAAAGAACCCGAACGGGCCGGCCCAGTACCGCTTCGCCCGGGGCGGGATACGTTTCGAATTTGAACCTGACAGGTGGGTCCTACTCGTCAGGTCACTTAAGTGACCCGAATCGGTACGCTGCCGTTGGATTCTAATCCAACGGCGCGTCTGCGTCGTGCTCGATGGCGAGGGAGGGAGCTCACCGGCATCCAGAGAGGAAGACGACGGCGACGGTGACGCGCGTAGAGGAAGCAGGGCTTGACGGCGAGGGGCGGAAAAGACTCCGGCGGCACTCCTCCTCCACTTCCCGGCGTCCGCTTGCCCAACGGAGGCCGAACGCGGCGGCACCTTCCGCGCCCAGTAGCTCGCCGGCGTCGACGGCTGCTGCGAACGAGAGCGAACGGGAGGAAGAGAGGGTGTCTGGGAGCTAGCTGGGAGTGGGGTGAGTTCAACTGCGTGATCGGAGGGGCTTTTTATAGTCCAGGAGGGCGGGGACAAGGGCGCCCAGTGGGTGGCCGGCGGAGGGTGTTCTGGCGACGTGCACGGGCAACGCCGGGCACGGCAGCCTTGGGGGCGTGCTGGAGGGGTTTGGTCGCGGCGTCGGAGCACTGTGGGTCGGCGTTGGCGAGGCCACGACGGTCGGCATCGTGCAGAGAGGAGAGGGACAGAGAAGGGGGGGTCCGGGCGGCTTCTTCCTTCTCCTCCCATGTCGCACAGCCTGGGTCGGGGCAGAAGGGGCTAGGGCTCGACCAAGGAGACTCCCTAGGCATGGCTATAGGGTTCGAGCGAAGGTGAACAGCGATGGTTACAGTGAAGTCAATTTTCTAGATTTTTGCTCCCCAGGTGTTCGACACAATGCCCGCAAGAAACTCAAATTCGAATTTTTGAAAATTTTCACTTTGGGTGGTCAACATATTAGACAAGGATTCCAGAACTATTTTTGTTCTGAAGAAATATCATATTTTGCAGAAATCATATTTGAATTTTGGGGTTTGGTCACTGTTTCAGATTCAAACTTTGGCTGATGTTTGAGTTAGGTTCTGATTTGAATTTTGGTTTGAAACTTCTTGGTCAAGTTAGTATGCAGCCTGGTCAAGCTCAACTAACTAACCACACCCATACTTGAGTTGCAGATTTCTTAATCTAAGTGCTCAAAGTAGGGTAGTCAATAATAATTTCTAGATCCACTTTTTCTTCTCTTTTTCTTTCTTTCTTTTGTTTCTGGTTTCTTTGGCCCTTATAATTCTTCTCTAATGCTTCTATTGGTTAAGTTAGAATTAACTAACTATTGCACAACAAATTATAACACACATGAAATCATAAAAGACATATAATAGAAATACATGCATACATGCAATATGAATGAAAAAGTTTTAGTTGGTCCAAAATTTGGCACTTTAATTCATAGGAAATGGATTACAAATATTTGGGTTGTTACAATCTTCCCCCCTTAAAAAGAATCTCGTCCTCGAGATTCACTAACTTGGAGCTGAAAAGATTGGGAAATTCTTTCTGAAGGTAATCTTCTCGTTCCCAAGTAGCTTCATCTTCGGTGTGATTACTCCACTGAACTTTCAGAAACTTGATGCTTCGGGTTCGAGTGGTTCGATAGGCTTCTTCGAGGATATGGGTAGGTACTTCACGATAGGTCAAGTCCTTGTTGATGTCCACAGAACGGTGATCAATATTCTTGAAGATTTCTGGCTTCTCCGGCACTTCAAGACATTTCCGAAGTAAGGACACGTAAAAAACATCGTGCACTTCAGACAATTCAGGGGGCATTTCCAACTGATAAGACACTTCTCCTCGGCGACCTAGTATCTTGAAGGGTCCAATATACCTTGGTGCAAGCTTTCCTTTTACTTGGAATCTCTGCATTCCCTTGAGAGGTGATACCCTAAGATAAACAAAATCTCCAATCTTGAAGGTCAGTTCTCTACGTCTCTTGTCGGCATAACTTTTCTGTCTAGACTGGGCTGCCTTGAGGTAATCACGAATCATGCGAACCTTCTCTTCAGCTTCTTGCAGAATGTCCGGTCCAAATATCTTACTGTCTCCGGTTTCAGACCAATTCAAAGGGGTACGACACTTTCTTCCATATAAAGCTTCAAATGGGGCCATGTGCAAACTGGCTTGATAACTGTTGTTGTAGGAAAACTCCGCAAAAGGCAAACAATCTTCCCACTTAGCTCCATAGGCTAGAACACAGGCTCTCAACATATCTTCAAGTATTTGATTCACCCTTTTAGTCTGTCCATCAGTCTGAGGGTGGTAAGCTGTGCTAAAGGCTAATTTGGTTCCCAAGGCTTGATGCAAACTTCTCCAAAATCTCGAGGTGAATTGGGTTCCTCGATCAGAAACTATGGTTTTAGGGACTCTATGCAAACTAACAATTCTGGATAGGTAAAGATCTGCCAGCTGTCCTGAGGTATAAGTGGTCTTGACAGGAATAAAGTGGGCAACTTTGGTCAGTCTATGCACAATGACCCAGATAGAGTCATTCCCGCGGCTAGACCTTGGAAATCCAGTGATGAAATCCATTCCAACAGATTCCCACTTCCATTCCGGAACTTGCAAAGGTTGCAGCAATCCCGCAGGACGTTGATGTTCAGCCTTAACTCTTTGACAAATATCACACTTAGATATGAACGATGCAATCTCACGCTTCATTCCATGCCACCAAAACTGTTCCTTTAAATCTTGATACATCTTGGTTCCACCGGGATGGATGGAGTAAGGTGTCTCATGGGCTTCCTTCATAATGACTTCCTTCAGTTTTGAATCAGCAGGCACACAAATACGTCCTTTATACCAGAGAACTCCTTGGTCATCTTCTTCAAATCCTGGCACTTGGCCGGAACTAATTCTGCGCTTAATTCCGTCAATACTCTCATTTCCCTTCTAGGCTTCCTTGATTTGGCTAATCAAGGTGGGTTGAAACTCAAGGTTGGCTAAGAATCCTTGACTGACTAGTTCCAATCCGAATTTTTCAAACTCTTGGTGCAACATGGGTTGCTCCTCTTTGATCATCATATTCAATGTGCATGGCTTCCTACTCAATGCGTCGGCCACTACATTGGCCTTACCGGGGTGATAATGAATTTCCAGATCATAATCCTTGATCAACTCTATCCATCTTCTTTGCCTCATGTTCAACTCCTTCTGGGTAAAAATATACTTCAAACTCTTGTGATCAGTATAGATCTCGCAACGGTTGCCCATAAGATAATGTCTCCAGGTCTTCAAAGCTAGAACTACGGCTGCTAACTCCAGATCATGGGTTGGGTAGTTTTCTTCATGAGGTCGAAGCTGCCGGGAGAGGTATGCTATGACCTTGCCTTCTTGCATTAACACACAACCGAGTCCAAGTTTGGAGGCGTCGCAATAGACATCAAAGTTCTTGGTGATATCGGGCATGGTTAGGACGGGGGCGGTCACCAATCGCTTCTTGAGCTCTTGAAAACTTTCTTCACACTTAGGGGCCCATTCAAACTTCTTGTCCTTCTTCAACAATTGTGTCATGGGTCTGGCAATGCTTGAAAACCCTTCAACAAATTTGCGGTAATATCCTGCTAATCCGAGAAAACCTCTAACTTCAGTTTGAGTGGTAGGGGCTTCCCATTCCATGACTGATTTGATCTTCTTTGGGTCTACCGATATTCCTCCAGCTGATAATACATGGCCTAAGAATCCAACTTCCTTCAACCAAAACTCACATTTACTAAATTTGGCATATAGCTGATGCTCTCTCAGAGTCTCTAAGATTAATCTCAGATGGGTTGCATGCTCTTCTTCAGACTTGGAGTAAATAAGAATGTCATCAATGAAGACAACAACAAAATTATCCAAGAACTCCATGAAAACCTTATTCATGAGATTCATGAAATAAGCAGAGGCATTGGTTAATCCAAAGGACATTACGGTGTACTCATACAATCCGTATCGGGTAGTGAAGGCTGTTTTAGGTATATCAGTTGCACGGATCTTCAGTTGATGGTATCCAGTTCTAAGGTCTATCTTCGAGAAGACTTGAGCTCCGGTCAATTGGTCAAACAGATCATCAATCTTAGGGAGAGGATACTTATTCTTGATGGTCACATCATTTAGCTTGCGGTAATCAGTGCATAGCCGGCTGGAACCGTCACTTTTATCCACAAACAAGACAGGTGATCTCCAAGCGGATGAACTTGGCTGAATCAATCCCTTACTCAAAAGGTCATCCAATTGCTTCTTTTACTCAACTAGTTCAGCTGGGTTCATTCGATAGGGTCGTTGGGCTATGGATCCAGTTCCGGGGATAAGCTCAATGATAAACTCAATATCCCGATCCGGTGGCATTCCGGGTAGCTCATCGGGAAAAACATCCGGGTATTCACAGACGATGGGAACTTGCTCTAGAGTTGGTCCTGAGATACTCTTATGACATCTGGTGGTTTGGGGTGGTTTTACGGACACATGCTTTACTACAATTCTAGTGCTACTCTTCATGGTGATGGTCTTCTTGGCACAATCTATCACTCCTTGATGGGAAGACATCCAATTCATACCAAGAACTACTTCCAAACCTTTAGTTCCCAATCTTATATTTACTAATTGGAGGCACCATAGGAGCCACCACATTAATCCTATAAAACTAGCTAAAAATAACCCTAGGATCTAAATCATGCGGCCATGATGATGAAATAACAGCGCGAAGGGTTACACTCAAAGAAAACAGACCAAAGATTTTATTTCCCGGTGAGTCGTCACGTCCACAGGACTCTTCTCTGTCGAAAAGAAAGAAATAAAATAGATCTATCGTCGCCTCCTCGACTGTGATACGGCAGGGCTGTTCGATTAATCTCATCTATTGAGCTACTCCGATCAGATCAATCAACTTTCGACTGTGCTCTGCCTACCCGGATCAGTGCATCATGCAAGCTATGCTCCTCAACGTAGCAGACCCCGACAAGCGCCGCAATACTGGACGGTGCTAGGAGGGAAGTACTATCGCCGGTCACATGTAACGAATCAACTTTCTAATTAGATTCGTGAGGTGCTAGCTAGGCTGTTATTTATTGTACTGGCTGCCTGGCCACCAGTGTCACAGGTCTGATTTTTTTACAACGCCGCTAATGTTTAATCTTGGATGATCAAATTGCCGCAGCCTGCCGGGTAGGAATTTTTGTTACGGATATGGTAGGAGGGAATTCATGGTGATTGATGTTTTTTTTTCGCGTTTGTTTTCACACCATGTTGTTGGTAGACGCAATCTAATGCTAGGAGTATTAGCTAGGTGCTTGCAAAACTGAACTGATCAGTTTACATAGGTGCATCTTTCCACTGTTCATATACTCGTCTCAACTGCTTTAGTAGGTTATGATTGGCTTCGTCCCTAAGCATTCCAAATTAGCTTCATATCAAAGCCTAAATCCTGTTATTTGTCTCTAATCTATTGTCCTCTTTGAGAAAATAGCTATTTCAGCTCAAGGTTGTATTAAAATCATGAATGTTAAGGCTTAATACTTATCATCTAAACATATGATAATCTCCATATGTTATTTCATTTATTTAAAAATTCTTTCTGGCTATATATTTCACATATATAAACTTCCATTGCAAGGCTATATTATATTTCTTTCTTGCGTGCAACAAGTCAAAAGCATGCTTGCCACCAGGTATGAGATATCGCACCTTATCTTTTTGCAGGGCCCTTCTATAACGACTGATTCCTTTCATATGGTGTTGATATATTGGGAGATTAACATATGGATGGTTATTGTGATGCAATTTTAACAACTGTTAGAGCGGTACTTGGAACTTTGGAACGTACATACTGTTCAAGCATCTTATAATAATTTGTGATGAAGACATTAAGAAGTTTCATGTGTATTATAATTTGTAATATTTTCATAATTTCATTAGATACTTTTCCATTTTGCTTTAAATTCCGAGTCTGTGCGCCAAATGCACAATGACATAATTGTATCTTTGTATTTTAGGCATTACGGCTTGACTGTTCTCCAAATATAAGGGAAATCGTGAGCCTCTATGCCAACACATGAGCTAAATAAATACACGATGCACAACATTTATTTCTACATTCTTGCCTTACTACATTACTATTATACAAATATAATGGAAACTCTAACATAAATTCTGCTCCTCTATTTTACAAATGTTCATTGTTTGGTTACAGAGTCTTCAAGATTTACCTTTGGGGAGCACTGATTTTTCCAATAATATATGGCTAAGAAACAAGGAAAATATAAAATTATTTTTAGTAAAAAATCTAAACGTATGATTTAAATGTCATTTTATAAAATTAATCATTGTTAATAGTCAAAATTTAAAATTTTGACTTGAGACACTATCAAAACGTCATATATGAAGTGAGTATTTCAAATGGTTTATGCTATATATATGAGTACATAAGAACACTTTAGATTTGACTAACTAGCCCGTGCAAGTGCACGGGTTGGCGACTAGTACTATCAAATTGGCTAAGAAGGCTATTCCATGAATTTCTATGGGAACTGCCAAACAGTTCCACTCAGCCCTTGCTGTTGACCCAGGTATTTGTACTAACATGGCATGTTTCAAGGGTGTTGGTTGAAGTCCACTTTTATCAACAAATAACTTAGTAACAAACGAGTGTGAAGCTCCAGAATCAAACAGAACTCTTGCAGGAACTAAATTAACAGGGAACATACCAAGCACAACGTCGGTTGCTTCCTGAGCTTCTTCCACATTCATGTGGTTCAGACGGCCTCGAGGGCAGGAGCAGTGGTCTTGGATGCATCATTCAGCTTCTTTGGGCATTCATTGGAGTAGTGCCCCTTGATTCCGCACTCATAACAGGTAACACCAGATTTGTCACCCGACTTGGGCGGCGCAGGTGCGCCATTTGGCCTTGGAGTATTGGGGTTGAAGTTGTTGCCATTAGGTCTTGGAGGTGCACGGTTGAAGTTGTTGCCGGTCGGACGGTTGGGAAAGTTGGGACGTGGAGCAGGTGCAGATGGCCTCATAGCTCTACGGGCGAAACCCATAGGTGGATTTCCCCTTGGCTTCTGCGAGTTGCTTGAGTTGCCTTGGTACATCATCCGACGCTTGCGGTTCTCTGCAGCTTGCTTGAGTTTGCCTTCCATCTGAATGGCAGAGTCAACCAATGACTCCAGGTCTGCAAAGGGAATGCTGACCAAGACACATTGCATCTCATCATGAAGTCCATTCAAAAACCTTTCTTGCTTCTTCTCATTGGTGTTGGTGTCATCTGGGGCATACCTAGACAAGGTGAGGAACTTGTCACGGTAGTCGACCACAGATAGGGAACCTTGCTTTAGATTTCTGAACTCATCTCTCATCCTTTTAACCAATCCCAAAGGAACATGAGGTTTGCTAAACTTGCTCTTGAACTCCTCCCAAGGCATCACATACCCTGGGGCTTGCATTGCACGAGTGCTGTCCCACCAAGCTCTTGCGGCTCCAGCAAGATAGTGGGTGGTGTACAAGACCTTCTCACTTTCACCAACTTCGGCGACTGCCAAATTGTTCTCCATAGTGCGAAGCCAGTCATCAGCATCTAAGGGTTCTTCAGACTTAGTGAACATAGGTGGGTCGGTGTTTTGAAAACTCCTTAACTTGGATCGGTGATCACCATGGCCATTGTTTTCTCCTTCACCATGGCCATTTCCATTGCCATTGTTGTGGTTCATTGCCATCTGGGTTAGCTGCTGAAGAGTGGCCAAGTTAGCTTGGCGCTCAGCTCGGGCTGCTTCCCGGTCTTCCATGATCAACCTTAGCAGTTGTGCCACTTCCGGGTTCGGGGGTGGGGGTACTCGCGGCATCTGAAGATAAGGTGTGTAAGACAAGAGGAAAAAACTAATTGCTAAGATTTAAATGTAACAGGGATGATGCAATTTTTGTCTTACTAAAGGCCTTAAGGGCCAAATTCATATTTCATTCAACAAGCATCAAACATACCATACATACGAGTTCACACATTACAAATGGTTTACATCAAACCATTGCGACTCGTCTACTAGAGAGGGGGATACAACTCACACCTACACGAAGTGACATAAGGTGAACTCATAACTAGATAACACTCGGATCTCCACTCTAAACATCGGGCTCCTCGGGGTCTTCCTTCTCATCATCCTCAATGAATCCAGCATCCTCATCATGCTCCTGATCATCAAGGTCCTCCATGAAGTCATCCTCGTCACTAATGAGGGCATTATCCTCCTTGTGGAGATCAATGCCTTCCTCCTCACCAAGGTGGCTCTCTAGATCCTCAATGTACTCAGTCAGCTCAGCCACATTGGCCTTCAACTCCTCAATGGTCTGATCCCTCTCATCGCGCTGGCGGCGAAGGCTCTTGCGATCCCTAGCAAGGATCTTGATAGTGCTCCTTGCCTCCACAAGTGCGAAGTGCTCAAGGTTGGCCTTGGTACGGGCACGATCTGCCTCCTGCTGAGTGGAGTATAGCAAGAAGTCCATGTGATCGATGTAGGTACTCGGCTCATTTTGCCCTGGCATGTTTGCGGGACGCCCTTCCGCATCACGCCGAGCAAAGTTCCTAAAGCGCTCCCCCTGGACCTCCACCACATGCAGTCCGCACAAGCGGGCGTGCATCTCCTGCATACCTCGGACCAAACCATCGGCCCAAGTGTTCTCCACAAGCTCAAACTTGATCCTTGGATAACTTAGATCTCCCTTCTTGCCATGGCAACTCGCCCTGATAAGCCACCGTAGCTCTCCATCCGGGTGCTCATTGAGCACGGCTCCCTTGAACTCCGGATACAGACAATCCAGGAACAAGGTCAGGGTGGTGAGGTCGCGCTCGAAACAAAGGCTGCCACCATGGCCCAACTGGTACTGCTCAGTGAATACCGGGGCCATCTACAAAATTTTAAATTAGATTAAGTTAGTGATCAACTCAAGTGTGCAAAATTTTAAATAGGCAAAAACTGAATCCTGTACAAAGCTTTGTAAATAGAGAGGAAAAGACTAAGCAATTTTAAACCATTACTTATCTCTTTGCTTTTATAAAGGTTTCATTTAACGCCCATTCTAACTAAGATCTCCTATGGTCAACCTTGGCTCTGATACCAACTTGTGACACCCCCGAATTTATAACAAATTCGAAGTGCCCGTTATGTATTCCACCACAATCCCAGAATCATTGTTGTGATACACATAACGTAGTTGGTAACCAGTTCCATAGACATTACAATACTGTGACGACCCCGAATTTACCACAAATTCGAAGTGCCCGTTATGCATTCCACCACAATCCCAGAATCATTGTTGTGATACACATAACGTAGTTGGTAACCAGTTCCATGGACCTTACAATACGATGGTTCAAATACAATGGTCATAGTGACCAAGTTCATATTACAACACAATATAGCAGCGGAAATAACGTCTTCGGGTCCATGCCTTCACCCTACAGGCAATGGCGACTCAGTAGAAGATCTTAGTTCTGATACTCTTCTTCATAACCTTCCTCCGGATACTCCTCCCCATAGTCTGGCCAAGTTGATAGCTAGGGACACAGCCATGAGTACATTGGATGCACTCGCAAACCATCTTATAAATGAAATGATGAAGTAGATATGCAAGGTTGATATGGTGGACTAAGCACTAAGTTTAGTTGCAAAAGCTAGTTTTGTTTCCCAAGAATGTTCATTGGTAGAAAAGAAGTTTAGTTCTCTAAGTTTAATCTAAGGGAACTTCAAGTGTGTCAATGTCAATGTCCAGTCAAGTCATGTCATTCACCAAGTTCACATAGGTTATTATCATTCTTGACAAAAGTCAAGTACAGTTTGCCAACTGTCCATAACCGAGGACGCGGCTATTCGAATAGTTTGAAACCTCTGCAGAGGGGTACACTTTACCCACAAGATTTGATACATCTGCCAGGAGAAATCCACGGTTCGTCATACACGAAGTATGCGAGGTTCAGATAATCAAACAAACTCTTTCGCTTGCTCACTCTAGTACAGGATCCTTCCCTAGAGCCCGAGACACGGACAACCTCCGTTCCGGCGTCTCTAGTTTTGCCCACTCCGGGATGCCGATGAATGGAATCTCCACTCGGTTCAGAAGTACCCGCGCACGGTGCACTTCTATAAAGGATGATACAAGACCTCCCATACTAGGGTGAACAAGCTACGGACTAAGCCCCTTCCCATTTAGGGGTAATGTGGTCGTACGGTAATGGTTGGCTCACATGGTACATCACTTAGTATCATTTAGCAAATACATTCCATAGTTCTTAGTCAATATTATTTTCCTTCATAAGACCATCATGTAGGAGAATCTCCATTTCAAGTTTTCAAGTTCAAGTCACCAAGTTCAAATGGGGTTCCACTTAGAGAGGGTCTCAATTTTATTAGCGACTAAGCAACTATATGGAGTGATGATACCACTAAGCTATGGTTGGATAAACTCAGCTTGATGCTCTTGCTAAGCAAGATCTCACCCTACTTCTATCATTCTACTCTAGCAATTCAATCATGCAATTTACTTAAAACAAGTAGAATGCAATAGTAAAGCTAGGCATTTGGAGTATGATTCAAAAGATGGCTTGCCTTGGTTGGCAAAGTGTCCGGGGTATTCTTCTTCTTCTTGATAATATTCCCCTTCAATATCCTCCTCCGCAACACTAGCGTCTAATAACGAATAAACACAAAACACACAATCACTATATATGGCTAACAACACACCAAGCACACCTACTTGTTTTCAAACAATAGCATTCATGTTGAATTTTATGGAGTTGGATTGCAAGTTTTTCTTCCAAGTTTTCATTAAGTGTGCAAGTTAGATTTTTCTACTATGTGTCATGTGTTGTTTACTTTTTGGAGTATGGGTAAGTAACTATGGTTATTGGGGCTAGTTCAAGTGGAGATTGACTAGTTAAGTACATTGGTATTGAGGGAGAAATTAATCTAAGTGTAGAGTAGAAATCTATCATTTTATGCTACTAACTAGTATTGGATTAGGGTCAAATGGGTACCACTAACAAGGTTTGAGTGGATTAAGGTTGACTAAACAGTAGGGGAGTTAATTTGTGAGTTCACAAATCAAGTTTCATAATTTTTGGAGGCTTAAACAATTTTCTAGAATTTTCCTATGATTAATAAGGCTATGGTCAAAGTATTCTTAATTATTTAAATTCCTAACTCAAATTGAATTCTAACCAGTTCTATAGTGTAGAGCATTTCCTAAGCTTTCCAACGCATATTCATTTGCTAGAAATGGATTTGTAAATCTCTTGGAATTTAAGTTTGAAAATCATATCTGAAACTTATTTGAATTAATTCAAAATAGGCGGGAAATAAATAAAAATGAAACGGACCAAATTCTAAACGAACGGGCCGAATCTCTACAGAACCCGAACGGGCCGGCCCGATAACGTTTCGCACGGGGCGGGAATTGTTTTAAAACTAACTGACAAGGGGGTCCCACCCGTCAGGTCACTTAACTTTACCGAATCGGTACGCGACCGACGGATCAAGATCTAACGGCTCCGGTGCATCGTGTTCGACGGCGAGGGTGAAGCTCACCTGCGCGCAGTGAAGAAGACGACGGCGACGGCGGTGTGCGTAGGGGAAGCAGAGCTTGACGGCGACGAGCGGAAAAGACTCCGGCGAGTCTCCTCCACCAATTCCCGGCGGCGGCTTGCTCCAAGGAGGTCGAATGCGGCGGCGCCCTCCGCGTCCAGTACCTCGCCGGCGGGGATGGCGACGTCAAACAAGAGCGAGCGGGGAGAAGTGAGGGTGTCTGGGAGGTAGCTGGGAATGGGGCGAGTTGGTTCGTTTGATCGGCGGGGGCTTTTATAGGCCGGAGCGACGAGGACAGGGGTGCCAATAGGTGGCCGGCGCAGGTTGTGCTGGCGACGTGCACGGGCGACACCGGCCTCGACGGCCTTGCTCGCATGCTGGAGGGGTGTTGTCTCGGCCGCGGAGTGCTGTGGGTCGGCTCTGGCGAGGTCACAAGGGTCGGCGACGTGCAGCGAGCTGAGGAAGAAGAGAGGGGGTCCTGGGCACTGTCTTCCTCTTCTCCTCCCTTTCTCACGGCTCGGGCCGGGGCAGAGGGGGCTGGGCTCGACCGCGGAGGCGTCCAGGAGCATGGCTACAGGCACGAGACGAACGGGAGCAGTGATCTTCACAGTAACTTCGATTTCACTGGATTTTGCCTGCCAGGTGTTCGATCAAATGCCCGCAAGAGATTCAAATTCGAATTTTTGAAAATTTTCACTTTGGGTGATCAACATATTAGATAAGGGTTCTAGAACTATTTTAGTTACAAAGAAAGGTTAAGTTTTGCAGAAATCTTATTTCAAATTTTGGTATTGTCACTGTTTCAGATTCAAAGTTTGGCTGAAGTTTGAGTGATGTTCTGATTTGAATTTTGGTTAGAAACTTCTTGGTTGAGTTAGTATATAACTTGGTCAAGCTCAACTAACTGGTCAAACCTTGGCTTGAGCTACAGATTTCTTAATATAAGTGTCCAAAGTAGGGTGGTCAATAAGATTTTCTAGATCATCTTATTCTTCTCTTTTTCTTTCTTTCTTTTGTTTCTTGTTTCTTTGGTTCTTATAATTCTTCTCAATTGCTTCTGTTGGTTAAGTTAGAATTAGCTAACTATTGCACAACCAAAAATAACACACATGAAATCATAAAATACATATCATAGGAAATACATGCCTACATGCAATAATAGATAAAAAGTTTTATCTTGGTCCAAAATTTGGTACTTTCATTAATAGGAAGTGGGTTACAATTTTCTGAGTTGTTACAATCCTCCCCCCTTAAAAAGAATCTCGTCCCCGAGATTCACTAATTAAGAACTGAAAAGATTGGGAAACTCTTTCTGAAGGTAATCTTCTCGTTCCCAAGTGGCTTCATCTTCGGTGTGATTACTCCATTGAACTTTCAGAAACTTGATGCTTTGGGTTCGAGTGGTTCGATAGGCTTCCTCGAGGATACGGACAGGCACTTCACGATAGGTCAAATCCTTATTTATGTCCACAGAACGGTGATCAATATTCTTGAAGATTTCTGGCTTCTCCGGAACTTCAAGACATTTCCGAAGTAAAGACACGTGGAAAACATCGTGCACTTCAGACAATTCAGGGGGCATTTCCAACTGATAAGACACTTCTCCTCTGCGGCCTAGTATCTGCAAGGGTCCAATATATCTTAGTGCAAGCTTTCCCTTTACTTGGAATCTTTGCATTCCCTTGAGAGGTGATACTCTAAGATATACAAACTCTCCAATCTGGAAGGTCAGTTCTCTCCGTCTCTTGTCGGCATAACTCTTCTGTCTATACTGGGCTGCCTTGAGGTAATCAGGAATCATGCGAACCTTCTCTTCAGCCTCTTGCAGAATGTCAGGTCCAAATATCTGACTGTCTCCTGTTTTAGACCAATTCAAAGGGGTACGACACTTTCTTCCATACAAAGCTTCAAATGGGGCCATTTGCAAACTGGCTTGATAACTGTTGTTGTAGGAAAACTCCGCGAAAGGCAGACAATCTTCCCACTTAGCCCCATAGGCTAGAACACAGGCTCTCAACATATCTTCAAGTATTTGGTTTACTCTTTCAGTCTGTCCATCAGTCTGAGGGTGGTAAGCTGTGCTAAAGGCTAATTTGGTTCCCAAGGCTTGATGCAAACTTTTCCAAAATCTTGAGGTGAATTGGGTTCCGCGATCGGAAACTATGGTTTTAGGGACTCCATGCAAACTAACAATTCTGGATAGATAAAGATCTGCTAGCTGTCCCGAGGTGTAAGTGGTCTTGACGGGAAAAAAGTGGGCAACTTTGGTAAGTCTATCCACAATGACCCAGATAGAGTCATTTCCGCGGCTAGACCTTGGAAATCCAGTGATGAAATCCATTCCAACAGATTCCCACTTCCATTCCGGAACTTGCAACGGTTGCAGGAATCCCGCAGGACGTTGATGTTCAGCCTTGACTCTTTGACAAATATCACACTTAGAGATGAACGATGCAATCTCACGCTTCATTCCATGCCACCAAAATTGTTCCTTTAGATCTTGATACATCTTAGTTCCACCGGGGTGGATGGAGTAAGGTGTATCATGGGCTTCCTTCATAATAACTTCCTTCAATGCCGAGTCCGCAGGCACACATATACGTCCTTTATACCAAAGAACTCCTTGATCATCTTCTTCAAATCCTGGCACCTTGCCGGAACTAATTCTGCGCTTAATTCCGTCAATACTCTCATTTCCCTTCTGGGCCTCTTTGATTTGGCTCATCAAGGTGGGTTGAAACTCAAGGTTGGCTAAGAATCCTCGACTGACTAGTTCCAATCCAAACCTTTCAAACTCTTGGTGCAACAGGGGTTGATCCTCTTTGATCATCATATTCAACGAGCATGGCTTCCTACTCAATGCATCGGCAACTACATTGGCCTTACCGGGGTGATAATGAATTTCCAGATCATAATCCTTGATCAACTCTATCCATCTCCTTTGCCTCATGTTCAACTCCTTCTGGGTGAAAATATACTTCAAACTCTTGTGGTCAGTGTAGATCTCGCAATGGTTACCCATAAGATAGTGCCTCCAGGTCTTCAAAGCTAGAACTACGGCTGCTAACTCCAGATCATGGGTTGGGTAGTTTTCTTCATGAGGTCGAAGCTGCCGGGAGAGGTAAGCTATGACCTTGCCTTCTTGCATTAACACACAACCAAGTCCAAGTTTGGAAGCGTCGCAATAGACATCAAAGTTCTTGGTGATATCGGGCATGGTTAGGACGGGAGCGGTCACCAATCGCTTCTTGAGCTCTTGAAAACTCCCTTCACACTTAGGGGTCCATTCAAACTTCTTATCCTTCCTCAACAGTTGGGTCATTGGTCTGGCAATGCTGGAAAACCCTTCAACAAATTTGCGGTAGTATCCCGCTAGTCCGAGAAAACCTCTAACTTCGGTTTGGGTGGTAGGGGATTCCCATTCCATGACTGCTTGGATCTTCTTTGGGTCTACTGATATTCCTCCTGCTGATAACACATGGCCTAGGAATCCAACTTCCTTCAACCAGAACTCACATTCACTGAACTTGGCATATAGCTGATGCTCTCTAAGAGTTTCTAAGATTAATCTCAAATGGGTTGCATGCTCTTCTTCAGACTTGGAGTAGATAAGAATGTCATCAATGAAGACAACAACAAACTTATCCAAAAACTCCATGAAAACCTTATTCATGAGGTTCATGAAATAAGCAGGGGCATTTGTTAATCCAAAGGACATTACGGTGTACTCATACAATCCGTATCGGGTAGTGAAGGCTGTTTTGGGTATATCAGTTGCACGGATCTTCAGTTGATGGTATCCAGTTCTAAGATCTATTTTCGAGAAGACTCGAGCTCCGGTCAATTGGTCAAACAGATCATCAATCTTTGGGAGAGGATACTTATTCTTGATGGTCACATCATTTAGCTTGCGGTAATCAGTGCACAGTCGGCTGGAACCGTCCCTTTTATCCACAAACAAGACGGGTGATCTCCAAGCAGATGAACTTGGCTGGATCAATCCCTTACTCAAAAGGTCATCCAATTGTTTCTTCAACTCCACTAGTTTAGCTGGGTTCATACGATAGGGTCGTTGGGCTATGGATCCAGTTCCGGGAATAAGCTCAATGATAAACTCAATATCCCGATCCGGTGGCATTCCGGGTAGCTCATCGGGAAAAACATCCGGGTATTCACAGACGATGGGAACTTCCTCTATATTTGGCCCTGAGATACTCTTATGACATCTGGGGATTTGGGTGGGTTTAACTGACACATGCTTTACTAAAATTCCATGGCTACTCCTCATGGTGATGGTTTTTTTGGCACAATCTATAATTCCTTGATGTTGAGACATCCAATCCATACCTAGGACTACTTCCAATCCTTTGGTTCCTAACACAGTCAAACTGGCTAAGAATGATATCCCATGGATTTCTATGGGAACTGCCAAGCAGGTCCAACTAGCCTTGGTTATTGACCCAGGTATTTGCACAGACATGGTATTTTTCAGGGGCGTTGGTTGAAGTCCACTTTTATCAACGAATAACTGAGTAACAAACGAGTGTGAAGCTCCAGAATCAAACAGAACTCTTGCAGGAACTGAATTAACAGGGAACATACCCAGCACAACGTCGGTTGCCTCCTGAGCTTCTTCAACATTCATGTGGTTCAGACGGCCTCGAGGGTGAGGCTGGTTCCTTGGTGGGTAATTCTTGCCATTTCCAACACGGCGCTGCTGCTGAGCAGGAGCAGTGGTCTTGGATGCATCATTCAGCTTCTTGGGACACTCATTGGAGTAGTGCCCTTTTAGTTCGCACTCATAACAGGTAACACCAGACTTGTCACCAGACTTGGGCGGCACAGGTGCTCCATTGGGCCTTGGAGCATTGGGGTTGAAGTTGTTGCCATTAGGTCTTGGAGGTGCACGGTTGAAGTTGTTGCCGGGTGGACGGTTGGGAAAGTTGGGACGTGGAGCAGGTGCAGATGGCCTCATAGGCCTAGGGGCAAAACCCATAGGTGGATTTCCCCTTGGCTTCTGCGAGTTGCTTGAGTTGCCTTGATACATCATACGGCGCTTGCGGTTCTCTGCAGCTTGCTTGAGTTTGCCTTCCATCTGAATGGTAGATTCAACCAATGACTCCAGGTCTGCAAAGTGAATGCTGACCAAGACACATTGCATCTCATCATGAAGTCCATCCAGAAACCTTTCTTGCTTCTTCTCAGTGGTGTTGGTGTCATCTGGGGCATACCTAGACAAGTTAAGGAACTTATCACGGTAGTCAACCATAGATAGGGAACCTTGCTTCCGATTTCTGAACTCATCTCTCATCCTTTTAACCAATCCCAAAGGAACATGGGCTTTGCTAAACTTGCTCTTGAACTCCTCCCACGGCATCACATACCCTTGGGCTTGCATTGCACGAGTGCTATCCCACCAAGCTCTTGCAGCTCCCGCAAGATAGTGGGTGGTGTACAAGACCTTCTCATTTTCACCAACTTCGGCAACTGCCAAATTGTTCTCCATGGTGCGAAGCCAGTCATCGGCATCTAAGGGTTCTTCAGACTTAGTGAACATAGGAGGGTTGGTGTTTTGGAAACTCCTTAACTTGGATCGGTGATCACTATGGCCATTTTTTTCTCCTTCACCATGGCCATTTCCATTGCCATTGTTGTGGTTCATTGCCATCTGGGTTAGTTGCTCAAGAGTGGCCAAGTTAGCTTGGCGCTCAGCTCGGGCTGCTTCTCGGTCTTCCATGATCAACCTTAGCAGTTCGGCCATTTCCGGATTTGGGGGTGGGGGTGCTCGCGGCATCTGAAGATAAGGTGTGTAAGACAAGAGGGAAAAACTAATTTGCTAAGATTTAAAGGTAACATGGATGATGCAATTTTTGTCTTACTAAGGCCTTAAGGGCCAAATTCATATTTCATTCAACAAGCATCAAACATATCATACATACGAGTTCACACCTTACAAATGGTTTACATCAAACCATTGCGACTCGTCTACTAGAGAGGGGGATACAACTCACACCTACATGAAGTGACTTAAAGTAAAACTCATAACTAGATAACACGGGGATCTCCAATCTAAACAGCCGGCTCCTCGGGGTCTTCCTCCTCATCATCCACAATGAATCCAGCATCCTCATCATGCTCCTCATCATCAAGGTCCTCCATGAAGTCATCCTCGTCACTAATGAGGGCATTATCCTCCTTGCGGAGATCAATGCCTTCCTCCTCACCAAGGTGGTTCTCTAGACTCTCAATGTACTCAGTCAGCTCAGCCACATTGGCCTTCAACTCATCAATGGTATGATCCCTCTCATCGCGCTGGCGGCGAAGACTCTTGCGATCCCTAGCAAGAATCCGGATAGTGCTCCTTGCCTCCACCAGTGCGAAGTGCTCAAGGTTGGCCTTGGTACGGGCACGATCCGCCTCCTGCTGAGTGGAGTACAGCAAGAAGTCCATGTGATCGACGTAGGTACTCGGCTCATTTTGCCCTGGCATGTTTGCGGGACGCCCGTCCGCATCACGCCGAGCAAAGTTCCTAAAGCGCTCCCCCTGGACCTCCTCAACATGCAGTCCGCACAAGCGGGCGTGCATCTCCTGCATACCTCGGACCAAACCATCGGCCCAAGTGTTCTCCACAAGCTCAAACTTGATCCTTGGAGAACTCAAATCTCCCTTCTTGCCACGGCAACTGGCCCTGACAAGCCACCGTAGCTCTCCATCCGGGTGCTCATTGAGCACGGCTCCCTTGAACTCCGGATACAGACGGTTCAGGAACAAAGTCAGGGTGGTGAGGTCGCGCTCGAAACAACGGCTGCCACCATGGCCCAACTGGTACTGCTCAGTGAATACCGGGGCCATCTACAAAATTTTAGATTAGATTAAGTTAGTGATCAACTCAAGTGTGCAAAATTTTAAGTAGGTAAAAACTGAAGCATGTACAAAGCTTTGTAAAATAGAGAGGAAAGACTAAGCAATTTTAAACCCTTACTTATCTTCTTTGTTTTTATCAAGGTTTCATTTAGCGCCCATTCTAACTAAGGTCTCCTATGGTGAACCTAGGCTCTGATACCAACTTGTGACGACCCCGAATTTACCACAAATTCGAAGTGCCCATTATGCATTCCACCACAATCCCAGAATCATTGTTGTGATACACATAACGTAGTTGGTAACCAGTTCCATGGACCTTACAATACGATGGTTCAAATACAATGGTCATAGTGACCAAGTTCATATTACAACACAATATAGCAGCGGAAATAACGTCTTCGGGTCCATGCCTTCACCCTACAGGCAATGGCGACTCAGTAGAAGATCTTAGTTCTGATACTCTTCTTCATAACCTTCCTCCGGATACTCCTCCCCATAGTCTGGCCAAGTTGATAGCCAGGGACACAGCCATGAGTACATTGGATGCACTCGCAAACCATCTTATAAATGAAATGATGAAGTAGATATGCAAGGTTGATATGGTGTACTAAGCACTAAGTTTAGTTGCAAAAGCTAGTTTTCTTTCCCAAGAATGTTCATTGGTAGAAAAGAAGTTTAGTTCTCTAAGTTTAATCTAAGGGAACTTCAAGTGTGTCAATGTCAATGTCCAGTCAAGTCATGTCATTCACCAAGTTCACATAGGTTATTATCATTCTTGACAAAAGTCAAGTACAGTTTGCCAACTGTCCATAACCGAGGACGCGGCTATTCGAATAGTTTGAAACCTCTGCAGAGGGGTACACTTTACCCACAAGATTCGATACATCTACCGGGAGAAATCCACGGTTCGTCGTACACGAAGTATGCGAGGTTCAGATAATCAAACAAACTCCTTCGCTTGCTCACTCTAGTACAGGATCCTTCCCTAGAGCCCGAGACACGGACAACCTCCGTTCCGGCGTCTCTAGTTTTGCCCGCTCCAGGATGCCGGATGAATGGAATCTCCATTCCGTTCAGAAGTACCCGCGCACGGTGCACTTCTATAAAGGATGATACAAGACCTCCCATACTAGGGTGAACAAGCTACGGACTAAGCCCCTTCCCATTTAGGGGTAATGTGGTCGTACGGTAATGGTTGGCTCACATGGTACATCACTTAGTATCATTTAGCAAATACATTCCATAGTTCTTAGTCAATATTATTTTCCTTCATAAGACCATCATGTAGGAGAATCTCCATTTCAAGTTTTCAAGTTCAAGTCACCAAGTTCAAATGGGGTTCCACTTAGAGAGGGTCTCAATTTTATTAGCGACTAAGCAACTATATGGAGTGATGATACCACTAAGCTATGGTTGGATAAACTCAGCTTGATGCTCTTGCTAAGCAAGATCTCACCCTACTTCTATCATTCTACTCTAGCAATTCAATCATGCCATTTACTTAAAACAAGTAGAATGCAATAGTAAAGCTAGGCATTTGGAGTATGATTCAAAAGATGGCTTGCCTTGGTTGGCAAAGTGTCCGGGGTATTCTTCTTCTTCTTGATAATATTCCCCTTCAATATCCTCCTCCGCAACACTAGCGTCTAATAACGAATAAACACAAAACACACAATCACTATATATGGCTAACAACACACCAAGCACACCTACTTGTTTTCAAATAATAGCATTCATGTTGAATTTTATGGAGTTGGATTGCAAGTTTTTCTTCCAAGTTTTCATGAAGTGTGCAAGTTAGATTTTTCTACTATGTGTCATGTGTTGTTTACTTTTTGGAGTATGGGTAAGTAACTATGGTTATTGGGGCTAGTTCAAGTGGAGATTGACTAGTTAAGTACATTGGTATTGAGGGAGAAATTAATCTAAGTGTAGAGTAGAGATCTATCATTTTATGCTACTAACTAGTATTGGATTAGGGTCAAATGGGTACCACTAACAAGGTTTGAGTGGATTAAGGTTGACTAAACAGTAGGGGAGTTAATTTGTGAGTTCACAAATCAAGTTTCATAATTTTTGGTGGCTTAAACAATTTTCTAGAATTTTCCTATGATTAATAAGGCTATGGTCAAAGTATTCTTAATTATTTAAATTCCTTACTCAAATTGAATTCTAACCAGTTCTATATTGTAGAGCATTTCCTAAGCTTTCCAACGCATATTCATTTGCTAGAAATGGATTTGTAAATCTCTTGGAATTTAAGTTTGAAAATCATATCTGAAACTTATTTGAATTAATTCAAAATAGGCGGGAAATAAATAAAAATGAAACGGACCAAATTCTAAACGAACGGGCCGAATCTCTACAGAACCCGAACGGGCCGGCCCGATAACATTTCGCACGGGGCGGGAATTGTTTTAAAACTAACTGACAAGGGGGTCCCACCCGTCAGGTCACTTAACTTTACCGAATCGGTACGCGACCGACGGATCAAGATATAACGGCTCCGGTGCATCGTGTTCGACGGCGAGGGTGAAGCTCACCTGCGCGCAGTGAAGAAGACGACGGCGATGGCGGCGTGCGTAGGGGAAGCAGAGCTTGACGGCGACGAGCGGAAAAGACTCCGCCGAGTCTCCTCCACCAATTCCCGGTGGCGGCTTGCTCCAAGGAGGTCGAACGCGGCGGTGCCCTCCGCGTCTAGTACCTCGCCGGCGGGGATGGCGACGACGAACAAGAGCGAGCGGGGAGAGGTGAGGGTGTCTGGGAGGTAGCTGGGAACGGGGCGAGTTGGTTCGTTTGATCGGCGGGGGCTTTTATAGGCCGGAGCGACGAGGACAGGGGCGCCCAGTAGGTGGCCGGCGCAGGTTGTGCTGGCGACGTGCACGGGCGACACCGGCCTCGACGGCCTTGCTCGCGTGCTGGAGGGGTGTTGTCTCGGCCGCGGAGTGCTGTGGGTCGGCTCTGGCGAGGTCACAAGGGTCAGCGACGTGCAGCGAGCTGAGGAAGAAGAGAGGGGGTCCTGGGCGCTGTCTTCCTCTTCTCCTCCCTTTCTCACGGCTCGGGTCGGGGCAGAGGGGGCTGGGCTCGACCACGGAGGCGTCTAGGAGCATGGCTACAGGCACGAACGGGAGCAGTGATCTTCACAGTAACTTCGATTTCACTGGATTTTGCCTGCCAGGTGTTCGATCAAATGCCCGCAAGAGATTCAAATTCGAATTTTTGAAATTTTTCACTTTGGGTGATCAACATATTAGATAAGGGTTCTAGAACTATTTTTGTTACAAAGAAAGGTTAAGTTTTGCAAAAATCTTATTTCAAATTTTGGTATTGTCACTGTTTTAGATTCAAAGTTTGGCTGAAGTTTGAGTGATGTTCTGATTTGAATTTTGGTTAGAAACTTCTTGGTTGAGTTAGTATATAACTTGGTCAAGCTCAACTAACTGGTCAAACCTTGGCTTGAGCTACAGATTTCTTAATATAAGTGTCCAAAGTAGGGTGGTCAATAAGATTTTCTAGATCATCTTATTCTTCTCTTTTTCTTTCTTTCTTTTGTTTCTTGTTTCTTTGGTTCTTATAATTCTTCTCAATTGCTTCTGTTGGTTAAGTTAGAATTAGCTAACTATTGCACAACCAAAAATAACACACATGAAATCATAAAATACATATAATAGGAAATACATGCCTACATGCAATAATAGATAAAAAGTTTTATCTTGGTCCAAAATTTGGTACTTTCATTAATAGGAAGTGGGTTACAATTTTCTGAGTTGTTACAAATACGAGGGTTCAAATACAATGGCCATAGTGACCAAGTTCATATTACTACACAACATAGCAGCGGAAATAACGGCTTCGGGTCCATGCCTTCACCCTACAGGCAATGGCGACTCAGTAGAAGATCTTAGTTCTGATACTCTTCTTCATAACCTTCCTCCGGATACTCTTCCCCATAGTCTGGCCAAGTTGATAGCCAGGGACACAGCCATGAGTACATTGGATGCACTCGCAAACCATCTTATAAATGAAATGATGAAATAGATATGTAAGGTTGATATGGTGGACTAAGCACTAACTTGAGTTGCAAAAGCTAGTTTTGTTTCCCAAGAATGTTCATTGGTAGAAAAGAGGTTTAGTTCTCTAAGTAACTCTGAAGAGGAACTTCAAATGTGTCAACATCAATGTCAAGTCAAGTCATTCATCAAGTTCACCATAAGTTATTATCATTCTTGACAAAAGTCAAGTACAGCTTGCCAACTGTCCATGACCGCGGACGCGGCTATTCGAATAGTTTTGAAACCTCTGCATAGGGGTACACTTTACCCACAAGATTCGATACATCTGTCGGGAGAAATCCATAGATCGTCATACATAGAGTATGCGAGGTTCAGATAATCAAACAAACTCCTTCACTTGTCTACTCTAGTATAGGATTCTTCCCTAAGAGTCCATTTTGGCACTCCTATTTTTGCCCGCTGCAGAGTGCTGCATGAATGGAAATTTTCCACTCGGTTCGGAAGCACCCACGCATGGCTTACTTCTATAAAAGATGATACAAGATCACCCATACTAGAATAAACAAGCTACAGACTAAGCACCTTCCCATTTAGGGGTAATGTGGTCGTACGGTATGGTTGGCTCACATGGTATATTACTTAGTATCATTTAGCAAATACATTCCATAGTCCTTAGTCAAGATTATTTTCCTTCATAAAACCATTATGTAGGAGAAGTCTCCAATTCAAGTTTTCAAGTTCAAGTCACCAGTTTTAAATAGGGTTCCTCTTCTTAGATGGCCTCAATTTTATTAGCGACTAAGCAACTACATTGAGTAATGATACCACTAACTAGGGTTGGATAAACTCAGCTTGATGCTCTTACTAAGCAAGATATCACTACACATCTCTCATTCTACTCTAGCAATTCAATCATGCAATTTACTTAAAACTAGTAGAATGCAATAGTAAAACTAGGCATTTGGAGTATGATTCAAAAGATGGCTTGCCTTGGTTGGCAAAGTGTCCGGGGTAGTCTTCTTCTTCTTGATAAAATTCCCCCTCAATATCCTCCTCAGCAATACTAGCGTCTAATAACGAATAAACACAAGGCACACAATCACTACACAATACTAACATCACTTCAAGCACACATCACTGTTTTCAAACAATAGAGTTCATGTTGGATTTTTAGTGAATTGGGTTACAAGTTTTCTTCCAAGTTTTCATTAAGTGTGTAGGTTAGATTTTTCTACCATGTGCCATATGTTGTTTATTTTTCTAAGCATTGGTATTAAACTAAGGGGATTAGGGCTAGTTCAAGGGGAGAGAAACTAATTAAGTGAATTGGTATTGAGGGAAAAATTAATCTAAGTGCATGTTAGAGATCTATCATTTTATGCTACATACTAGGGTTGGATTAGAGTGTAATTGATAGCACTAACAAGGTCTTAGTTTATCAAGGTTGGGCTAAACAGTAGGTAAGTGAATTAGTGATCTCATAAACCAAGTTTCAAGATTTTAGGAGTTTTAAACAATTTTCTAGAATTTTCCTTAGATTAATAAGGCTATGGTCAAAGTATTCTTATTGAATTAAATACCTAACTCAAATTGGATTCTAACCAGTTTCAGAGGCTAGGTAATTTCCTAAGCTTTCCAACGCATATTTATTTGCTAAAAATGGATTCCTAAATCTCTTGGAATTAAAGTTTGAAAATCACATCTGAAACATATTTGAAATAATTCAAAAAGAGCGGGAAATAATTAAAAACGATTCGGACCGAAACTAACTGAACTGGGCCGATTTCCTAAAGAACCCGAACGGGCCGGCCCAGTACCACTTCGCCCGGGGCGGGATACGTTTCAAATTTGAACCTGACAGGTGGGTCCTACTCGTCAGGTCACTTAAGTGACCCGGATCGGTACGCTGCCGTTGGATTCTAATCCAACGGCGCGTCTGCGTCGTGTTCGATGGCGAGGGAGGGAGCTCACCGGCGTCCAGAGAGGAAGACGACGGCGACGCGCATAGAGGAAGCAGGGCTTGACGGCGAGGGGCGGAAAAGACTCCGGCGGCACTCCTCCTCCACTTCCCGGCGTCCGCTTGCACAACGGAGGCCGAACGCGGCGGCGCCTTCCGCGCCCAGTAGCTCGCCGGCGTCGACGGCTGCTGCGAACGAGAGCGAACGGGAGGAAGAGAGGGTGTCTGGGAGCTAGCTGGGAGTGGGGTGAGTTCAACTGCGTGATCGGAGGGGCTTTTTATAGGCCAGGAGGGCGGGGACAAGGGCGCCCAGTGGGTGGCCGGCGCAGGGTGTTCTGGCGACGTGCACGGGCAACGCCGGGCACGGCGGCCTTGGGGGCGTGCTGGAGGGGTTTGGTCGCGGCGTCGGAGCACTGTGGGTCGGCGTTGGCGAGGCCACGACGGTCGGCATCGTGCAGAGAGGAGAGGGACAGAGAAGAGGGGGTCCGGGCGGCTTCTTCCTTCTCCTCCCATGTCGCACGGCCTGGGTCGGGGCAGAGGGGGCTGGGGCTCGACCAAGGAGACTCCCCGGGCATGGCTACAGGGTTCGAGCGAAGGTGAACAGCGATGGTTACAGTGAAGTCGATTTTCTGGATTTTTGCTCCCCAGGTGTTCGACACAATGCCCGCAAGAAACTCAAATTCGAATTTTTAAAAATTTTCACTTTGGGTGGTCAACATATTAGACAAGGATTCCAGAACTATTTTTGTTCTGAAGAAATATCATATTTTGCAGAAATCATATTTGAATTTTGGGGTTTGGTCACTGTTTCAGATTCAAACTTTGGCTGATGTTTGAGTTAGGTTCTGATTTGAATTTTGGTTTGAAACTTCTTGGTCAAGTTAGTATGCAGCCTGGTCAAGCTCAACTAACTGACCACACCCATACTTGAGTTGCAGATTTCTTAATCTAAGTGCTCAAAGTAGGGTAGTCAATAATAATTTCTAGATCCACTTTTTCTTCTCTTTTTCTTTCTTTCTTTTGTTTCTGGTTTCTTTGGCCCTTATAATTCTTCTCTAATGCTTCTATTGGTTAAGTTAGAATTAACTAACTATTGCACAACAAATTATAACACACATGAAATCATAAAAGACATATAATAGAAATACATGCATACATGCAGTATGAATGAAAAAGTTTTAGTTGGTCCAAAATTTGGCACTTTAATTCATAGGAAATGGATTACAAATATTTGGGTTGTTACATCCTGGATCCTCCCGATCTTGCAAAGATGATGGCGGTGGCTTGCAGTTTATTTTGAGGAAAAGCAATCCGTCCTTTTGGTTTTTCCCGTCGAGGGGAATATATAGGTGAAAGGGGGGGTCAGAAGGTGGACCAGCTAGCCTCACCCCCTGGTGGCGCGGCCAGGGGCTGGGCCATGCCGCCCTATGGTGAGCTTGGCTCCTTGAACCCCTCTGTCTCATCTTCGGACTTCGTGATGCTTCGGGAAAAATAGAAGGTTTGGCTTTTGTTTCGTCCAAATCCGAAAATATTTCCTGTGTAGCTTTTCTGAAACACAAAAACAGCAGAAAATAGGGAACTGGCACTGTGGCATCTCGTTAGTAGGTTTGTTCCGAAAATGCATAAAAATGCCACGAAGTGTAACAAAACACAAAGCAAATGGTGTATAAACAAGCATGGAGCATCAGAAATTATAGATATGTTTGAGACATATCAGTGGCACACCGAGAGATCTCCACAAGGTAAGAAGGTAAATTCTGTTGAGGAAACCTCTTCCTTGAGTGATAAGAATGATACTATTATTCTTATGCTTTCTAATGATAGAGCCCATGTTGATCCTAATAATGTTCCTTTGGCCTCTTTGGTTGCTCAAGAAGAGCATGTTAATGTAAACTTCATTAGAAATAATAATTTCAACAATAGTGCTTATAGGAACAATTTTGCTAGCAACAATTATAGGCCGTATCCTTCTACCAATGGTAATGGTTATGGTAACTCTTATGGTAATTCCTCCAACAACACTAGGGGCGTGCCCTCTGGGCTTCAAGTCATACTCAAGGACTTCATCAATAAGCAAGCTGCTTTTAACAAGTCTGTTGAGGAAAAGTTGGGTAAAATTGATATTCTAGCTTCTAAAGTTGATAGCCTTGCTCTTGATGTTGAACTTCTGAAACTAAAAGTGTTGCCTAATAATGTGAAAGAAAGCACTACTTTGAATGCCATTCAAGTTAGAATTGATGAAAATGTTAGGATGTTAGCAGAATTGCATGCCAGGTGGGAAAGAGAAGATGAGATGGCTAGAAAGATGAAGGTATGTACTATCACCACCTCTAGTGATGTTGTTTCAAATGCTAGCAATCCTCTTACTTTGATTGGTGTATAGAAATCTCCTACTCCTTGTGCGAAAAAGCCCAAAACTGCAAAAGCTTTTTCTACAAAAAGTTTTGAAATTTTTCGGAGTATGGGAGATGATAGCTCTATTTCGTTTAATGATTTTGATGTTGAGGGCTGCAATATATCTGAAGTTATTTTGTTCTTGCAAAAGCTTGCTTTGAGTCCTAATGCTAGTCCTATGAATGTTGCTTTTAGCAAGCATATTACAAATGCTCTCAAGCAAATTAGGGAGGAAAAGTTGAAACAAAAGGCTTCTATTCCCAAGAAATTAGAAGATGGTTGGGAGCCCATCATTGATATGCATGTTAATGGTTTTGATTTCCATGCTTTATGTGATCTAGGTGCTAGTATTTCTATTATGCCTAGAAAGATTTATGATATGCTTGGTTTACCACTGCTTGAAAAGTGTTATTTTGATGTTTCTCTTACTGATGTTGCTAAAAAGAAACCTTTGTGAAGGATTAATGATGTTCTTATTATGGTTAACAATAACCATGTTCCCATTGATTTTTGTGTTATGGATGTTGAATGAAATGCTTCATGTCATATTATTTTGGGAAGACCTTTTCTTTGAACTGTAGGTGCCATCATTGATATGAAGGAAGGCACCATCAAATATCAATTCCCACTCAAGAAAGGTATGGAACACTTCCTTAGAAGAAGGAAGAAATTACTTTTTGACTCTATTCTTAGAGAAAATTATGAACTTGATGCTTCATCGCTTGATATTACTTGATTTCCACTTTCTGCGCCTCGCTCAAAGGCGTTAAAGAAAAGCACTCTTGGGAGATAACCCAATGTTTTCTTTTCAGTACTTTTTCTTTTATTTGAGTCTTGGAAGTTATTACTACTATAATGACCTCTCCTTATCATTTTTATTTCATTGTTGTGCCAAGAAGAACCTCTAATTTGAGGGAGGTACAATTTGGGAAGTTGCTGTCCTGAAATAGATTTTTGCGTTGCATCGTAAACATTTGTGAAAATTCTTAGATTATATTTTTTATCTGCGATTTCTTGTGCATATGCCCCAGGTTATATCCAAACTTTCATTAGTTTTGCACTTTTCGATTTGAGCAACAGAAGGTCCTCGAAAAAATCGACCTTTGTCAGCTGTTTTGTTTTGACATATTTCTGCCACTATTTGTGTTTGCCTCTCGATCGCTTTCTTTTTGAGTTTTTTTTATCACGGAACTTTTGAGGAAGTTGCTACAGTAGTATATTCTTTATATGTGCGATGTTTGAGTTTGAAACTGAACCAAAAAGAAGTTGATTTACTATTATGTTTATGCTAACGTTGCTAATAGAATTGTGTGAAGTTTTGTATGAAGGAAGTTTTCAAGTGTAGGGAATGGAGAGTGATGAGATGAGATGAAGATGGAAAAAAGCTCAATCTTGGGGATTCCCATGTCACCCCAAGAAATATACAAGAGGTACAAGCGTCAAAGCTTGGGGATGCCCCCGAGCCACCCCTTCTTCATCGGCAAAAATCAGGTCACCTTTCAACACACAATATTTTTATTGCTTCATATTCTATGCGTTTTTCTTGGAGCGTCTTTACTTTTGCTTTCAGTTTTCTTTTGTTTTGTTTGCTGCAATAAATGGTTGGACCCCAACAAATTTCTTTTGGAGAAGACACACTCCGTTTTTCCTTGCCAAGAACACTCTAGTTTTCACTCTTATTGTTCAACGAGTGTTCTCTTTTTCTAGTACTGTGTTTAGCTTTCGTTTTTCGCCTTGATTTTTGTTCAGATCTTGTTATATCTTTGCATCCAGGTGTATTTACACCACTGGTCTATGTTGGTTTTCATCAAAAGAGTTGTTTCAAAAAGGTTTGCATGGTGTTGGAAAAGTGAAAAAAGTTTCATGCAAAAAGTGGTACAAAAAGGAGCTTGTTTAGACTGGGGCTTAGACTTTTGCATGCCATGCTTGATATCATTTTGATAGTATGCTTAGTAGTTTTTGATGTAGCATGACTTGTCTCAAATGACTGAGATTGCTTAATGAGCCTTTGAAAAAATAATCATGCATTGTTTTTATTATATGGAAGCATTTATTGTGGTTTTCTCCTTGATGCATTATTTGGGTTGACTTGGTGCATGCTTACAACATGTTTGACTCTTACAAGTCACCATTAGCCTCTATGATCATTTGGTTTTTGACTTGTGATGCCACTTTATGCTTCATTTATGATGTTTTGTCGCTATGCATTAGTATGGCCGTTATTGCTCTCTTAGTTGGTCACTCCCAGTCTTTTGCTAGCCTTCATTTTGTACTGAGTATGAGCTCTATTCGTGCATCCAACTCCCAAAAACAAAGTTTGCCAATGTGTCCACTATAAACTCCTATGCATGGTATCTGCAAGACATTCCAAGTAAATTTTCATGTGCTACCTTTCAAAAAAACCTTCAAAATACTTCTCGTTTTGTGACACTGTTTTCAGCTCATGGGGACGTAGTGGTCAGATTTGCTATCTTCCATATTGTTTTATTCCAAAAAAGAAAAAAAGCGAAAAAAGAAAAGAAAAAAAAGGCACTCCTCCATGGTATGTGAAAGTTGGTGGGCACCCGATGGAATCAGTTAGCC
This sequence comes from Dactylis glomerata, assembly GCA_007115705.1. Lineage (NCBI taxonomy): Eukaryota > Viridiplantae > Streptophyta > Magnoliopsida > Poales > Poaceae > Dactylis > Dactylis glomerata. The sequence goes on along the minus strand of QXEO01002042.1, from coordinate 91,457 downwards.
ATGGTTTGTGAAAGGAAAAGGTGGGGAGGAGTGTGAAGCTTTATAAAAGAGCACCAAAGTGCCAATCTCTCTCAAAAACTTGCTTTTTTGTATGGAAGATAGTAAGAACCCCATTGCCAGTCGTTGACAAAGACAACCACCTCTCAAAACCAATTTTTATCTCTCTGTTTTACAAATGAAAAGCTCTAGCACATGTTTAATCATGGCTTCCCTCTGCGAAGGGCCTTTTTTATTTTTATGTTGAGTCTCCACCTTCTACCTTTATGCACCGTATAAGAGAGCATAGTTGCCATTCTGAGTTTAATGTGCATAGTCCCAAAGTTTATCATTGATTGATTCATGATTATGGTTTTGCTTATTCTTAAATTATTTGTATCTAGTCGCCCTCTTAAACATTAAGGTGTCCTATGCATTTATGTTTTGCTATTCCATGAAGGACAAGCTGGAAACCACTTTGATATGTTTTTCCATATGATTTGAACACACATTTGAATTTCAATGTTTCATTACTCATGATCTTTCGTTTGTGTTACTTTTCATGTTATAACATGGTTGCTAAGTTTTATTGTCAACATTATGTCTCTTATGCCCATGTTTTAAGTTCTTTGATCCCGGCGCTCAATGCTTTACTTCGTTGATCAAGATTGTGATGGTGCATGTCACCTCAAAAATTATTCTTTTGTTATCACTTACCTACTCGAGGACGAGCAGGAGTTAAGCTTGGGGATGCTTGATATGTCCCAAACGTATCTATAATTTTTGATGCTCCATGCTTGTTTATACACCATTTGCTTTGTGTTTTGTTACACTTCATGGCGTTTTTATGCATTTTCCGGAACTAACCTACTAACGAGACGCCACAGTGCCAGTTCCCTGCTTTCTGCTGTTTTTGTGTTTCAGAAAAGCTACACAGGAAATATTCCCAAAATTGGACAAAACAAAAGCCAAACCTGCTATTTTTCCCGAAGGGTCGTGAAGTCCGAAGATGAGACGGAGGGGGCCAAAGGCCAGGCTCACCCTAGGGTGGCGCGGCCCAGCCCCTAGCCACGCCACCAGGGGTGAGACCGCCTGGTCCACCTCCTGACGCTGCCCTTCTGCCTATATATTCCCCTCAATGGGAAAAACCTAAGGGACCGATCACTTTTCCTCGAAACATATTGCAAGTCGCCACCGTCGTCGACGCGAGATCGGGAGGATCCAGGAGCTCTTCCTGGCACCCTGCCGGAGGCCTTCTCCACCACCATGGTCGCCTCCGGAGTGATGTGTGAGTAGTCTACCTTGGACTACGGGTCCATAGCAGTAGCTAGATGGGCATCTTATCCACCATGTGCTTCATGTTTAGATCTTGTGAGCTGCCTATGATGATCAAGATCATCTTTGTGTAATTCTACATGTTGTGTTTGTTGGGATCCGATGAGTATTGATACAATGTTAAGTTGATGTGTTGAATTATTATCTTTATGTTATCTCTATGTTGTTTATGATCTTGCATGCTCTTCGTTGCTAGTAGATATCTTGGCCGAGTAGATGCTAGTGACTCCAAGAGGGAGTATTTATGCTCGATAGTTGGGTTCATGCCTCTAGTAATCTAGGGGAGTGACAGAAACCTCTAAGGTTGTAGATGTGTTGTTGCCACTAGGGAGAAAATAACACTCTTGTGTCCATGGACATTTGCATTGTTTACATTATGCATGTGACGCCCCAAAATCGGCACCTTGCGAATTATAGCAATCACGCCACAATTCGCACGATGTCGCTTTGGAAACGCCCACCAAGCGAAATGTGCACGTCGCAACATACACATTAGGCGGGTGGAATCAAGGTAGTAACATTACACAGGCTCACGTTGGAACCCACAAAAGAATATAATATAACCACAAAGACTCCAACGAGTCAAGAATTCAAATACATACAAAGATCCAAATCATACATAAAGCAAAATAGTATCCGAGTACGGACAAGAATACAAATGGGCCTAAGAGGCCTGAAGATAATCGATGGCGTCCATAACCCTGCCCAGGCCAAGCCGGAAGGGTAACCTTGCTAACGTCGTCGCTTCCATGTACCTGTCTTCAAACCTGCTCCGGCGAAAATCTGAGACGAGCAGCAATAAGTACGAAGTACTTAGCAAGACTTCAAGACGTATAAAGCGTAGTCAACAAGCCGCCTTTGTACGTGAGGTACGTAGACAAGCTCGAGAGACTCAAAAGGACGTCAGCTGTATGGTGGGGTTAAGCGGCAGCGAGCAAGCACTAAATAACATATAGGGACACTCTACAACTTCCGTCTAATCAGAATAAGATAAGAGAGCGCATAAAGAAAGAACTAGAATACTACAGCAAACATAGCCCAGCCGATGAATCACCTCGTTGTAACCACACGAAGCAATATCAAAGGCACTCTCACAGTTGACAATTTTATAACAATTTAATATTGTAGTAGAACTATTTACTATGCCACTTTTTATCATCAATTAGGTGCAAGTTGTTCTATGATCGAGTAGAACGGCTCCAAGTCGTCCATAACCGCGGACACGGCTTTTCAAAAAGATTTACCCTGCAGGGGTGCACCAATGTACCCATACACGCTCGATCAATCCAACCTAGACAAGGGATGGATATCACGACGAGACTGTTGCTAATTCTACAAGAGAGTTTAGGGGGGCCACCCTACTAAGCTACCCGTAACGAAGTCGGCCGAGCTCCGAAGACGGACCCAGAAGTTTGCGCCGATGGCTAAGTCTGTCAGAGAGCTCATCGGAGAGACTCTTCCAGCTTCGCGTAAACGTCCCGCTGGCAAATAAAACCCATCAACCATCGGAGGCGACGCAACCACAGCCATCGGAGGGGGGCTTAGAGACTCCGCCACCATCAAAGGTGACTCCACCCAAATCCAGATCCAAATGTAAAAATACGGTGTTGTGGCCCCCGGTAAACTAACTCGAGAAAAAGTAGTAAGTCAAGGGAGATCCCACGACATCTCCACGAGTGGTTAGTGCGCTCAGCTTAGAACAGTTCATGCGAACTCGGGGTCCTAGGGGACACAAGTAAGCCGTTGGAAAACAGGCAAAATGACTCACCGATGCCTCTGCTTAATCAAGTGTAGTTGTAACATAAATAAATCATGTTTATCTCCAACATCTAATAACCAACTTATCTCCAATTCATATCCATTAAGTTAAGCATGTGATAACTTCCCAACAACCCGATAAGATAAAACAACTTGAAACAACCTAAGCATGCCTACGACTCGCAAGGCCAACTCAAACAACAAGCAAAAAGGTAATAGGTGGGAGGTGGCGGATATGTAGTTTTGCTTTGGGAAAATATGTGGATAGGTTACGTGACTCGAAACAAGAATCGGAACACAAGGCTAGCAGAAAGCAGAAAGCATAAACACAAATAGGTAATAAGTACCCCTATAGGTAGGTAAGGGGTGGGAAAGCTTGCCTGGCAAGATTGTCGAGGAACACCCGAAGAACTTGTCATTGCTCACAACAACACGAAGCGTCCTATCCGGGAAGAAGCAAATCTCTACAACAAACAACGGATGCAACACTTACTACTACGGCAAAATAATTGGCATGGTGATGTGAATGCATGCATGGCATGGCAATTATGATGCAATGCAACTTATTCAAAATTAAGCGGAATTGGAATCCCGACACACACATATATGGTTCAAGTTGTTTTACTACGCGACAATTTAAATGTTGATTAGCATGGAAAATACAAGGCAGGGGTTATCTACACAAAATTAAATGAAGTAGGGAAACCATATTTGGTAATACCCAAATACTCCATATATTATGTATTAGGTGATATACAAACTACCACGTCACTACATGATGCGTGATGCAAACATTAGAATGGATGGCATATTCAGATTGTACACATTTTTCTGATAAACTTTCATATAGAATACTTTGTATTCCGAGTTACGGTTTAAAAGATATGATTTATACGAGATTTGCATAAAATCTGGAATTTTCTATAAAAAAACAGACGAACAACAGGATGTTCTCACCGAGGCTCACCTAGCCACAGTGACTGATATAGGGACCTGGTCGACGACGTGGATGCTCTGACGGGACAGCTGATTTGGCGCCGAATCTGAACAGCAAAAATTACGGACTTAATCCCGTATATGCAAGGCTCGAACCTGGGATCTCAGGAAGGCAATGAACGTAATAAACCAGCCGGGATACTGATTCGAATTGAACAATAGCAGAAGCCAACGTTTAAGAGCTTTATAGAGAACTTGTTGACCTGACGAAACTGAACCCGGGCGGAGACAGACTGAGGGAGACCACCTGGGCGTCGGGGACAGAGAGGCGTCGGTCGAGGAACAGACCTGGGAGGCGCGGGAGAAGTTGACGAGGTCGAGCTCCCGCTTGGCGGCTTGGGACGTGGTGGTGGAGGGCTTCAAGCGGCAGGGCTATCACGAGCTCGATACCATGGCATCCATGGCTGCACGCACGGGACAGAAGAGCAGTGACCGCATCAGTGCACGAAAACGATCGGGAAGAAGTGGAACGTAAGGGGAAGCTCACCGGGAGGTCGTTTGCGAGGTCAGGGACGCCCGAGGAGGTCGAGAACGCGCGGACGGAGATGGAACGACGCGGTGGTGGAGACGTGCTGCAGATCGTGAAAGCACGCAGCTTGGCGTTGAAGCGGAGCGGCGAGGTCGGCGTCGGGAGGCGCGCGTTCATGGTGGTTCTGGAGCAAGACGAGGCGCAGCGGCCGGCGTGCTTGCAGGGAGCGAACGAGGTCACGCGTAGACGAGGAGGCAGCGGGCGGTCGGCGTGCTGAAGACTGGGACGAGGTCGGAGGAGACGTAGGCGCGCACGCAGGCTGCGGCGCTGCGCGCATGGATGTCGTCGGGGACGAATGCGGTCGGGAGCAAGGCGGAGCTTCAGGCATGTGCGCTGCGCGCGGAGACCTGCGGAGGATGCGATGGAGGAGACTTGCACGCACGGGCGCGTAGCGCGTAGAGACGGCGAGGACGCGGACGAGCGCGACGTTCTGGAGGTCATGGTGACGGCGCGGAGCAGCGAAGGGCGTCGGCTTGCAGGCAGAGCTTGGCGGCGGAGGAAGCGCTTGGTAGAGCGAGGCAAAGATCGACGAAAAAGCGTTGCCTTGCAGGCGTCGTTGCCGCGGCAGGAGGAAGCGACGGCGCTCGCGTTCGAGCGTGCGGGACGGAGATTCAGAGGAGTGAGCGCGAGAGAGCAGAGAGATTGGGGGATAGATGCGGCGGCAGGAGGAAGGAGTAGGTGAGCTAGGGTTCGATGCGACAGCTACTGAGGTGGTTAAAAGGGAAGCTCGGAGGGCCGTCCCATCGCGAGGCTGCCGACGTGGCTTCGGTGGATATTCTGCCCTACGAAGAAGAAGGGACAAGAGGAGGGTTGAAGAGGAAGATGGGCCATGGCCTGGAATACTGGGAGCTCCTCTCCCAGCTTAAAACATTTTTTTTCAGAAATAACATTTGGAGAAAAAGGAGGCCTGGAAGGGAATTAAAGCAGGGTTCAAAAGAATTGTAAAACGTGATGTTTGTCTTAAACTATTTTCAAAGGTTTGCAAAATATTGAGGTTTTAGTTTTAGTTTAAACTAAGAAAATAAGAGGAGGTTTATATAAAACCGTACAAGCCAAAATAAAATAGGGGTTTAATAAAAATAATTTTGGTTGACAAAACATGCAAGGTGATGATGCATGATGATGCACAAAAATAAAAGAACAAACAAATCTAAAAAGGGGATTTTTCTGGGCCGTTACAATGCACTTTGCTTAAGCCGATAATCTATTGCTTGCAACTTAATACCCAATGGTTGCTCGGACGACATCCGGAAGGTAGATTATTAGTCATAGATGCAGTTGGATTACAGTCTATGTATTTTGTCGTAATGCCCAGAGTGAATCTCATAGTGATCCTCATGACATATGTACTTTATCTTTACTCTATCAATTGCCCAACTGTAATTTAATTACCCAGCATGTTGTTATTTATCTTATGGAGAGACACCACTAGTGAACTGTGGACCCCGGTCCAATTCCTTTTACATTGCTATTACCGTTTACTATTTTACTTGCTTATTTACATTCTCGCATACTATTACCTTTTACCACTTGATACGCTTAATCCTTTGTTTACAGCAAACCGATGAGATTGACAACCTCGTCATAAGTTGGGGCAAAGTACTTGGTTGTGTTGTGTGCAGGTTCCACGTTGTTGCTAGGTGAAGAATCTCCTACGTCAACTATGCACCAGCATTTTCTGGCGCCATTGTCCAGAGTGTCGCGAAGCTAGCTAGCATCACCTTCTGAAGTTTGGCTTTCTCCTACTGGTTCGATAAACCTTGGTTTCACAACTGAGGGAAACTTGCTGCTATGCTCCTCATACCTTCCTGTTGGGGTTCCCAACTGGGTGCCTACTACGCACCATCATATACGCACATGAATGCGCTCTGCTAGTAAAATTTCTGTATCCACGATACGAAGAAAATCCTGGTGGACGCACTGGGTTCCCTAAGAAGTACTAGAATCCACGCCTTTGTAAGTCCTAAATGCGGCAAAAGGCTGGGTTACGCCAGGTACCAAATTCAAGTCCTGGGACTTGAGTCTGAAGTAGGTAGCAAGTTTTTGGTTTTCTGATCCGTCAGAAGCACCAGGTTTGTTAACCAAAATCCCCATTAAAATTTAAGAATATGAAATATTCAATGAAATTAAGAAAAAGAGGGAGACCAAGATTGATCAAGTCAAAGATTACATGTCGAAGATATGAATGTTTGATATTCAACCTAAATCTATGATTCTGGTAGAATCTCGGGGGCTACTAACAAGGGTATAGCTACCAAAGCCCATTATCTTAGTACCCCTGGGGCATGTTTGGGTAGTAGCCCATGGAAACTAGGCCCAAGTATAGTCATAGTTGAAATACGAGATCATATTGTAATCTGCATTGTAATTTGTATTGAACCCGACTAGTTCCTCAAGACCTGGCCACTTATATATAGGGGCCAGGAGAGGCCGGCCAGGGACACATCGAGATTGAGCCAATTGATTACCAGCTTATTCTCAAGCACGCACCAAGTTTTGCCTTGTTTGTCTGAGTCTTTACCTTCGAGTTCATCCGACGCCTTCTTCCCCCGATCCTAAGTCCTTCATCTAGGACATTTGCCGATCTAACCCTCAATCTACCTCTTCTATCCACTCAAATTTTTTATCTGATTTCTTCATCAATGCATAGAACGGGAGCGCTTTTTCTCCTAGCCTTGCAATGAATCTTCTCAGAGCTGCTACTTGACCTGCTAATTGTTGTATCTCATGTAGCTTTGTTGGTTTCGGCAGTGTCAATGTTGCTTGTATTTTCTTGAGATTAGCTTTGATCCCTCTTGCTGATACTAGGAAACCGAGGAGTTGCCCTGCTGGGACACCAAAGGACCACTTAGTTGGATTTAGTTTCAGTTTGTACATGTCTAGGTTGTTGAAAGTTTCTCATAGGTCGCCGATGAGTGTTGCCTCTTCTCTTGTGGTGATAACCATGTTGTCGATGTATACTTGAACGTTGCGGCCAATTTGGTTTTTCCCAAGCAATTTTGCATCACCATTGGTAAGTGGCACCCGCGTTTTTCAAGCCAAAAGGCATGACTTGGTAGCAGTATACTAAGTACGGTGTGATGAATATTGTTTTTTCTTCGCCTTTGTAGCCTGAATATGCGTCCAGGAAGGAAAGCCTTGCACAACCCGCGGTAGAGTCTATTATTTGATCTATCCTAGGTAGTGGGAAGGGATCCTTAGAACAGTGCTTCTTGAGGGCTATGTAGTCAACACAGATGCGGCGAACGTCTGTGTTTTTCTTTGGAATGATGACTAGGTTGGATACCCAGCTCGATGTTTTTATTTTTTTGATGAACCCAGCATTTTCCACGCGATGAAGTTCGCTGCAATCGCTTTGCATTTTGGCTCATCGAATCTTCAAAGAGGTTGCTTCACATGACATGCTTTAGGATCCACATTTAATGTGTGTTCGACGAGTTCCCTGGGAACGCCTGACATGTCTGATGGACACCAGGCACAGATTTCCCAGTGCTCACGGAGGAACTCGACGAGTGCGCTTTCCTATGCAAGGTCCAAGTCGACTGTGATATATGTGGTCTTCTCTGGGTCTGTTGGATGAACCCGAACTTTCTTGGAATACCGCATTGTGTTGAAGGACCGGTATGGTAGGGATCAACCAACATCGGGTAGCACATTGTGATCAGTATCAACTTTGAGTCTTGCGTACTCTGCTTTCATGCTGAATGTTTGTGCCATTTGATGAAATTCTTTGTCGCATGTGTCTGAAACTTCGAAGTTTCCTTTTACTGTAATGACCCTGTTTGGTCCTGGTATTTTTAACACAAGATAGGCATAATGAGGAATTGCCATGAATCATGCGAATGCTAGTCAACCCAGTATCGTGTGATATTGTGATGGCCAATCCATGTCTGTGGGGACCCTGGATTACCCATTCGGAATACCCGATATGCATACAATTCATGATCCCATGATCAATGTGTCGTGAATCCACATATCCGAGTTGATAACAGAATTACATCATCCATTACAGTACCGAATAATATACTTACAATTGGTCACATGACCAAGTATGATATTGCCACGCAGGGCAAGCCTACAACTAAGCAGCAGATACCAAGCAGCGTTGATGACCCACATCATGCCTACTACCCTACATGCAACTGACTGGGAGACGTTCCTAGTTCGCACCGGCGTCATCATAACCACCTTCTCCTTCCGTATTGTCTTCTCCATAGTATGACCAAGTTAATAGCCAGGGACAAAGTCATTAGTACATTTTGAATTGTACTCGCAAACCATCTAAGAAGAAGTGTTGTCATGCAGTATGGCTATAGCAAGGAGAAAGGCTTTAATCTAGTTTATCCTATCTAGTCAATTTCTTGTGTCGATATAGCTTGTCTTACGACATTTCTATATCCTTATTAAAGAAAACATTTAGAAAACCTTTTTAGTAAAAATCTCTAGGAAAGGGGGAACTCATTTTGTTTTCAAGAGAGAGAGAGCCGGTGGTCAATCAAACATGACCACCTTCCTTTATAAAACTAGGTCAATCTCACATGACCATCTCCATTTTATCGGCAGTACCCTGCAAGTACTCCGAACCTTCTCCGTGCCACGGCAGTACCCTTCGAGTACTCCGTCCAGCACCTTTTCCAAAAAAAATCCCGAAAACACCTTTATGAAAACAAAACCGACATTGGGCTAGATAGCGACCATTCCAACCGTCCATGACCGAGGACTCGGCTATTCGAATAGATTTACACTCTGCAGAGGTTGTACACTTTACCCACAATCATCCGGATATTCATCGTGTGGGCATCTTCCCCGCATAATATCATATGCCACGACAAGCACCCAATCAAAGCCTTTCACTTATCTACCTTAGTATAGGAATCTACCCTATGGAGTATGTACCTCCCCGGCACATCCTGGCAGTCTACCTCCATGTTCGAGCATAACTCCAGTGCCACGTCAGGAGACCCATAGTGTCTTCCAGGCGGATAAATCCCTCACTAGATCCCGATTTACTATTGCCCATTTACTTGCGGCAATCCGGATTCCGGGGTACTGCGTACCCTTATATAGTTATGAGACTCCTGTACTAAAATAAACAAACTACGAGCTAAGCCCCGTCCCATACCAGGGTAATCGTGGTTGCACGGGTTAATTGTTCCGGTGGATACCTAGTGATCACCAATGTCCTTTGAAAAGCCACCCACTTCCTTTTTCCTTCATCCCAACACCATTAGTATAAAAACCACTTTCATAAACATCTCAGTGGAGTAGGGTTTACTCCAAGGTTTTCAAAAACATTTTCGAAACTTTTCTTTGAGTATTCCCATCCTAGAGTTTTTGGCTCCACTAGAGGTTTCCCAAAGGCTTTGCTGCTAATCAACAAGCCACTACTGCAAGGATAAAGAGTAGGTATTCAAGGGGGTCATCTCGAAGGATGATAACACTTGGCTTGTGGAGCTTGAGCCAATCAATATAATTGCTACAAGAGCTATAGCAATATAAAAACATGCAGTTTAATAAACCATTATGCAACCTGCAAAGTAAGTGAATAGGATTTAGATATGCATCAAGTATAGATGGCTTGCCTTGAATAGCTATGTCCCTACGTTCCTTCCTTAGAAGAAATACTCAAAATGTTCCACTCCCTTCTTATGCATTATTGAGGTAGTCCTCTTCCTCTCCGATGGCATTCGAATCTATCATCGCAAAATGAAAGAAAAGCATTCAATCACCACACAAGCATGCAAAGGAGCAAACATTTAACAAGCCATCTCAAACACACAACCAGAGAGGGAGGGTGAAAACATTCTCTCCTATAGGGGTGCAATACAACAATATCAAGTTTCCAATTATTTTCTCTACTTATAAATAGGGTTTTCACACTAGGACTCAACACTAATAGATAAGTACTAAATATAAACAAACAAGGGGCACACTCCTCAATTTCAGGTACTAGTGACCTGTAATACACTAAAATGAGTGACTCTTGCCTTAGAACATACTATTCATGTTAACAAGTAATTTCAGAAATACACAAAGCCATTTAAGCACTTTGATTAATAAACATGGCTACAGGAACATACGGCAGGCAAACAAGGTACCTATAGATAGCTAACAACAATACAATCCCAACAAAATTGGATTTGCAATTTTCTGATTAACAGATAATAAACTATGCGTTTTATAGTGAAAATAACTACTGATTTAGAGATAAATTTACCAGAAAATCATAAAAGCTCAGAAAAATTTATCCTATGGTCAGTAGCAAGAGTTAAGAGTACAAGATCACCCAAAATTGGTTTCACTCAAAAAAAATACTTCACATAAAAGGTTTTAAAATTCCCTAAAGTCAGATCTGGTATTAATTTGCAAAAACAACCATGCTAAAAAAATAAAGACTTAAATGAAACTAGGCCTGTGGCATGTGAAAGCTACTACAGAGGGTTTCTCTACAAAATTGGATTCAATCCAATTGGGTCTCTAGATCCCAAGATATGGATTTATTAGTGAAAAGGATACATTATGCAAGATTAAATACTAGAAAGAAAATACACTAAAATTTGGCAAACCACTTGTACAACATGCTAGGTAACATGTTATAGAATACCCATAAAATTGGATCTAGTCATTTTCATGCATTTTTTCATTTCATTTAGAAATTATTCCTAATCAGCAGATTAATAGATCTATAGGATTAAATAAAGTTTGACAGAGAAAAAAAAACATAACAGACCAAATATTGGCCGGCCATCTCGGAATAGTGCCGGGCCGGCCCATCTTGGCACAGAGGCACGCGGGACGCTGGCCCAAAGCGCTGACAGTCCGAGCCCGCTGGTCAGCGCCCGTCGAGGCCAAACCGGTACGGGATGATGACGGCCGCTCGATCAAGTAAGGATCGACGGTTGCGCGTCGTTGTCCCCCCAAGACAGACCCGATGGGGAGCAAACCCTAGCGCGGCCAGGCAGGGCACAGGGGCTCACCTAGGGCCGTTCTGGGCAGTTGGCGAGGTGGCGGAGAGGATGCGGAGGTCACGGGGGTCTCGGGGACGGTCTCGGAGTGGTGGATGGCACTCGGATGCGTCGGCCTCTTCCGTGATGTGATCTACAGGGGCGAGGTACTGGCGGCAATCTCTGACGTCCCTGACAGAGAGGAAGGGCGGGATTAGGTATAGAAGAAGAAGGGGTTCCCGAATCTAACAAGAAGAGGAGTAGAGGTGGTCGGGGTGGATGCCAAACTTCCTCGCATGCTCACAGCATCGGAGATGCAATCTCGCATCTGCAAGGCACTCCAGGATAGGATCTTGACTCTGGGCTCTGGGAGTGAGAGAGGGATAGGATAGGAGCATAATGGCGTTCCAGAGAGAGGCTGGGGTGGCATGTGGTCTTATAAAACAGGGAGGGGTGTGTTAGGTCAGTTTGGGTGTGTGGGGTAGCTAGATGGCCTCTGGTTGGGCAAGGGGGACGGTGGAGTGGGTGTGTGGAGCTCAGGATGGTGCCTTGGTCGAGAAGGATCAGAGAGAGAGGTGAGAAGGGCTGCTGCAAGGTTTTTCTTAATTGTTGTCCAAGATTGGCATGGATCCCTTCCTCCTTCTTCCAAACACTACAAGACAAAGGAGAGAGGGTACTGCTACAGTAATTTTTGACCAGGAATATGTGATAGTGCTGGGGAGGTCAAGGTGGTGGTTTGGTGAAGTTTCAAAAAAATTGAATTAGATAGGGATAGATATGGTGGTGATTTCATGCATTATGCAATTCTTGGATTATTGGCTAGTCTCATATGCATCAAGCAATGGCATGCATAGATGGATTAGATGGGTGTGATTTGGTGAGATTAATAGTATGCCAATTTGGAAGATTTTATTTGGTAATAGGCAAGATCACCAAAATTGGAATGTGAAGATTTGCCCTATAATACTTGAGACAAGATTTTGAAAATTTGAAGATGAACCACTAGGGTTTTGGGTCCATATGGTCCTATAGGAATAGGATAACATGGTAGGAGATTATAAAATACTTGATGAGAAGAAAAAGTGCATGAAATAACATAGTTACCATTCATATGCATTTTGTTAAACAAGAAAGATGAGATAAAGAAATAGTTATTTTGATGGAGGAAGAGTGATATTGTGCATGAATAACATTTCCAAATGCTAGTAGAGAGGAAATGAATTTATGGAGGAATTTTATGATGAGTGCTGACAAGTTACCAAGAGGATCAAGGAAAACTAGAAAAGGTGAAATCAGTTTTGACTAGGGTCCAAAACCTAGTCACATAATTAGGTGGCATACCTCAAAATGCACATGCAAGTGCATAGGTAGCTAGAGTAGATCAAAAATAAGAGGAATAGGTCATAGGATGGTCCCTGAACAATTTATCTCAAAAATTAAAAGTGTGAGCAAAAGCGCATTTGATAATAGTCAAATGGTCAGTGGTTTTATTAGGGTCAGAAACAAGATTAGCACAAGTAGCAGATGACCTCAAATGACCAGGTGGTAATGGAGAGAATGGAAGAATATATATCAAAGATGAGTTCTAGGAAGGTACATTGCCATGGATGGCATAGATGAGCTTAATATAAGCGTTGGAAAACTGAATCTGTTAACATACACTAAGATAGTCTGCACACTAGGTGTTTGATAAAATGATTGCAAGAAGATATTTTGCGAAAACTGAGAGGGGCTTCCTAAGATGGGAGGTAGATGATTCTAATAACACCATGGGTGCTTTTCTTGGGCTAGTTTGATTAGTTTTAAGATTCCTCAAAAAGGGGCTCCTAATGTCTTATGGTGAGACTAATTAAGACATTAGAGTTAGGGCTTCAGGATGGAGAGGAAAAATAACAAGATAGGTTTTATTTGAAAGATAGAATGATAACAACTTACATGGGACAAAATATTAATTGATGGGTTTTGAATAGGTTAGGCCACAGGCCTACCTGAGGATCATATCTCCACACAAGCAATTCATCAAAGTCAAACAAAGTCACACAAAGTCAACTCACCACACAAGGTCAATCATTTGCAGCTATTGTAAATTTTCAGAAACTAGTGGAGACATAGCATCTCCTTTAGAAAGTTTTCTGAAAGGTGTTTGAAATCCTTTTATAAATACCAACAAAATATAAGTTTGTAAAATAGTGGGACCACTCTACTTTGTAGGTCCAGATAATTTTGTAAATACTTAGTTTTGATAAAAGCTTTGTCTCGAAGATAAATCTTGGCTCTTGTTTTTGTCAAAAATAAAATAATTTTTCTAAAGGAGAGGTTGCCAAGATAATGGTTTTGGAAAAATAGCTAGAAGCATAAATAAAGGCATGATCACAAGGGCACAAGGATTGTGTTGGTTCACAATATTGTTCAACAAGCAACTCAAACAGACATCATTAACATAACAACCACGACAAACAAGCAAGAAATAGTTTTTTGTTGGCCCTAATTTTTGGCTACTAAACACTACTTAAACAGGCTTACAGAAAGTGGGGTGTTACAATGACTTTGAATTCCAGTTTTTTGCGCTGAAAGTTGTGGTGATCTCCGAAGCAAACGTCGAGTTCAATTTTCCCCAAGGGAAAATTTGCATTACCTGGCACTATTCCATGGAAAGAGCAGTCTATGGTTTGTAAAAAGTTAAGAGAGATATTCATTGCTTTTAGGGTTCTTGCGTATATGAGGTTTACACCACTTCCTACATCCATGAAGACTCTTCCGACGTCATATCCTCCAATCTATGCTTTTAGCACCATGGGTGTGTGTCCTGGCCGGGGCACTTTCCTCGGGTGATCGATTCTGCTGAATCCAACTGTCTGATCGGACCACCTGAGGTATTCCATAGTGGCTGGAGGAGATGTTATGGCTAGATTTACTTGTCTGGATATGCTTCGCTGCTCCTTTTTTGACTTTGGCACTGGCTGGATCATTGCGGCTATGTGATTTTTTGACTGGCTGTATCCCTCGTTGCTTTGGCTACCCGTAGTAAATTGCCCCTGAGTTGCTGTGTCACCTTGGTTTGGCAATGGTGGTGTTGGTAGTGTGTCATATGCTATCAGCCCTTGCGTACCTGCTTGCTTTAAACTAACGGCCTCTTGTAATCTCAAGAATGTTCTGCAGTCTCTCATTAGATGGTTTGAAACTCTCTTTCCATCGACATAGGCGTAGTGCACATTGCATGGTCTGTTGAGGATTTCTTTGGGTGATGAATCATAGTTCCTGGGCCAGAACTATTTGTCGCTACCAGAATCATCTCTATTGTGGTACCCGATGCTTCGGCGCTCTTCTCCTTTAGTGCCTCTTCCCTTGAATCTTGCGGCTACCTAGTTGTGGTTGTCATAATTGCGAGATCTGTGCCTCTGACTTTTATATCGATGAGGTCTATCGTCTTTAGGTGATCTTGCTCTCTTGTTGTAGTACGCGTCCTCTCCATCTGCAAACCTGTTAGCAATGTCCATGAATTCTAATACTGTTCAAGGTTTGGTCCTGCCCATCTCCTCGACAAAGTCTGAATGGCGAAGCCCAAGTACAAAGGCGTCGATTGCTCACTCCTCGAAGACATCTTCTGTTGAGTTTTTTATTATGCTATAGTGCTATATATACGAACATAGTGACTCGCCACTTTTTTGCATGCAAGCCTTTAGTTCTTCGATCGATGCTGGCCGCGTATAAGTTGAGGTGAAATTGTTGAAGAATTGTTTTTCTAGTTCTTTCCAATTTCTAATGGATTCTCTGGGTAATTTGCTTAACCAGGAATGTGTTGCGCCGGTGAGGTGTAGTTGCAAACTTTGCATAGCTACCGGTGAGGTGAACTACAAAGCATGATGCCCCCATCTCTGTTTCTTTGTCTTTGTAGTTCCCTTCGTCCTACTCATAGCGGGATCTGTTAACCCGCGCTTGCATAATGATGTTGCACGCGTCCTTCTCCAATGAACCACGATTTTCCTTCACCAGCGATTTGGATCTATGAGGTTGCGATGCTTTGTGAGGAGATTGTGACCTTCGGCTTCTCCTCCCCTGTTGGGGGCTGATACATTGTAAACATATCTATAATTTTTTATGCTCCATGATTGTTTTACACCAATTGCTTTGTGTTTTGTTTACACTTCGTGGCATATTTATGCATTTTGTGGAACTAACCTATAACGAGATGCAACACTGTCAGTTCCTGTTTTTTGTTGTTTTTGTGTTTCAGAAAAGTTACACAAGAAATATTCTTGGAATTGGACGAAACGAAAGCCGAAGTTCCTATTTACCTGAAAGGAAGACGGAGTCTAGAGGAGAGACGGAGCCGGACCAGGAGGCGGCCGCACCATAGGGTGGCGCGGGCCACCCCCTGGTCGTGCAACCAGGTGGTGTGGGCCCCTGGTCCACCCCCTGACATCGCCCTTCCGCCTATAAATTCCCTTTGATGGGAAAACTCTAAGGGAATGAACACTTTTCCACAAAACATACTACAAGCCGATGCCATCGTCGTCCCGAGATTGGGAGGGTCCCGAAGCTCTTCCCGGCACCCTGCCAGAGAGGGGAATCATCACCGGAGGCCTTCTTCATCACCATTCCAGCTTCCGGAGTGATGCATGGGTAGTCTACCTTGGACTATGGGTCCATATAAGTAGCTAGATGGTTGTCTTCTCCTTCATGTGCTTCATGTCTATATCTTGTGAGCTACCTATCATGATCAAGATTATCTTTATGTAATTCTACATGTTGTGTTTGTTGGGATCTGATGAATATTGAGTACTATGTCAAGTTGATTGTTGATTTATCATGTCTATGTTATTTATGATCTTGCATGCTCTCCGTTGCTAGTAGATATCTTGGCCGACTAGATGCTAGTGACTCCGAGAGGGAGTATTTATGCTCGATAGTGGGTTCATGCCTCTAGTAATCTGGGAGAGTGACAGTAACTTCTACGGTTGTAGATGTGTTGTTGCTACTAGGGAGAAAACAACAATCTTTTGTTCAAGGACATTTGTATTGTTTACATTACACACTTTACTTAAGGCGATAAGCTATTGCTTGCAACTTAATACCCAAGGGTTGTTTGGATGATATCCTGCGGGTGGATTATTAGTCATAGATGCAGTTGGATTACGGTCTATGTATTATGTTGTAATGCCCAAGTGAATCTCATAGTGAACTTCATGACTTGTACATGCATTGCTATGCATTCTTTATTTTGTCAATTGCCCAACTGTAATTTGTTTACCCAGCATGTTATTTAACTTTTTGGAGAGACACCTCTAGTGAACTTGGACCCCGATCCATTCTTTTACATATACATTACCATCTACTGCAAGCACCATTTACTTTCCTTAATCATTATTTATTTACTTACTGCAAACAAGTATCCTTTTCCACACGATACGTTTAATCATTTGTTTTCAGCAAACCAGTGAGATTGACAACCTCACTGCAAGTTGGGGCAAAGTATCTTGGTTGTGTTGTGTGTAGGTTCTATGTTGCTGCTGGCGCCGGTAGTGCGCCCTGCCAAAAGCTAGTTTGCAACAACCTTCAGAAATGGTATCTTTCTCCTATTGGTCGATTATTCTTTGGTTTCATAACTAAGAGAAAACTTACTGCTGTGCTCATCACACCTTCCTCTTGGGGTTCCCAACTGGTCCGTCAACCACGTACTAGGGGCTATGCGGCATTTTATCATGTCGCAAAAGTTCCTGTTGTAGTTTATCTCCTATTAACCTGAGGCCTTTTATAGCTGCTTGGTGCATGCCTTCCCGTGGGTCTCCAGGTGCTAACTTGCATGGTTAACAGATAGGCTTGTGCTGCTACTAGAGCTTCTTCGGGTGTTTTCAGCATGATATTCCCTATTTCGTCAACTGACAAGAATGATAAGTCGTGGTTATCTTCGTGTCGCCGCTCTGCTTCTCCTCTGTTGGCTTCGCGGTGTCGACCTCCACCGGTGTGTGATGCGTTACTATGTTCCTCGCATAGTATCCTACTTGCCGCGTTTGCTGACTCGTGCCTTCTCCTTACCTCACTTCTTTCTCGTAGTAATTGCTTCTTTTGTTGATGCAAGTCGTATTGATACCCCATTAAGACTTCCCTTCTTGAATCTGCCGGTATTGTTGCGCCATGATTTACTGTTGCCTTGATCATATGCTATTCTTCTGCTGGTAGGTATACTTTTTCTCTATCTGCTACAGCTGACTCTGTTTCTCCATCTGCTCTGTGGTTGACTCCTCGCTCAAGGTTATGCGGGTTGATCACTGGGTTGTTTTCATTATCGACTTCTTCGGATGTGTCGTTTATTATCATGTACATCTGATGCCGGTTGTTGGCATACTTGTTGGCATCTGAACAGAGTTGTGCTTGCTCATTGCTATGTAATCTTAATCCTCACCTCCACGTGTCCTCAGAGCTTCCGGAGACATTGCCGCAGCCGGTGATGAAGTCCTTTTCCGAGGTGTTGCCGACTTTTTCATTGGAAACTGTAGTCGATGAACCTAAACTTTCTTCTATATCTAAATTCTCCATGATTTTGTTGAGTTCTTCAACGCTGCTTCCTTTTGTCGGCTTGATACTGAGCGGCAAGTTTACCTCGCTGGATGAGCCAGCCAATGTTTTTGGAGTTGCCACGATTGCGGTTTTTCCAGCTGATCGACCTAATTTTATCGGATCTAAAAGGCGTGTTGAGCCCAGAGACCCAACGTGAAAGTTGAAACCCCCGATCGTCAGATCCATCTCCTGGTCTAGGTTTGTGAAGACCAGAGCTAGGGTTGGTGGATGTGGTTGAAAATCTAGGACTCCAAAGGTGATCTGGTTTCCGTCGATCTCCGAGTTGCTCTTTGAAAGAAGCAAAAAAGCCGTCGAATTCATGATTCTGACACCCAAGCTCCCCACAGTCAGTGCCAACTAACAAGGGTTAACTCGGCAAATGTCCTAGATGTAGGACTTAGGATCGGGGGAAGAGGACATCGGATGAACTCGAAGGTAGGGTTTCAGACAAACAAGGCGAATATCGTGTATCTAGAGTAAAACTTAGAATCAATCTTACCTCAATCTCAATGTATCCCTGGCCGGCCTCTCCTGGCCCCTATTTATTTGTGGCCAGGTCCCGAGGAACCGGTCGGGTTCGATACAAATTACAATATGATTTACAATATGATCTCATATTTCGACTATGACTATACTTGGCCTAGTTTCTGTAGGCTTATACTCGAACAGTCCCCAGGGGTACTAAGATAATGGTCCTTGGTAGTCATACCCTTGTCACTACTCCATATCCTTCTCTGCCTCCTCCTTTTCCTCCCAGATCTCACTAGTGGTAGTATGCACGGTTGGTGGGCAGTTGAGCAACATAAAGGTATGAGCCCTATAAAAAGACACGTGCAAGAGAATGGGATGGGGTTGCACCTCGGCTCGATGTTGTCGTCCATATCTGTGGAGGAGGTATGGGCATCACCCTCAATCTGTGTAATCACCAGGTCTGGCATAACCACAATTCGAGAAGTGGTGCGGTGCCATGTCTAGCTCCTCCTCCTTGCCACAGGCTACAGTGCAACGTAGCGGAAGCCAACACGGCAGATCTCGCTAGCGGCTATCCCACTCCTCGTGCTAAAAAATGACTCTTAAGTGTCTCTATTTAGTACGAACATCCATTTTCATGAGTATTCTAGTCATGTCTCTCTTCTTTAATTGGCACAACATGACCATGAGGGTATTAACTGTCTTTCTTGTTGCATGATCCATACGTGCTAATGATAAAGTAAGTATATATGCACATCCACGTAACTGCATAACTGATACATTCTCTTTAACCATCAAACAGAAACACTTCCTTATTTATATGTAAACAAGTGAGACACAAGGCAATTGGCAAACTATATAACTCTTTAAACCTGTTACCATTACGATGTTTTGGTTCATTGCATAAGCCACTTTATATTAAGGGTGTCTTATACAATGCTACCAAAAATATCACGATGGTGATGAAAAGTGTTAATCGAAAGTTTCAAAATGAAACTACAATCTCCAATGGCAGAGTCTTGAGAAGATAGTGGCAACTATATCCTTGGAACCTACCATAAAGACAACAACTTAACCAAGAAAGGGTAAATTCTCTCTTTTTTTCCTTTTTGTTGCTAAAATTCCACTGATCTATTAATAATCATCAACATCAGTACAAAGAGTCCCAAAAGTAATAAAAATTACAAGTAGGTCATTGGACCACCTAGGGACAACTACAAACACTAGCGCCAGCCAAAGGCGTGTCGCCGTCCTCGCCCCTTCATCACCGGAGCCAGGCAAAGCTTATCGTAGTAGAGTGTTGTAGTAGACAGACGGGAAGTCATTGTGCTAAGGTCCCAAAGGACCAGCGCACCAGAGCAGCAACCATCGCCAATGATGGCAGCCGTAGATCAAAAGAGACTGACCTGAAACCATACCAACGATAATGAAAACCGAACCGATCTGAGAAGATTTGCCGGACACATGACTCCACGCGCCCTCCTCTAGCGCTTAGCGCACCACCGGAGCAAGGATAGGGCGGAGAGGACCTTATTCTGACTTCAGGTTATCGCCGCCGCCTCACCATTTAGAAGAAGACACAAAAAACCCTAAAACAAGAAACGGAAACCCTCCTGCAGGTGAGAGGCCAAGGTCCGCCGTACCTCTAAGGCCCGAGAGGCCATCAGAGGCGCCGGACCGGCAGCGATACCGTGGAGGGGACGGTAACCCTAGCCACTTGGGATTGCCTCTTTCTCCTTTTTTCCGCTCGTACTCGTGCGGTCTGTGGTTTTTGTGTATCGCTTTGCTATGTGGTTTTTGTGTATGTGACATGGGTATAGCTATTAAGGCCCGTTATCTTGGTACCCCTGGGGCCTGAGGGTTAGGCCCAAGCATAGATATAGTCAAAATACGAGATGATATCGTATACAGACATTGTAATTTGTATTGAACCTGACCACATCCTCAAGACCTGGCCACCTATATATAGGGGCCAGGAGGAGACGGCCCGAGACAGATTGAGATTGAGCCAATTGATTACTAGCTTATTCTCAACACGCATCAAGTTTCGCCTTGTTTGTCTGATCTTTTACTTTCGAGTTCATCCGACGCCCTCTTCCCCCGATCCTAAGTCCTTCATCTAGGGCATTTGCTGAGTTAACCCTCGTCAATTGGTGCCGACCGTGCGGAGCTTGGGCGTTGGAATCATGAATTTGACGGCTTTTTTCGCTTTCAGCCAATAGCAAGCCGAAAGTCGACGGAAACCAGATATCCTTTGGAACCGTGGATTTTCAACCACATCCACCAGCCCTTACTCCAGTCTTTACAAGCTTAGATCAGGAGATGGACCTGATGTTCGGAAGCCTCAACTTTCACGTCGGTTCCCTGGGTTCAATTTGCCTATCAGATCCAACAAAATCGGGTCCGTCGGTAGAAAAAACCGCATCTGCGGTGATGTCAGAATCATCAATTGGCTCTTCCAACGAGGTAAACTCGCCGGTCAGCTTCACGCCAACGGAGAATATACGAGACACAACTGAAGAACTTCATGAAATCATGGAGAACCTCGAGTTAGGGGAGCCATCAGGAGAATTCATGATCTGCTGCAACAGCACCTCAGACAAGTCCACAGATACGTGGAAAACAGGACTAGACCTTCATGAGTATGACCAAGCAATCTTCTTAAGTTTCAGTAGCAAAATCAACCACTAGTACCAAGTATTTGCAATCATAGGAGACAACTCAGAAGAATTCGACAACAACAACAATCCAGTACTCAACCCAGCAAATGTAACAAGAGGAGCAAACCATTTGGCGGAAGGGGATACCATAGATTCCTTGGCAACCAGAGCAAAAGTGTGGCTATCAGCCGATGCGTGGAACATAATTAAAGTAGCCATCGACAACGGCACAACCATTCTAGTGGATGCAAGCAAGGATGTACTTCAAGAATACCACTATGCCTTACATCTACAAGCAAGACAGCTAGCAAAAGAGAGAAGCGAAATAAGAAAAAGAACGGAATCAGTAAGCGCAGTAAGTAAAGCTATGCATGAAGCACGCAACAACGCATCACATACAAACAGCAGAAGGGACAACAGGCATGTCTTGCAAGTCAAGAATCTCGAGCATTAACATAGAAGAAATCTCTCAAGGAACCTCGACTCATCTTTCTTATCAGTCGATGAGCAAGGCAACATCATGCCAAAGACACCCGAAGCAGCATTGGTAGCAGCACATGTATATATGTACACTACGCAGCCAAACCCAGGGGACCCAATAGAACACATGCCTTGAGCAGCATTGCAAGGGCTAAGGTTTCTAGGAAACAAGTTGACAGCCAAAGAAGAGGAAACGTGTCGCAATGAAGATACACACAAACCCAGATCACCACGCCATCACAATAGTCCTCAGCGCAGAAGCAGGAGTTGACGATCGAGGTCACCGTCACCAAATCACTACAATGGCCCAAGGCACGAGGGAACCCGAAGATCCAAGTATCCCAAGAAGGCGTTCGACCATGAAGATGATGAAAAGGAGATGGAAGCTCCATGCTTTACTTAGAGAGTTCGCAACACTCCCGTACCCAAAGGATTCAAACTACCCCATGATCAGCAGAAATATGACGGATCTCAGGAGCCATAGTCATGGATCTCAGATTATCTAGAAGCAGTCAAAATACTAGGGGGCTCGAAAGAGACAGCGATGCAAAGCTTACAACTACACCTCACCGGCGTGGCGCGGTCATGGTTAGGCAACCTAGGGAGAGAGAAATAATTGGAAGCTGGGACGAACTCACAAGGCAGTTCACAAGCAACTTCAATTCGACTTACAGGTGACCAAGATTGATAGAAGAAGTCAAAGCTTGCATGCAACAGCGCAACGAGTCACTTCGATCATACATACAATGGTGGAGCATCATCAAAAATTATGTAGTCGATGTTTCAGACGAAGGAGCAATCTATGCCTTCACGATCGGGCTATGACGAGCAGATCTAGTCGAAGAGATGGGACGGATCAAGCCGAAAACAGTGGTAGAACTAATGGACATAGCAAACAGATTTGCGGACGGCAAAGACTCTTACAACAAAAAAGGATGAGGTCACCTGAAGGAGACAGAGGAAACAGGTATAGCAATCAGAGGCGAAAATCTCGCAACTATGATAACTATGGCTCCCATAGTCAAGTAGCCGCAGGATACAAATAGAACACCTACCAAGGAGATGACATCATAAATTCAGGGTATCGCAATAACAACAGAGAAGACTGAAGCAGCAACAAGCAATTTCAGCCAAGAGGATCAAGAGAATACAATCAGTCACCAGATGACATGCTCAATGGGCCATGCCATATACACTATGCATTCATCGACGGCAAAAGAGTGTCACAGCATGCAATGAAGGACTGCAGGACATTCCTAAAACTCCAAGAAGTAGCAGGACATAAACAAGCCGAGGCGAGGAGCCAAGGCTACGATGGAAATACAAACAATGCACCTCCAACAAATCAGCAAGCAGCCAATAGAGCAGCACAAGGACAGAATTATCCAAATCAGGGAAACGATAATGATGGAGGATACATCCCATCCAAAGGGCACATCTCTGCAATGATACAACCAATACCGAAGTCGCATAAAGAAGAGAAAAGCATCTCTCGGCAAGTCAACCTAGCAATAACATCATTTCCAGTGACCACAGAGTACTTGCACTGGTCCGAGCAGCCGTTAGAATTCAACAGAGAAGATGACCCAATAACAGTACGTCGGCCAGGTAATGCACCTGTGGTACTCAAAGCTTAAATCGGAGGGTACGACGTGGAAAGAGTATTTATGGATGCATGAAGTGGGATAAACCTAATATACGCAAAGACGCTCCGAGCAATGCGTATATCACTAGAGTTCCTCAAGCCAACAGATTGTTCCTTCCACGGAATCATACAAGGAAGCGCGAACTACCCACTGGGTCGAATAACACTCGGCCTCTGCTTTGGCAACCGCCAAAATTATAGATAGGAGAAGCTAGACTTCAAAGTCATGGACTGGCCCTCTCAATATCACGCGATCCTCAAACGACCCGCGCTTTCGTGTTTTATGGAAGTGCCTCACTACACCTACATGGTACTCAAAATGCAAGGACCCAATGGAGTCATCACAGTAAAAAGAAGTTTCGAGCTCTGAGATATATGTGACAAGGAGTTCCACGAGATGGTGCAAACATTTGGTATGATAGCCGAATATGGACAACTCAAAGGGAACACAGACAAGGATACCGCATCAGCTACAAGGCAACCCGAAGGAAATAAAGAAGGCAGCATTGAGCCAGAAGCAAAGAAACTTTGAGTCAAAGAGGAAGACCTAGGCAAATCTACAATGAACGAGTCAAGGACTCCCGCCACCTAAGCGAAAAAACCCTCTCAAGACAAATAGATAGTAGAGTTAGTAAAATAAGACTATTCAGCCACGAGTTATAAGGGAAAAGACCCTCTGGACCTAGAACATAGGCCATCGGTCGGGTCCCTTGGTCCACCCCTATGTATCTTTATATTCAGTATAATAAATAAAAGATAAATTCCTCATTCTTTGAGTTTACAAGTCTATCATATCAATGATTCTATGCGGCAAAGTACGGGAAAAACATTACAAACTGCGGTAAACGCACAATATACAACAACACAGTGTCCTAAGTATAATATTTTGATAACTGCATCAGAGTAATTAAAACTCTCACGCTCGCAAAAACAAAGCAAGCAAATTACAATGTGTAAACAGTCGACTATAAAGCCACTTAATCCGATGAGTCAACCAGGAGTGGGTTTAGATAATGGTACTCGTGGAAAAAATTAGCAATCATCCTTCTCGCAGGTTCAAGGGTAGCAGCCATGTGGACCTGCATCGCCACAGATCTGGATCTTTGTGGAGGAGGCAAACCCCGGGAAGTAGTATTAAAATTGAGCTTCAAGTGCCACTTCTGTACCCAGCCAAGAGCAAAGTTGGCATCAGCAATTAGATTAAGCTCTATAAGTCGATGAATGCGCCAGCGCGTCCTGAAAACCTTGATTAGCTGGCCAAAATTCTCAGGAGAAGGATTTCTGGGAAGCATAACTGAAAACATGGTTGTCAGAGATTTTTGGCAACCATCAACAGATTCTGCGACATGACGAACACGATCCTACAGAAGGACAATGGCACCACAGCGAATATCATCAACCCAGAAGGTGTTGGTATCCGAAGATACCCTCTCAAGAGTCGCGGTTTGCTCAGAAACTTGATGATTTTTGGCAATAGGGTCAAGGCAAGTACCTGGGAAGCACGAAGTCAAGACATATCAAACCAAAACTAGCAACAAAAAGATGAGGGGGCTCCGGGCAGCTTACATTCCAGTTGCTCGCATGGTGACTCCATGATTTCAATAATATAAATATCCCATTCTTTGAGCTGAGCAATCTTAGCCACTAAGATAGATGTTTGATCCTCCAGAGAAGATACTTTCTTCAATAAACTCGAGGATTTTGTGGCTTGGTCCATGGCAGTCCTAGTTTGTTGTTTTACAGAGGACAACCGATCTTTAAGATCCACAATCCTCGACAAATGCTCCATGCAACGATCAGGTGAAGAGCGTCCAAAAGGAACAACAGGAGTTTGTGAAACCACTACATTCATTAACACAGAATCACACTCAATCTCAGGCATCTTGATTTGAGATTCAAGCTGGACAAGGAAATGGAAAAGATAAATTTAGATATAGGAAGAGTGGGAGTCACAAATCATAGTACAAAAGTATATACAAGACACAGACTCTAGACAAAAGACTACTGAAGCGCAATGTTTGAGATACAACAAAAGGAGATTGCACAGAGAATTATCTAAGAATATAGGCGGAAGTCCATGCCACCTTAGCAGGAGCGGGGTCCGTAGGAGTAGGTGCAATTGATGAAGGCATAGAAGCTGAAGGCGCTGGCGTAGGATGAATCAGAGACACGAGCTTGGGCATGTACTCCTTCGCCTTCTCCCAATCCACCTCCTCACCATGCGACTGGGTCAGAGCAATTGTCCCCTCGACACCTTGTTTCACAGATGAAAGCTTAATCTGAAGCACATGACCTTCTAAGGTATCGAAAGCCTCGACCAGCTTCCTGATATTGCCGACAGGCATCTCATCCTTCTTCTTCGGAAATAACCCAATGAACAGGTGAGGAAGTACATGGCGAGTCCACTGGAGGACATCTCGAACGATCTGCCAGTTCGACTCCAAGACATCAACTGAGTCCAGCAAAGGATCTTTGGGACATTCAAGACGAAGCTTCATAAACTCTCCAAGTTGCTCTGCTGCATCATGAAAATACAAGTAAGCCAAGAGAAGCATGTCGATAGGTAAAACTGTAGCAGGATATAAAGGCAAGTCGAAGAACTTACTGCCAATAGATGCAACAATTGCATCGAGTCTTTCTATGACAGCTCCTTCGAGAGTAGCTTGCTTCTGGGCAACTTCAGCTAAATCCTTCTCAGCCTTACTACCCCTGGCCTCCGCTGCCTTAGCGGCTTTGTCAGTAGAAAT
The DNA here is from genome assembly GCA_007115705.1 of Dactylis glomerata. Classification (NCBI taxonomy): domain Eukaryota; kingdom Viridiplantae; phylum Streptophyta; class Magnoliopsida; order Poales; family Poaceae; genus Dactylis; species Dactylis glomerata. The sequence continues at coordinate 65,358 of QXEO01002042.1, read as the reverse complement.
TCTAGCAGCATAAGCATCCTTAAGAGCCTTAGGAGTGGTCTTCAGTTTGGCTTCTAAAGAAGCCACATGAGCAAGAGCATCGGCTAGAGCGACTGAAAATAAGGAGATGATATAGAAGATTCAAACAATAGGAAATCAGTACAGGGATGTAACATGAGAGCAATTGAAGCCAGAGAAGATACCTTTGGATTCCTGATGTCTACGCACACTTCTATTCTTGTAGACAGTGTTGGGCCTCCAAGTGCAGAGGTTTGTAGAACAGCAACAAGTTTCCCTTAAGTGGCTCACCCAAGATTTATCGAACTCAGGGAGGAAGAGGTCATCCCTCTCAAGCAACCCTGCAATTATGATACAAGAAGTATCTTGTGTCCCCAACATATCGAATACACTTGTCAAATGTATAGGTGCACTAGTTCGGCGAAGAGATAGTGAAATACAGGTAATATGGATGATTATAAGTAGTAAATGCAATCTGAAATAAGCGAGCAAACATGTAACAAAACTGAATGTAAATGGTGTTTCAATGCTTAGAAACAAGGCCTAGGGATCATACTTTCACTAGTGGACACTCCGAACAAAGATAACATAATTGAACACATAAATATCTATCTTCACTATGTTGTTCTAAACTATTCTCCGACGGATAACGAACACTAATCATGTGTAGGGCTACGAAGCACTCCTCAAAGTTCGCTTTTCCCCAAACTAGATTGCCCCACACTATCACCTTCAGCGCACTAGATGGTTCCAACAAACACCAACAATTAATAGAGACATTAGCCAAAGAGACACACATAATGCGCACACTGTCATCCTTCACATCATGGTACAAGGTGTCTCCAGAGATTATAATAATAAAGCACGGGAGTAGCATAGTATATGAAGAACAATATCTACCAATTCAATTAGATACAAAACTCATGATCACATATAGATCACATCATGGGAGAGAGAGGTAGCTACCGATAGAGCCCTCAACCCCGGGGAAGAACTACTCCCTCCTCATCATGGGAGACAGCAACATTGATGGAGATGGCGGTGAAGTTGATGGAGACGATGGAGATGGCTCCGGGGGCACATCCCCGTCCCGGCAGGGTGCCGAAACAGAGACTTCTGTCCCCCGAAATTGGTCTTCAACGGCGGCGGCATTGCGAAACTTTTTTGAGAAAAACACCGACTGATTTAGGCTTTTCGCGTCAGAGGCTTCTTATAGGTGAAGGGGCGATGTCAGAGGGTGGCCAAGGCCCCCACACCATAGGGTGGCGCGCCCTAGGGGTAACCCACGCCACCAGGTGGTGTGGTTGCCTCCTGGCCCCCTCTGACTCTTCTTTGGACTCCACCTCATGTCAGGGGAAATTGGAACTTCGGGCATTTCGTCCAATTTCGAGAATATTTCCTGTGTAACTTTTCTGAAACACAAAAACAGCAAAAAACAGGGAACTAGCCGTGTGGCATCTCATCAATAGGTTAGTTCCGGAAAATGCATAAAAATGCCACGAAGTGTAAACAAAACACAAAGCAATTGGTGTAAAACAAGCATGGAGCATCAAAAATTATAGATACGTTTGAGACGTATCAATTCCTTAGCAGCTTTTTGGATCCCAATGCAATCAGTACCAAGAGATAAAAATCTCTACATCAAGGGCTGCAGGGCAAAATTATATAAGTAAAATAGTTGCAAAGACATATGATCAGAATACAAGTGGTGCTCACATTGTCAGAAGAAGATAGGGGCTGATGCGCCTCAAGAGAAACAGACGCCGAATGCGTCGCCTTCTTGCGACGTTTTGTGCTTGGTGCACTAGCTATCTTCTCTAAGGCATCCTGTGATGGATTTCCCACCACAGTTTCTTCCTGCGAGCCCTTTTTCGTAGCAGCAGAAGTCACCGAAGTAAAAACCACACTGGTTGTTTCCTTCGGCTTATCATCATCCCTGGAGAAAAATTATCTGAGCTCAAGAACAGCATAAGTAAAAGTTGAGAATAAGAGACAAATAACTTATGAGTCATGTAAGTCGAACATAGTAGGGGGAGAACCTTTGGAAGCTGTTTGCTCCGACGGTACATCTTTCGGCTTAGATGTACATGAGGAAGTCAAATCTTCCAGTCATTTCCGCTTTTTATCTGAACCTTGGACTTCAGATTCAGCTTGGGGAGGCGACAAAGTGGAATCACTCTCCTCCAGAAAACCTTCAGCTCCATCCACGTCCAGATTATCAAAAGCATTGGGGGCTTCGGAGTCAGTAGGAGCGACTTCAGCAGCGATGGGCCTTCCTCGGGAAGAGGAGGACGTGAAGCCAGAAATTGGTGATCCTACAACAATGCGAGTACAGACCTTTAGCAATACATAGTCAGAGAAAGAAGGAGAATAAAATATTTCTTTGGGTTGCAGATCGCGTACCTGTGGCAAAGGATGAGTGGAGTCGAAGGCAGCAGCTAGACAGGCAGGAACTGCTAATTTCGCAGTGAGGGTAGTCAATGAACTAGCCCTCTTATCGAGATACTTTTTCTCTGGGTCCTTTGGAGACACTCGAGAAGGATCATTTAAGCCGGAGTAAGTCCATAATTTGGAAACTCTAGCCTGCAGCGGTTGAATACATCTCCGGAGGAAAAATACCATGAGCTGTGTTCCAGTCAGCTCCTTCCCTGCTGCATTCTTGAGATCCTAGATACGAGCCAGGAAGGGTTTGATACTTTTGACTTCAGCATCGGAGGGTAGAGCGTCCCTTGTAGTCAATTTCGTCAAGCTCTTGCTAGCATCAAATGGGGCAAGCCCATATGTATCAAATTCAACAGATTTTTGGTCCTTGATATTGAACCATTTGTGTCTGCAACCTTGAACTGATTGGGCCATTTTGAAATCAAGATATTGCGATTCCGACCGAACAGAGACGATGGCACCTCCAAGCTCCAGAATTTCGCCTTTGGAACCACCAGGGCGCAAGCGAAAGAGATATTTCCAAAGAACCCAGTGGGGGTCAATGCCCAAAAATGCTTCACATAACATAATGAAGCAAGCAATGTGCAGCAACAAATTTGGTGTGACCTAATGCAGCTGCACAACGTACACAAACAGAAGCCCACGAAGAAATTCATGGGCTGGAAGGGAGAAACCGCGGAGGAGGAAGGCGAGGAACATCACCCGGAATCCCGCTGGCGGTGCAGGGATAGCCTCGATGCTGGGAAAGACGATCTCCGTGGACTCTGATAGAAATCCTTCTTTCTTAGCTTTCTTCAGATCCGCCTCATCGAAAGCGGAGGGGATCCAGCCCAAAGCCTGCTTGTTTGCGCCCTTTTTTGCCATCCTTGATCGGTGCGCAACTCGCTTGATGGGCATGCAATGGTGAGGCGCTAGGGGGCTGCGAAAAAGAGCGATCACAAGGAACAAGGAGAAGCGGTAGCAGCGGAGGAGCAACGAACTGGTAAACAGTAAAAGTAAAAGGATTTCTCCTTAAATAAAGTTTCTGCAGGAAGGAACGTGGGCTGCAACGTGGCGTGCGAAGCGGAAGCGGCAAGCCCACTAACGGGTGGAAATTTCAGGAAATTACCGCACTGCCCATATGCAATGGTCAGCGTCATACTTCGGGTATGCATAGGTTTATACATACAAGCGGAATCGACGGAATGCAAGTTGAAGATTTTTTTGAGCCTATGATCGCCTCCAAAGAACCCGACCATAGCCTCGGGGGCAATACTTCTGAGCCTATACTCAAAAAAATTCGACTATAGCCTCGGGGGTTACTCCCATCGGGAGCGCTGGTCGTGCACCCGCTGAAGATGAAAAATATCAACTTCGTATGGAAGAGGGAAATTATCGACTATGTATTGGAGCAAATTATCGACTTCATTGTCAAAAGATCAACATTAGGCATTAATATTCGCTAATTCACTCCCATCGGGAGGGATTTGCGACTAGTTGAAGAACACGACCCAAAGATTTTGGGTATTGAAACAGCCAAACAAGGCTCACAATGAAAGTTTGATACTCAGGCTGCGTCGGTGCGATAAAAAGCTTGAATCCCATTGATGCCTATGAATGCTTCTATTCTTGTATACAATTTTGGGCCTTCAAGTGCAGAGGTTTGTAGAACAGCAGCACGTTTCCCTTAAGTGGATCACCCAAGGTTTATCGAACTCAAGGAGGAAGAGGTCAAAGGTATCCCTCTCAAGCAACCATGCAATTAAGATACAAGAAGTCTCTTGTGTCCCCAACACACCCAATACACTTGTCATATGTATAGGTGCACTAGTTCGGCGAAGAGATAGTGAAATACAAGTAATATGGATGATTATAAGTGGTAATTGTAATCTAAAATAAAAATCGCTGCGAGCAAACATGTAACAGAACTTGTTGTAAATGGTGTTTTAATGCTTAGAAACAAGGCCTAGGGATCATACTTTCACTAGTGGACAATCTCAACAAAGATAACATAATTGAACACATAAATATATATTTTCACTATGCTATTCTAAACTATTCTCCGATGGATAACAAACACTAATCATGTGTAGGGCTATGAAGCACTCCTCAAAGTTCGCATTCCCCAATCTAGATTACCCCACACTGTCACCTTGAGCGCACTAGATGGTTCCAACAAAAACCAACAATTCATATAGACACTAGCCAAAGAGACACACATAATGCGCACACTTTCACCTTCACATCATGGTACAAGGTGTCCCCCAGAGATTACAATAATAAAGCACTTGAGTAGCATAATAGATGAAGAACAACATCTACCAATTCAACTAGATAGAAAGCTCATGATCACATATAGATCACATCATGGGAGAGAGAGATGAACCACATAACTACCGGTAGAGCCCTCAGTCCCGGGGGAGAACTACTCCCTCCTCATCATGGGAGACAACAACGTCGATGGAGATGGCAGTGGAGTCGATGGAGATGGCTCCAGGGGAAATTCCCCGTCCCGGCAGGGTGCCGGAACAGAGACTTCTTGATGTGGGGTGGCCTTCGGACACCTCCGCCTCAAGACCGACAAGTCCCCCACAAGGGCCAATGACAAGAGCTCGAGCTAAAGCCCTCCATGATAAGGTGAATTTGCTCCTAAACACAATTGATCTTGAACATACGTTGAATGGTTTGCTACCTCATGGCAACATCATTTGTGTAGTCCGTTACGAACCACATGGAGAGACGACCAAGGACGAGGAACACGAAGAGGAAGCATGGAAACGCCAGAAGAAGAAGTCGGAGCAAGCGACGGACCGGCTAAAGCCAGCCCTGACACCGGCTTTAGCCGGCCCCAGCACCGCCTATAGCCGGTCATACCGGCTAAAGCCGGACTTAACACTGGCTAATGCCGGTCTGGCCGAGTCAATGCGCCTTTGGCCTTGAAGCCACCCATGTAATCTTCCATAATTTACCAAGTTGCCCCCAGGATGTGGCTGCCTATTTATATGGCTCTCTCTTCCCCTTTCTAGTTTAGACAAGAATTAAGATAAACATGGCTTCATGCGCTTTCCCTTAGGGAACTTGCTACTAGATCTCAAATCTAGAGTAAACCATCATCCCTCTTTGTTTGGGGTCTCTTCTATTTGGGGAATTCTACCTTGTAGTGGATCTCTTGCATACTTTTGTGTGTAATTCTATCCATTAATTTGGTCTCTTCCTCAAGTGGAATTCTACTCCTAGCAAATCAATCTCTCACAAGGAATTCTACTCTTGGAGTCTCTTCCTTGTGATTCTATTGAGTTGGTGAATCGGGCCTACGAGGACAACCGGTGTGTATCTTGTGTGTGTGTGTTTGCCTTTGATTTGTTCATCGTGTTCATCGTGGTCTTCGTGTTCATCCTCGTTCCCCACCACAAATCTCGTGAATCCATGAAGATCGGGCCACACCCATGGGATCACCCCTTATCATATGGTATCAGCAGCTTTTGGTTGCCATAGATTTACTCTTGTTTGTGATTTCCACCATAAATTTCAAAAATTCAAAAAATAGCCCCAAAATTGCCTCGAATTTTGATCTCAAGATTTGTTGAGTTTTTTGTTGTTTTGATCCAAGGATTTTGTGTCTCAAGTGTTGATCTACCTTCCTGTGCGTTCCCTGAGCCTAATTCTTCCTAATTCTTCTAGATTTGAGGATTTTTGTGCCCAATTTCCGCCACCAAAGACGAACTGCTCGCGTGAAAATGTTCGATCTGACTAAAGCCGGTCTGCGCAGCAAATAGCCGGCCTATCCAGTTTTCTCGAAAAAGACTAAACCGGCTAAAGCCAGTCTGCACACCGGCTAAAGCCGGCCACCGGCTAAACCGGCCTAGACTGGCACTCGCAGAATTTCTCCTCCTTTGCAAGCCTCTTTTCTTTTGGTGACCTTATCCTTTGAGAGTGGCTTTCCTAGAGTTGCGAAGCATCGTACACTTGACCCTGCATTGTGAGAGTGTGTGTCTATACCAAGCTCTTCAAAGTTTTGTAGTGGACCAAGAGCAAGAGAAAAGAAATACTTCCAATCACAAACACATAGAGAAACAAAGCGAAGACACAAATAGTGCGTGTGTGCCATCCATAGTCCACAAATACAAAAGAGTCCACAAGCTTGTAAACAAAAGAGAGAGTGAGAAGAGAGGCAAGTGTGCGAATCTCGTTGCTTCTCCTTTTTGCAACCAAGCCACGGTCTCTCGAGTGTTAGTGCGACATTGAGCGTAGTCATCGTTAGGACCATTTTTGTTGTGCTCGTTTAGTCTGTCGCACTAACCCCATCCATCTCCACGTGTGTGTTCTTTTTTATCGCCCTTTTGACTTTTGAAATTTTTGCATCACCTCCACATTTGACAATACACTTTTCTTTTGATCTTTTCGTTTGGCATTGCCACCTTTCCTTCCCATCCAATAGATAGCCTTTTGTGTGTGTTCTAACTTGTGCACAACGGTTGTCCTTGGGTGTTTTCATCTATTCAATAGTTTTTACGGGACATATTTCAAGTGTGTTTTCCTCTAACCCACTTACCTTGCAACCACTTTCTCCTCCTTTGTGACCATGCCTAGGCAAGACAAAACTCACGACACCCCGGAGCAAGTTGAGGAGTCTTGGGCCGAGAGACTCGACGACTTCCAAGCTACAAGTGACTCAAAGTTTGGCGACATCAATGCCATGCTCCGACGACTTGACGATCGCATGCTCGCCAACGAGAACCATATACTCACCACCAATGAGCATCTACAAGCCTCCGACAAGTGGAACGCCGCCAACAAGATCGCCATCGACCAACGGTTCGACGACTTCACCGCAATGTTAGGCCAACTCCTACAACATCAACGTCACCGCTCAAGGTCGTGTTCGTCAAGATCATCTTCTTCATGCTCCACCCATGTGGATGACCATGTGCATCCCCAACAACCTCGGCCTCAACCTCACAAGCATGGTGCTCATGGTCCACAACGCCACGACGGCGACAAACAAGGCCATCATGAACATCTTCATCAAGCTACACAACATGATGCACCACGTGTGGTGAATCAAGAGCATCACCAAGCGGACAACCCACCCCAAGGCCAAGCACACCAAGGAGCTCCACCCTTGGTCAATCAAGATTGGCCACAAGCGGAGCATCCTCCTCAAGGTCAAGCCCAACATGACGTCCCGCCTATTATCAATCATGAACGACAACTTCTCCATGTGGACCAACCACATCATCCCCAAGCCACCGAGCACGTCGGCCGACCTCCACAACAAGATGGACGGCGCCATCTCCCACATGACCATGATGGTCATCGTCCCATTCTCCATGATCAAGATGGACGCCGGCACCATGACCACCACCGCCGCCATGAGGTTCACCATCAACATGAGCACCACGGGGCATTAAGTGAAGATAGTGTGCAACCTCGTGACACCATCCACACCATGATGAGGAACCGCAGCTCCATCCACACCATCGATATCGTGACCAAGACCTACAAGCTAATGCAAGACCTCCGTGTCAACCATTTGATGAGGATGCATGACCGCCTCCCCACCAACATGATGATGATGCACAACCTCCTCGCCACCCACATGATGCGGACGACAATTTTGGAAAACTCAAGTTCACCATACCCAAGTTCAAGGGTGACGACAACGCCGATGCCTATCTATCATGGGTCATCAAAGTTGACAAGATCTTCTGGATGCACAACTACTCCGAAGAAAAGAAAGTTACCATGGCTTCCCTTGAGTTTGAAGGCTATGCCAATATTTGGTGGGAGCAAGTGATGTCCATACGTGAAGAAAACCTTCGAGAACCAAGTGCAACTTGGGAAGAGATGAAGCTTGAAATGCACACCCACTTCGTACCGGACCATTACACCCGTGATCTTTTCAACAAGCTTCGAAAGCTAACACAAGGCACCAAGTCCGTGGAAGAATACTTCAAGGAAATGGAATTAACTATGATGCACCTCAAGTTGGAGGAGAAAGAAGAACAAACAATGGCACGTTTCTTCAGTGGATTGAAATTTCCCATCAAGCGCATTGTGGAGTTCCTACCTTACTCTACCTTGTGGGACCTTGTACACAAAGCGACTCGAGCCGAGCGCCAACTCCAAGAAGAGGCCAAGTATGAGCGCACCAAGGGCTTCTTCGCCTCCCATACCCCTTTGGCAAGTACACCAACGACACCCAAGTCGTCGTTTGCATCTTCGTCCAAGTCTTTCTCCAAAGCGTCGCAAACAACAACTCAAGCTCCCGCACCTACTACAACCACCTCCTCCAAAGCATCATCGAGACCACTCAAAGTAACTTGCTTCAAGTGTGGAGTTCAAGGACACAAGTCTTTTGAGTGCAAGAACACTGGGGTGATGATCACCAAAGACAATGGAACCATTGACTACTATGATGAAGATGAGTATGAAGCCTTTGTCCAAGCGGCCGTTGCCATGGAAGCGGATGACATGGGTGATGAAGAGGAACATGTGCTATGCACTCATGACACTAGCCCATCACTTGTCATCACAAAGGTGTTGACTACTCAATCCCAAGACTTAGAAGACCAACGATGCAACATCTTCCAAACAAAAGCCATCATTCATGGAAAGTCAATCAAGGTGATCATTGATGGAGGAAGTTGCCACAACCTTGCAAGCACCGAATTATGTTCCAAGCTCAATCTCCAGCTACGCAAGCATGCTCACCCATACCATGTGCAATGGTTAAGCGACAACGGCAATGTCAAGATTGAACACACCATCTCCGTTACATTCAAAATTGGAGCTTATGAAGACACGGTGGAGTGTGATGTTGTTCCCATGACGGTGTGTCACATACTTCTTGGTCGCCCTTGGCAATTTGACAAGAAGGCTATACACAATGGATATACAAATGCTTACACCTTCAAGGAAGATGACAAGACCTTCACGCTTCGCCCGATGACTCCTAGCCAAATCATTGCAGACAATGCAAAGGCTTTAGCGAGGGTCCAACAAGTTGCCATTCCAAGTGAGTTGAGTGATGAGCGACTTAGCCACAACAAAGAAAGTGAGCGCCACAAGCCATACATGAGCGATAGAAACACCCACGCCTTGATTGCCACCAAAAGTGAGATGAGGGATTTACACCACAACCCATCCACCTTGCACTTTGTGCTCATTTGCAAGGGCACCATTCTAACTACTAATGATCATTCCACGATTCGTTCTCCTTTGTTGTCTCTTTTGAAGGAATTTCAAGATGTTTTCCTGGACGAACTTCCCCATGGACTACCACCTCTACGCGGCATCGAGCATAGGATCGACCTCATTCCGGGCGCCCCCCCTACCAAACCGCGCCGCGTACCACACAAATCCGGAGGAGACAAAGGAAATCGAACGTCAAATTCATTATCTTCTACAAAAAAGGGTATGTTCGGGAAAGCCTATCTCCTTGCGCCGTTCTGGTAATTCTTGTCCCCAAGTGTGATGATACACTTTGAATGTGCATGGATTGTTGTCCCATCAATGCCATTACCGTTCATTGTCGCCATCCTATTCCTCGCTTAGACAACATGCTTGATGAGCTTGCGGGTTCCACTATATTTTCTAAAATTGATCTTCGTAGTGGATACCATCAAATACGCATGGCCATAGGCGATGAATGGAAGACGGCATTCAAGACCAAACTTGGTCTCTATGAATGGCTTGTCATGCCTTTTGGATTGTCTAATGTACCGTCGACTTTTATGCGTCTTATGAACCATGTTTTGTGATCTTTCATTGGCAAATTTGTTGTGGTTTATTTTGACGACATCCTCATTTATAGCAAGTCATTTTCGAACCATGTTTCCCATGTTGAGCAAGTTTTGCATGTTCTTCGCAAAGAAAAGCTTTATGCAAACCTCCCAAAGTGTAACTTTGCTCAAAAAAAGTTGGTTTTTCTTGGATTCGTTATCTCTCACAATGGCATTGAAGTAGACACTTCCAAAATTGAGGCCATACGGAATTGGCCACCACCAACAACGGTTGGCCAAGTGAGAAGTTTTCATGGCCTCGCCAGTTTTTACCGTCCCTTTGTTAAAGATTTTAGCACCATTGCTTGCCCTCTAAACGAGCTTACAAAGAAAAATGTACCTTTCGTTTGGTGCAAAGCTCAACAACATGCTTTCGATGAACTAAAGAAACGCCTTACGGAGGCACCATTGCTTGTTTTACCCGATTTCCAACAAACCTTTGAAATTGAATGTGATGCTAGTGGAATTGGAATCGGTGGTGTTCTCATGCAAAATGGATGCCCCGTTGCTTATCATAGTGAAAAGTTGGATGGTGCACACCTCAACTATTCAATCTATGACAAAGAACTCTTTGCTATTGTTCGTGTTTTGGAAGTTTGGCAACATTATCTTTGGCCAAAAGAATTTGTCATCCATTCGGACCACAAATCCTTGAATTTTTTGAAAAGCCAAGCAAATTTGAACAAGCGTCATGTGAAGTGGGTTGAATTCATTGAATCTTTCCCTTATGTCATCAAGTACAAAAAGGGCAAAGAAAACGTGGTCGCGGATGCTCTATCTCGCAAAAATACCACCCTTCTCACTCGCATTGACACACATATTTTGGGTTTGGATGAGCTACCGAATTTGTATCCTTCTGATTCTTTCTTTGGAACCATATTTGAACAATGCTTGACCTCCCGAGGGGTCGATGATTTCTATTTGCATGACGGTTTCCTTTTTAAGGCTAATAAATTATGCATTCCCGAGTCCTCTCTTCGTATGTTGTTATTGCAAGAGGCACATGGTGGAGGACTCATGGGACATTTCGGACGTGAGAAGACTTATGCAATGCTTTCAACACACTACTTTTGGCCAAGAATGTACCGCGACGTCGAGAGGCACGTCAAACGATGCACTACATGCATACAAGCTAAGTCCAAAACTAATTCCTTTGGTCTCTATATGCCTTTGCCTATTCCACATGCACCTTGGTCGGACATTAGCATGGATTTTGTTTTGGGTTTGCCACGTACACGCAATGGACATGATTCAATATTTGTGGTACTTGACCGCTTTTCCAAAATGGCACATTTCATTCCTTGTCACAAGACCGACGATGCTTCACATATTGCTAATTTGTTTTTCAGGGATATCATTCGACTTCATGGGTTTCCAACAAGCATCGTATCAGATCGTGATGTCAAGTTCATGAGCTACTTATGGAAGACCCTAATGGCCAAGCTAGGAATCAAGCTCCTCTTTTCTTCATCATCACATCCCCAAATGGATGGACAAACCGAAGTGGTGAACCGGAGTCTTGGGAACCTCCTCCGTGTGTTGATCAAGAAGAACCCCAAGTCATGCGGAGTTCGCCTACAACTGTGCCGAACATAGAATCACCAAGCGAAGCCCCTTTGAGATCGTCTATGGGTTCAACCCACCAACGGCACTCGACCTTCTTCCACTCCTGCTTCACGAGCGCGTCAACATGGACATCACCAAGCGCGCCGACATCTTGAAGAACTTGCACAAGAACACACGGAAGACAATAGAAGGCCATGTCAATCGCCATAACGCCATGATCAACAAGAACAAGACTCCACGCATCTTCGAGGAGGGCGACCATGTTTGGATTCATTTGAGCAAGGATCGGTTCCCACATGAACGCAATTCAAAACTCAAGCCACGAAGTGATGGCCCCTTCAAGGTTCTCAAGCGCATCAACGACAACGCTTACATCATCGACATTCCAACTTCCAAGTACCTCATAAGCAACACCTTCAACATCAAGGACCTATCCCCCTTTCATGGTGAGATGGTCGATGAAGAGTCGAGGTCGACTCTTTCCCAAGGGGGGGAGATGATGTGGGGTGGTCTTCGGACACCTCTGCCTCAAGACCGCCAAGTCCCCCACAAGGGCCAATGACAAGAGCTCGAGCTAAAGCCCTCCATGATCAGGTGAATTTGCTCCTAAACACACTTGATCTTGAACATACGTTGAATGGTTCGCTACCTCATGGCAACATCATTTGTGCAGTCCATTATGAACCACATGGAGAGACGACCAAGGACAAGGAACACGAAGAGGAAGCATGGAAACACCGGAAGAAGAAGTCAGAGCAAGCGACGGACCGGCTAAAGCCGGCCCTGACATCGGCTATAGCCGGCCACCGGCTTTAGCCGGCCCCAACACCGGCTATAGCCGGCCCCAACACCGGCTAAAGCCGGTCTGGCCGAGTCAACGCGCCTTTGGCCTTGAAGCCACCCATGTAATCTTCCATAATTTACCAAGTTGCCCCCAGGACGTGGCTGCCTATTTATATGGCTCTCTCTTCCCCTTTCTAGTTTAAACAAGAATTAAGATAAACATGGCTTCATACCCTTTCCCTTAGGGAACTTGCTACTAGATCTCAAATCTAGAGTAAACCATCGTCCCTCTTTGTTTGGGGTCTCTTCTATTTGGGGAACTCTGCCTTGTAGTGGATCTCTTGCATACTTTTGTGTGTAATTTTATCCATTGATTTGGTCTCTTCCTCAAGTGGAATTCTACTCCTAGCAAATCAATCTCTCACAAGGAATTCTACTCTTGGAGTCTCTTCCTTGTGATTCTATTGAGTTGGTGAATCGGGCCAACGAGGACAACCGGTGTGTATCTTGTGTGTGTGTGTTTGCCTTCGATTTGTTCATCGTATTCTTTGTGTTCATCCTCGTTCCCCGCCACAAATCTCGTGAATCCATGAAGATCGGGCCACACCCAAGGGGTCACCCCTTATCACTTCTGCCCCCCAAAATTGGTCTTAGACGGCGGCAGCACTGTAGAACTTTATCTGGGAAAACGCCGATTGATTTAGGGTTTTCGCGTCGGAGGCTTTATACAGGCAGAGGGGCGATGTCAGAGGGCACCAGGGGGGCCCACACTAGGTGGTGGCGCGGCCAGGGGTGGACCCACACTACCAGGTGGTGTGGCCACCTCCTGGCCCTCCTCCCTCTCTGCTTTGGACTCCGTCTTGTGCCTGGGAAAATAGGAGCTTCGGGCTTCGTTTCGTCCAATTCTGAGAATATTTCCTATGTAACTTTTCTGAAACACAAAAATAGCAGAAAACAGGAACTGGCACTGTGGCATCTTGTTAATAGGTTAGTTCTGGAAAATGCATAAAAATGTTGCAAAGTGTAAATAAAACACAAGGCAATTGGTGTAAAACAAGCATGGAGCATCAAAAATTATAGATGCGTTTGAGACGTATCAAGCATCCCCAAGCTTAACTCCTGCTTGTCCTTGAGTAGGTAAGTGATAACAAAACAATAATTTTTGCGGTGACATGCACCAACACAATCTTGATCAACTTAAGGTAAAGCATTGCATGCTGAGATCAAAGTACTCTAAACATGGGCATAAGAGATACAATTCTAACCATAGAACTTAGCAACCATGTTACAACATGAAAAGTAACACAAACAAAAGATCATGAGTAATAATGCATTGAAAGGTGTATGTTTGTTTGAAGCATATAGAAAACATAGCAAAGTGGTATTCAGCTTGTTTCTCATGGAGTAGCAAAACATAAATGCATAGGACACCTTCAAAGTTCAAGAGAGTGACTAGATACAAATAATTTGAGAACAAGCAATACCATAATCATGAATCAATCAATAATAAATTTTGGGACCATGCACATTATACTCAGAATGACAACTATGCTCCCTTAATTGGTGCATAAAGATAGAAGATGAAGACTCAACATAAAAGTAAAAGAAAGGCCCTTCGCAGAAGGAAGTAGTGATTGCAAGTTTTATAAACCTTCCAAAAATTATGGTACTTATTAGCTTTGAGCTCTCATTGCCCCCATCATAGGAATCTTGAGTGGTTAAGGTTAATGCGAGTAAAAATATGAGATATATGCTTGACAAATCATAAGTTGAAAATCTCATGTCCCGTGAATACGAGTACTTAAACCATGCTAATCGACTTAGGTCCCAAGCAAGTTCTTGTCATTGTAAGCATACATGTATCATCGAGAACGCCAACGGGGTACCTGCTGCCCGATGACATGGAAACTAGCCCACATCAAAATGACAAGACAAATAGATAATGAACAACTCGACATCTCTTTTATTTACCATTGGGTATAGCTTTTTATTTTGAGATGCGTCGTCGAATGTCCACTATGGTTATGCTGTAAAATTCCACCATGAATGATGCATGGTTTAGATTAGTGGCCCAAACATTTCTCTATCACATACAAACTCCATGAACTCCACAAGTTTCCAACCCCTTTCACACAGATAAGCATCCATAAACAAAAGATCATAATATCAACTTAAATAGAAATAAGTGCAATGTTGAAAGCGTGCCCCATGACAGCATGGCTGAGCTAACTCCCAACTTACGACTTGCAAGCATATAATCAACATAAGAGAGCCACAATGGTCAAGTTTATTAAGTACAAGAAACTAAATGTGTGGTCAGGTTCGTGAGAGCTTTACTAAATAATTTTCACATAACAAAAAGTTTAATTTGGAAGACAGATAAAAGCAAGACGAATGTACTTGGAATAACAAATTGCTAATAGGTCGATATGGTGGACACATTGGAAAACTTTGGTTTTTGGTAGTTGGATGCACGAGAAGTATTACCTCTCAGTACAGATGAAGGCTAGTGATGGCTGGCGTGTAGTTGATGATGATGATTATAACCAGTCAGTTGGGGAACCCCAAGCGGAAGGTATGATGAGCACAGCAGCAAGCTTTTCCCTCAGTTAGAAACCAAGGTTTATCGATATGAAGAAGAAAAAGCCAATACGACTGAAGGTGATGCTTGGAAGCTTCGCGATAGCTCCGGACAATTTATATGGCGCCTCATCCAAGCTTTGCTTTGCGAGCAGCAATGTGGAACCTGCACACAACACAACCAAGTACTTTGTTCCCAACTTACGATGAGGTTGTCAGTCTCACCGGTTTGCTTGAAACAAAGGGTATGAGCGTATCGAGTGGAAAACAGTAAAAGTATGCGAGTAAAGTAAACAGTGCGAGTAAATTAAACAGGTGATAGCAATATGATGGAAATAGGACCGCGGTCCACAGTTCACTAGTGGTGTCTCTCCATAAGATAAATAACACATGCTGGGTAAACAAATTACAGTTGGGCAATTGATAGAATAAAGATAACGTGGTATGTCAAGAAGATCACTATGCGATTTACTCTGGGCATTACAACAAAATACATAGACCACCATCCAACTGCATCTATGACTAATAATCCACTCACGGGGATATCATCCGAACACCCCATGAGTATTAAGTTGCAAACAACAGATAATTGCATTAAGCAAAGTGTGTAATGTAAACAAAGCATATGCCCTCGAGCATATGAATGTTGTTTTCTCCCTAGTGGCAATAGCACATCTACAACCTTAGAGGTTTCTGTCACTCCCCCAGATTAAATAGAGGCATGAACCCACTATCGAGCATAAATACCCCCTCTTGGAGTCACTAGCAACTACTCGGCCAAGATAGCTACTAACAACAGAGAGCATGCAAGATCATAAACAACATAGAGATAACATAAGATATATTTCAGTATAGCAACTCAATCATAACACCAATATTCATCGGATCCCAACAAACCAAACATGTAGAATTACATAATGGTGATCTCAATATGTAGGGCAGCTCATGAGATCTAAACATGAAGCACATGGTGGAGAGGACAACCATCTAACTACTGCTATGGACCCATAGTCCAAGGTAGACTACTCACTCATCGCTCTGGAGGCAAGCATGGCGATGAAGAAGACCTCCGGTGGTGATTCCCCTCTCCGGCAGGGTGCCGGGAAGAGCTTCTGGACCCTCCCGATCTCGGGTCGATGACGGCGGCAGATCGCGATGTGTTTCTGGAAAATTGATCGGGTCCTTAGGTTTTTCCCGTCGGGGGGTCTTTATAGGCGAAGGGGCATCGTCAGAAGTGGACCGAGGCGGCCTCACACATAGGGGGCGCGGCCAGGGGCTAGGCCACGCCGCCCTGGTGTGAGGGCCCCTCGTGGCCCCACTCCGTCTCCTCTTCGGTTCTCTGGAAGCTCCGTGAAATATCTGGACGACTCGCTTTGGTTTCGTCCAATTTCGAGAATATTTCCTGTGTAACTTTTCTGAAACACAAAAATAGTAGAAAATAGGGAACTGGCACTGTGGCAACTTGTTAATAGGTTAGTTCTGGAAAATGCATAAAAGTGCCACGAAGTGTAACGAAACATTAGGCAAATGGTGTAAAAACAAGCATGGAGCATCAAAAATTATAGATACGTTGGAGACGTATCAGCATCCCCAAGCTTAACTCCTGCTCATCCTCGAGTAGGTAAGGGATAACAAAAGAAATAATTTTTGAGGTGACATGCACCTACACAATCTTGATCACATATGTAAGCATTGTGAGCTGGAATCATAAGAACTTAAAACATGGGCATGAAAGATATGATTTTGACAATAAAAACTTAGCAACCATGTTATAACATGAAAATGAACACAAACAAAAGATCATGAAAATGAAACAATGAAAGTCAAATGTGTGTTCAAATCATAAGGAAAAAATATAAATGGTTTTCAGCTTGTCCTTCATAGAGAGCAAAACATAAATGCATAGGACACCTTCAAGTTTAAGAGGGCGACTAGATACAAATAATTTAAGAACAAGTGAAACCAACAATATGAATCAATCAATGAAAACTTTGGGATAATGCACATTATACTAAGAATGACAACTATGCTCTCTTAATGGTGGATAAAGATAGAAGGTGGTGACTCAACATAAAAGTAGAAGAAAGGCCCTTCGCGGAGGGAAGCAGTGATTGCAAGTTTTATAACCTTCAAAAATTATGGTACTTACCGGCTTTGAGCTCTCATTGCCCCCATCATAAGCATCTTGAATGGTTAAAGTTAATGCGAGAACAATTATGATGCATATGCTTGACAAATCATAAGTTGAAAACCTCGTGTCCCATGAATACGAGTACCCAAACCTCATGCTACTTTACTTAGAGTCCCAAGCAAGGCTCTTGTCATTGTAAGTATATGCGTATCATCGAGAACCGCCAACGGGGTACCTCCGTGCCCGATGACATGGAACAAGCCCACATCAAAATGACAGGACAAGCAGACAATGAACACCTCGGCATCTCCTTTATTTACCATTTGTTTAGCTTTTTATTTTGAGATGCGTCATCGAATGTCCACTATGGGCATCCTAAAAATTTCCACCATGAATTATGCATGGCTTAGATTGGCGGCCCAGGCGTTTCTCAAACACATATACAAACTCCATGATCCCCGCAAGATTCCCAATTCATTTCACACCGCGGGCATCCATAAACAAAAGATCACGATATCAACTCAAATAAGAAGTGCAATGTTGAAAGCTTGCCCATGACGGCATGGCTGGGCTAGTCTCCAACTTATAACTTGCAAGCATAACAACTCAACATAAGGGACCACAATGTCAAATTTTTAAGAACAAGAAAAAGTAAAGTGTGCCTTCCGGTTCGTGAGAGCTTTACTGACCAATTTTCACATAACACTGGTAAGAGTTTAATTTGAAGAGAAAATAAAAGCAAGTCAAATTTACTTGGAATAGCAAATTGCTAATAGGTATGTATGGTGGACACTTTGACAAACTTGGTTTTTAGGAGTTGGATGCACGAGTAGAGCTCATACTCAATACAAGACGAGGGCCAGCAAAAGACTGGGAGCGACCAACTAAGAGAGCAATAATGGCCATAATCATGCAAAGCGACAAAGCGGCATTAAAAGAAGCATAAGATGGCATCAAAATTCAAAAAATAAATGATCATAGAGGCTATTGGCGACTTTGTAAGAGTCTAACATGTGTGAGCATGCGCCAAGTCAACCCAAATAAAGCATCAAGGAGAAAACCAAAATAATGCTTCCAAATAATTAAAACAACGCATGATTTTTTCAAATGCTCATTAAGCAATCTAAGTTATTTTAGACAAGTCATGCTACAGCAAAATCACTAAGCATACTATCAAAAATACATCAAGCATGACATGAAAAAGCCTAAGCCGCAGTCTACACAAGCTCCTTCTTGAACCACTTTTTTGCATAAAGCTTTTTCTATTTTCCAACACCATTCAAACTTTTTTAATCCAACTCTTTTGAGGAAAACCAACATGGTCTAGAGGCAAAAATACACCTTGATAAATAAATATAAGAAGATCTGAACGCAAATCAAGGTGAAAACGAAAACCAAAAGCAGTAGCAGAAAAAGAAGAACACTCGGTTTTTGATAAGAGTGAAAACTAGAGCGTTCTTGGCAAATGAAAAGCAAGGCCGCTTCTCCAAAAGAAATTTGTTGGGGTCCAACCATTTATTGCAGCAAACAAAACTAAACCAATAAAGAAAACTAAAACAACTGACGCTCCAAGAAAAATGCATAGTGCATGAAGCAATAAAAATATAGTGTCTTGAAAGGTGACCTGATTTTTGCCGATGAAGAAGGGGTGCCTCGGGGGCATCCCCAAGCTTTAACGCTTGTACTTCTTGGATATTTCTTGGGGTGATGCATGGGCATCCCCAAGCTTGAGCTTTTTTCCATTCTTCAACTCATCTCATCATTCTCCAATCCCTACACTTGAAGACTTCCTTCATACAAAACTAAACACAAATCTATTAGCAACATTAGTGTAAGCATAACATATAATCAACCTCTTTTTTCTTCAGGTTTCAACCCAAAACCACCACATATAAAGTATATACTACTGTAGCAACTTCCCCAAAAGTTCCGTGATCAAAAGAACTCAAAAGAAAGCGATAAAGCGGCAAACACAAATATTGGCAGAAATCTGTCAAAACAGAACAGCTGACAAAGGTCGAATCAAAAAGTGTTAAACTAATGAAAGTTTGGATATAACCTGGGGCATATGCACAAGAAATCGCAGGTCCAAAAGATATACAGAGAATTTTTACGAATTTTTACGGTGCAGCACAGAAGACAGTTTCAGGACAGCAACATCCCCACATCTCTACCTCACTCAAAT
This sequence comes from Dactylis glomerata, assembly GCA_007115705.1. Classification (NCBI taxonomy): domain Eukaryota; kingdom Viridiplantae; phylum Streptophyta; class Magnoliopsida; order Poales; family Poaceae; genus Dactylis; species Dactylis glomerata. The sequence continues at coordinate 45,911 of QXEO01002042.1, read as the reverse complement.
TAGAGGCTTCTCTTGGCACAACAATGAAATAAAAATGATAAGGAGAGGTCATTACAGTAGTAATGACTTCTAAGACTCAAATAAAAGAAAAAGTACTAAAAAGAAAATATTGGGTTTTCTCCCAAGAGTGCTTTTCTTTAACGCCTTTGAGCTAGGCGCAGAAAATTGCGAATCAAGTAATATCAAGTGAATCATTAAGATCAGCTGTGGGAACAAAGAAATGAATTTTGTCCAAATGATTTTTTGAGTACCCCTTGTAGTCCCGCTTTGGTACACTACTTTCATCAAAAAGATTTTCAGGACAAATCCAACTAAAATTATTTTCCAAGACATCATGAATTCCTGCAAGTTTATAAGGTATTGGCACTCTAAAATATTTATTGGGTGTACCCACTATCGCTACAGGTGAGCCAAGCTTATTAAATTTCTTAAAAACTTTTCTAGCCTCATTGGCAACATCTTTAAATTCTAAGCGCAAAGTTTCCAAAATGAAAGCTTTCTTTTTAGGATCTTCAATTTCATGAAGCTTAAGGAACATGTATTGCAAAAAGGGATTAAGGTTAGCAAACCTAGCTTCTAACATGTGAACTAAATAAGCGGAAGCTGTCGGTGTTCTGGATACCGGGGTATCCCGGTCCACCTGCTCCTGGGCCCCGTCATCGGCCCATCTTCAGCCCAGGGGAGAATCAACAATCTTCGCTACGGAGAAGACCCTCACGAGGAGGCGCCTCGTGAGGAGAACGATGACAGAAATCGCTAAGGACCAGAAGACCTCCTCATGATCCCCTGCTGGTGAGGAGAGGAGGTACGCCCACGTCAGCCAAGCACGTTTTCGTGCGGAGTAAGAAGTCAACGGGCAGAAGACCGCGTACCGCCCATGCTACCCCCGACAGGGAGGAGACCAACTTTCTCTGTGCCTGCCCAAAGCGGCACAGTGGCAGTTGGCCACCCCCCTAAATATAGCATGGACGGTGCAGGGCGCCAGAGGAGGACGTCAACCTCCTCCACCCACTCCTGTGGACCGGCGCCGCTACCCTACGAAGACCAAGTCTGCAGAAGAACATAGTCTACAGCTGTCCTCCCTCCTTGGCCGTGTGTGGCAACCCCTTCCCCAAGAAGATAAGGGGAAGGAGGACCTTGGCGCTATAAAAGGAGGGGGAGGCCACCCCTTAGTGGGGATCCGGTCTAATCTGATCTTCATCTTCTTCGAGCTGCTAGTTGGGCACGCAGGTTCTTCAACCTCTGGCCAACTAGAGCTTTGTAACCAAGGCCTTGTACTCCTCGCGAGGTGTCGCGTCGCAATACAAGAAGGCAGGAAGTAGGGGTTTTACCTCACCATGAGGGCCCTGAACCTGGGTAAAGCTCGGTCTCCCTCTCTGCAGTGCGTTGCGCGTCCGACAATCGAGGCTTCCGTCACCGTGTTTCGTTGCGATCCAAGATCTCACACGTTCAGCCCCCTGCGTTCGAATCCTTGGGTCCGTCGCGTGGTACCCCGTGTTCTTGCGACACGAAATCCATCGACATTTGGCGCGCCAGGTAGGGGGCTGTGGTGTGTTTTCTTCTAGATCTGCTTCGACATGGCCGACGCCAACGCAAGGCTCGAGCGTCTTCGCCGTCGCAACACTGTTCGGGGGCAAACTGAGCCCATCTTCCGTCGTCATGAAGCTTCGGCCGAGGAGGAAGAGGAGGAGGATCTGGAGTCCTCCTACCTCCCGTCCGAGCGGACAGAGCCTTCGCTCTCCTTCACCGCCACCACCACTTCTCGCGCTCGTTCTGGGAGTCAGCCGTCTCCTGCGCAGGCGCTCGCCATGGCGCAGGAGCTGCTGCGCTATCAACCCACCGACGACGGGCGTGAGGGGTGGCGCGCTCGAATCGCCGAGCTCGTCGCCATCGCCAACGAAGACCCGGCCCAGGGAGGAGCCCAGGGCGCGGGGAACCCAGATCCGGCGGCGGGGCATCGCGTCCCGGGCGCCGGAGATGGAGGGGCCAACAAGGCCAAGAGGGTGGTTTCCCGCGCCGCATCTTCGCCGCGCGGGGAGCCCAGCTGCCAAATCGTCCAACGCGCTCCGGAAGACGCACGCATCTCCCTCGAGCGCCGCCGCGAAAATCATGACCGCGCCATCGATGACATCGGCGAAGCTGGCAAGAACGTCAGGACCCCCGGCGTCCCGATCTACAACCCCGGGTGTCTTGCCCTCACTCGCCAGCAGCGCTACGTCGTCTGGCCTGACAAGTTCAAGCCAGACATCAGCGCGCGTTACGACGGGACCACAAATCCTGTCGAATTCCTCCAACTCTACGTCGTCGCCGTCCAGGCTGCGCGTGGAGATCAGCGCGCCATGGCCAATTGGTTCCCCATGGCCCTCAAGGACGCTCCGCGAACTTGGCTCATGAATCTTCCTCACAAATCCGTGACGTCGTGGAAGGATTTATGTCGTCAGTTCGTTGCCAACTTCATGCCCACGTACGAGCGCCCCGCAACTAAGAACGATCTTAAAGCGGTGCGTCAGTACAAGGGCGAGACGCTTCGTCAATACATCCAGCGCTTCAGTCAGATGAGGAACAAGATTCCCAGGATCTCCAACGAGGAGGTCATCTCCGCATTCTCCACGGGCGTCTCCGACGTCAAGATGCGGGAGAAGCTGTCTGTGAATGATGAGCTGACTTCCGTCGTCAGGCTCTTCGAGATCGCCGACCGCTGCGCCAAGGCTGAGGAGGGGAGGCTCTTCGTGCACAATCTGCCGGAGGCGCCTCCCCCAAAGCCGAAGTCCAAGGACCCCAAGCGAAAGGAGGCTGCAGCCCTCGCGGCGGAGCCAGATCATAAGCAACGCCGCGGGGACCGCTCCGATCGCGATAAAGGTCGACGTCGCCGCTACTGCATTATCCACAAGAAGGACACCCACAATACCGAGGATTGTTGGATTGTCCGGAAGTTTCACGAGAAAATGGCGTCGCCAAGCGTCGCGGGTGTGGCCGCAGCAACGGCAAGAGTGGATCCCGGGGCGATCGCCGCGACGACGACCGCGAAGAAGGTCGCCGCCGTGGGGGTCTGTCTCGAGACGATCCCGAGCCGCTGCCGCTGCCCCCACCAGCAAACGATCGTCGGGAGGAGAACCAGGGGGGCTATCAAGAGCCACGAGACTTCGTCGCTTGCCTCCTGGGTGGAGCTCAGGCTCCTCTGTCAAATCGGCACTTCAAACAGCTGTCGCGAGAGATCGCGGCGGCACAGCCCAACTTCGGCAATCGCCTGATGAAGTGGTCGACGTGCAAGATTGGCTTCGACGAGGAGGATCATCCGGCTTCCACAAGGGGTGTGGGCACAATCCCCCTCTTGTGCACGCCAACCATCAATAACGTCGCCGTCAATCGCACTCTCATCGACGGAGGGGCGGGCCTCAACATCATCTCCATCGAGATCTTCGAAAAGATGCAGGTGCCGTACCACCGGCTCATGCCAACTCGGCCGTTCTTCGGGGTAACCGAGGGATCTACAACGCCAATTGGGCAGGTAAGCCTGCCCGTCACCTTCGGCACCCGGGACAACTACAGGATGGAAAGCCTCGACTTCGACGTCGCCTACATCGCCCTGCCATACAATGCCATCCTCGGCTACCCAGCCTTGGCTAGGTTCATGGCAGCAACGCACCATGGCTTCAATGTCCTCAAGATTCCGGGCGCCAACGGCATGATCACCGTGCGCTGCAATGAGAAGGATGCTCTCCGATCAGTTGAGCATGTCTACCGCGAGGCCGCCACCATGTTCCCCGCCGACGAAGATCTACTGGAACACTCCGGCGACCTCGCGAGGAAGAAGCAGCTCGTATCCCAAGAGCGGGCTGCAGCAAAGAAGGCCTCTCTCGAGCCCCACCCTCTGGGTTCGACAGGGAAGAAGTTCGCCACCTCTGCATCGCCTACTCCAAGCGAGGACCTGGTCCATCCGATGCTGGACATGAGCATTGGGGAAGCTGCGGTACCCTCCGGCAGGAGGCCCCAGTTTACCCAGGAGCGCTCGGCAACCAAGAAGGTCCCGCTTCAGGCTGGGGGCTGCGACAACTACGTCACCATCGGGGCAGGGCTTTCCCCCAAATAGGAAAGCGCCCTCGTCACCTTCCTGCGGGCAAATTCTGACATGTTCGCTTGGACTCCGTCAGATATGCCCGGCGTTCCCAGGGAGGTGATTGAGCACCACCTAGCCATGTGCCCTCAGGCACACCCCGTGAAGCAGAAGACCAGGAAGCAAGTGCAAGAGAAGCAAGACTTCATCGTCAAGGAAATAGAGAAGCTGAAGAAGGCCAAGTTAATACGCGAGGTGGCCCACCCCACCTGGATCGCTAATCCGGTGGTCGTCCCAAAGGCAAATGGCAGTGGGCGCCTCTGCGTGGACTTCACAAGTCTCAACAAGGCCTGTCCCAAGGACCCTTACCCTCTCCCGAGGATAGATCAAATCGTCGACTCCACCGCCGGCTGCGACCTCCTTTGCTTCTTGGATGCTTTCTCCGGCTATCATCAGATCAAGATGGCAAAGGAGGACGAAGAGAAGACCGCCTTCATCACGCCCTATGGGGTGTACTGCTACGTCTGCATGCCCTTCGGCCTGAAGAACGCAGGAGCTACATTCCAAAGGCTCATGCGTAAGGCCCTGGGGGCTCAGATGGGAAGGAATGCGGAAGCCTATGTCGACGACATCGTCGTCAAGACTCGCGAGGGTCACACCTTCATCGAGGATCTGGAGGAAACATTCGTCAACCTGAGGAAGGTAAACATCAAGCTCAACCCCGCCAAGTGCGCCTTCGGCGTACCGTCGGGAAAACTGTTGGGGTTCCTCGTGTCCAATCGCGGGATAGAGGCGAACCCCGACAAGGTCAAGGCCATCGAAGAAATGCGTCCTCCGCGCAATCTCAAGGAAATGCAACGCCTCGCGGGGTGCATGGCAGCCCTGGGGCGCTTCATCGCGAGGAGTGGGGAAAAAGCTTTGCCCTTCTTCAAGCTCATGAAGCGCACCGGGAAGTTCGAGTGGACTCCGGAAGCCGACAAGGCCTTCGCCGAGTTAAAAAGGTACCTCACGAGCCCACCGATCATGGTTGCCCCAACGACTCGCGAGCCCTTGCTTCTCTACATCGCGGCAACTCCAAGGACTGCAAGTGCCGTTCTCGTCGCGGAGCGGGACGTCAAGGTAATCGCCAAGGAGGAGGTCACTCCTCCAAGCTCGGGGGCTCCTCGCGAGAAAGAGGCCGCTTCACCTCCCGCCCCTCGAGAGGAGCCGCCCGAGGGATCTTCACCGACCGAGCCGCTCTCTCAGAGCAACGCTCAAAAGCCTCCTGAGGAGGAGCCTTTCGAGGGTGTCGTCAAGGTGCAAAAGCCTGTGTACTTCGTCAGCACGATGCTGCGCGACGCGCGGGAGCGCTACACCATGCAGCATAAGTTGCTCTACACCTTGCTCATCGCCTCGCGGAAGCTACGCCACTACTTCCAGGGTCACCCGATTAAGGTGGTAACCGATCGGCCCCTGGAAACCGTCCTGCGCAACCCCAATGTCACCGGGCGGGTGGCTGAGTGGGCTGTGGAGCTTCAGCCTTTCGAGATCTCCTTCGAAACTACAAAGGTAATCAAGAGCAAGGCTTTGGCCGAGTTTACTGCAGAATGGACTGATCCATTTGTCGATGAGCCTCCAGAGATGGAGTCAACTCTCCCTGGAGAGGAGGCCCCAGGCCTCTGGGTCATGCACTTCGACGGCGCCTTCAACCTCCCCGGCGCGGGAGCCGGTGCTGTCCTAACCTCTCCCTCTGGAGACAAGCTTTTGTACGCTGTGCAGCTCTGCTTCGCGCCTAAGAACAAGGTCTCCAACAACATCGCGGAGTACGAAGGACTACTTGCCGGCCTAAGGGCAGCAAACGCTTTGGGCATCAAGCGCCTCGTCGTCAAGGGAGATTCACAGCTGGTTGTGAACTTCTCGAACAAGAGCTACACTCCAAGGGATGAGCACATGGCGGCTTATCTCGAGGAGCATCGAAAGATGGAAAAACGCTTCCAAGGCTTGGAGCTGAAGCACATCCCGAGGGGAGAAAATGTGGAAGCCGACGAGATCGCCAAGCGCGCCTCTCATCGCCTGGTGCAGCCCGCCGGCGTCTTCGAGGAGCGTCTCTTCAAGCCGTCCGCCTCTCCGTCAACATCCAAACCACCTCCTCCTTCTGCTTTGCCGCCACCGCCGGAGCAGGGGGCTCCGGATTGCGGGCCTCCTTCGGGTGACCGCGTCCTTCTGGCATTAGCTCGGCAGGAGGGAGTGGATTGGATCGTCAAGCTCAAGGCCTACCTCACCAGCAGCAGGCTTCCTGAGGATGAAGAGGAAGCCGAAAGGATTGTGCGGCAAGCTTCGGGCTACTGCGTCAAGGACGGTGACTTGTACCGGCGTCGCCCAAATGGCGTCGCTCTGAAGTGCATATCTACTCACCAAGGCCAAGAGCTTCTAAAGGACATCCATGCCGGCGAGTGTGGCCATCATGCTTCTGCTACAACTCTAGCCGCAAAGGCATATCGAAGTGGCTTCTATTGGCCTTCGGCGCTCGGAGATGCGGCGGAGATGGTCAAGAGGTGCGAGGCGTGCCAATTCCACGCCAAGCAGATACATCAGCCGGCGCAAGAGCTGCGGACCATCCCACTCACTTGGCCCTTTGCAGTTTGGGGTCTGGACATCCTCGGTCCATTTCCCAGAGCGCAAGGGGGGTATCGCTACCTCTACGTCGCCATCGACAAATTCACCAAGTGGGTGGAGCTGGAACCGGTGTGCACAATCCCGGCCAGGTCTGCCGTCAAGTTCATCCGTGGACTGGTCTGTCGCTTTGGTGTGCTTAACCGCATAATCACCGACAACGGCAGCCAGTTCACCAGCGGCTTGTTCCGGGAATACTGCGCATCGACTGGCATCAAAATCTGCTTCGCCTCCGTCGCCTACCCCCGGAGCAATGGCCAAGCCGAGCGTGCCAATGCTGAAGTACTCAAAGGACTCAAGACGAAAAGCTTCAACGCCAAGCTCGAGGCCTGCGGCAAAAAATGGTTAGACAACCTCCAATCCATCTTGTGGTCCATCAGGACTACCGCCACCAAACCCACAGGAGAAACCCCTTTCTTCCTGGTCTACGGGGCGGAGGCTGTTCTTCCCACCGACGTCAAGTTAGGGTCGCCAATAGTGCTCGCCTTCGACGAAATTCACCAAGAGGATCTCATCAAGGATCGCCTCCTCCTGCTCGAGGAAGCTCGGTGCCAAGCCGCGCTCCGCGCCGCGAGGTACCAGCAAGGACTACGCCGCTACCATAGCCGCCATGTTCGAGCAAGAACTCTGGAGGTCGGCGACCTGGTGCTGAGGAGAATACTCTCTCGCGAGGGCCTGCACAAGCTGTCTCCAATGTGGGAAGGGCCCTTCAAGGTGACGCACATCGCCAGGCCAGGCTCGGCGCGGCTGGAAACCGCAGAAGGCATGCCAGTGGGGAACCCGTGGAACATAGCTCATCTGCGAAAGTTCTACCCTTAGGTTCCTCACGAGGAGAAAAAGACCGTTTTCACGGCACTTGTATCAGCTCAATTTGCTCTTAAGCACTGATATTAAGTTAATGCGCAATATAGCGCCTCTGCTTCGGCATGACATCAAAATGGCACGAAGTCCATTTATTTTCTGTTGTACTCCTTGCGGAAGGGGGCTAGGCACGGTGTCTATGCTGGGGCCTTCGCCCGGAAAACAGCAAGCCCGAAAAACCCGAAGGGAGCGACCTCTGGTCGGGGGCGACGGCCCCGTTAACGATCACCTCTGGATGCCCATGGTGCTTAGTTCCTCGCGAAGTACGCCAGAAAATAAAAAATCTTCGAGGAAAAGTCCAAGGTGTGCCTATGGCACCCGCTAAGGACCTACCCCTCGTGAGCAACCCTCACGAGGGAGCAAAGACGCGTCGATGCACCAGCATCCGCAGGAGGATTCCCTCTCTCGAGGAAGGCCTAACGTGGCAGGATTATTGAAGACCAAGGCCGCTCCGATAAATCTTGCGAAGGAGACGCAGATCCGGAGGTCCGCGCCAGGCCCTTCACCTCATGAGCAACCCTTGTGAGGTGTCGACGGTCTCTGGGCTCTCTTAAGCGTCGATGTTTTCACGTCCGTGAGGGTCCAGCTTCCCTCAACGACGAGGAAGGCCCCGTGAATCGCCACGCGCGGCAATTTGCTCTTAGCTGCTGGCACAGATAGTGTCGTGCTCCTCCACGACGGAGAAGGTCCCTGTGCCGGTCACAGGGGCATCTTATTCGCCTTCTTTTTTCGTTTGTTTTACCGACTTATTTTTCCGTTTTCGGGGATTTGGGGTTTTTTCTTTTCCAACTCTTTCTTCAACTTCTTGTCTCAGGAATCGTCCACTGTGTCATCGACGCCGAACCCGTCCCGAGCTCTGAGGTGGAGGGAGGCTTCCCGTCGATGCCTACAGCTCACCAGGGCTCTCGAGCAAGCGAATGGCCAGGACAGTGGAGGACAGCAAGATGATCAACAAAAGGATTTCATTAAATTGCCCCGGTGGGGGAAGGAGCCAAGCACGGCGGGGCATTCCCCGCCGGCAAGGTCTACAAGGCAAAAGAGGGGAGGAGACTAGCTCCCCTCCCCAGAAGACTACCGCGCCAGGGCCTCCTCTTCACTGCGCCGCGAGCTGGGGGAAGGTGCGGCGGACGCCGTCGGCGGTGAAGATCCGCACCGTAGCCTCCAGGGTCCCCAGCTTGAAGCGGAAGACGAGGCGGTCGCCGACGCGGAGGCGGCAGCCGAGGGCGAAGGGCCTCTAGCGGCCGGAGAGAATGACGTTGCCGTTCGCCCCGAAGAGGATGTCCACAGGCCAGAAGAGATCTGGCCTGCTTTGCTCCCCCAGGGCGATCTCCCCGGCGGCCGGGCCATGGGCGTGAATCGCCCTCCGGATGGCGTCGGGCAGCCGGAGGGAGTTGAAGCCCGGGGCGTCGACGACGACGAGGAGCTCCAAGAAGCGGGACCCCGGGGCGATGAGGGGTCCTAGCAGCGCCGCCGCCAAGGGGCGCGGAGTGGCAACCACTCCGTTCACCGGCGGGGCCGGAAGATCTGCAGCAGGGGGGGGGGGCCCAGGGCGGCCTCCACCTCCCGGAGGGCCCGATCGATGCTCCCCGAGGCGCGGGGAGCAGGCGCCGCCGCCAGCGGCGACGGCGAGTTCAGGGCGCCTCCACGCGCAGGACCCCTGAGGGTCAGGGCGCCGGAGGTCCCCGCGGCGGCACGGCCCGCCTCGCCCTGCCGCGGCGCGCCGATGCGGAGGGGGCCACCGGCGCCGGGCGTCCACTGGGCCGGGACCTTCGTCTTCTTCCCGCAGCCCAGGGGACGTCCGCGGCGCTTCGCCCCGGAGCTCGATCCCACGACGGTGGAGGAGTTGGAGGGATCCATGAGCTTGGGGGCGAGGAAGCAGAAGTGGCACAGGAGGAAGGAGGTGAAGTGCCGGAAGTCTCGAGGAGGATCTATTTAAGGGAGGCGTCCGGCGTCGATGCATCAAATCCTTGCGCGGGAATCGAAGCGTTGGCGCGGCGCTCTGCAGTCAAGCGACACATCATTATGGCAGGTTGACGCCTCGGAGACCGTAGCTTCGCCTGCCGTTTCGTCTCGCCAGCTGCGGCCGCGCCACGTGTCCGGAGTCCCTGCTCCATCACATGGTCCTCTGACCGCGCAGTTGACGCATGCCGTTAGAGGGCCCAGCAGCTTCGGGGGGCCCCGACCCTTCGCTTCCTCAAGAGGGCGCGGTGTGGGCCGGGCTCCCGGGGGCTACTGTCGGTGTTCTGGATATCGGGGTATCCCGCTCCACCTGCTCCTGGGCCCCGTCATCGGCCCATCTTCAGCCCAGGGGAGAATCAACAATCTTCGCTACGGAGAAGACCCTCACGAGGAGGCGCCTCGTGAGGAGAACGACGACAGAAATCGCTAAGGACCAGAAGACCTCCTCACGAGCCCCTGCTGGTGAGGAGAGGAGGTACGCCCACGTCAGCCTAGCACGTTTTCATGCGGAGCAAGAAGACAACGGGCAGAAGACCGCGTACCGCCCACGCTACCCCCGACAGGGAGGAGACCAACTTTCTCTGTGCCTGCCCAAAGCGGCACAGTGGCAGTTGGCCACCCCCCCTAAATATAGCATGGACGGTGCAGGGCGCCAGAGGAGGACGTCAGCCTCCTCCACCCACTCCTGTGGACCGGCTCCGCTACCCTACGAAGACCAAGTCTGCAGAAGAACATAGTCTACAGCTGTCCTCCCTCCTTGGCCGTGTGTGGCAACCCCTTCCCCAAGAAGATAAGGGGAAGGAGGACCTTGGCGCTATAAAAGGAGGGGGAGGCCACCCCTTAGTGGGGATCCGGTCTAATCTGATCTTCATCTTCTTCGAGCTGCTAGTTGGGCACGCAGGTTCTTCAACCTCTGGCCAACTAGATCTTTGTAACCAAGGCCTTGTACTCCTCGCGAGGTGTCGCGTCGCAATACAAGAAGGCAGGAAGTAGGGGTTTTACCTCACCACGAGGGCCCTGAACCTGGGTAAAGCTCGGTCTCCCTCTCTGCAGTGCGTTGCGCGTCCGACAATCGAGGCTTCCGTCACCGTGTTTCATTGCGATCCAAGATCTCACACGTTCAGCCCCCTGCGTTCGAATCCTTGGGTCCGTCGCGTGGTACCCCGTGTTCTTGCGACACGAAATCCATCGACAGAAGCAACTTCATAACTAGGAGCTATCTCAACCAAAGACTTTTCCTCAACTTCTTTATGCATACTAATGTGATTAAAGAACTCCTCAATGTTATCTTTCCCAATAATTGAACCACTACCTACTGAGAGGTCCTCCAAAACATACTTAGGGAACAACATAATGAACTAAAGTAAAAAAAATAACAACTACCAAGGATTCTAATTTTTTTGGGTTTTTGATAAAATGATGCAAGTAAAAATAAATAAAGTAAAGCAAAACAAATAACAAAGTAAAGGATGTGCGTGCGAAAATCTCCCCTTGCAGAGGTCTTCTTTTTCTTCCTCGGCAACAGCGCCAGAAAAGGGCTTGATGGCTGGCGTGTAGTTGATGATGATGATTATAACCAGTCAGTTGGGGAAACCCAAGTGAAAGGTATGATGAGCACAGCAGCAAGCTTTTCCCTCAGTTAGAAACCAAGGTTTATCGATACGAAGAAGAAAAAGCCAATACGACTGAAGGTGATGCTTGCAAGGTTCGTGACAGCTCCGGACAATTTATATGGCGCCTCGTCCAAGCTTTGCTTTGCGAGCAGCAACGTGGAACCTGCACACAGCACAACCAAGTACTTTGTTCCCAACTTATGATGAGGTTGTCAATCTCACTAGTTTACTTGAAACAAAGGGTATGAGCATATCGAGTGGAAAACAGTAAAAGTATGTGAGTAAAGTAAACAGTGCGAGTAAAGTAAACAGGTGATAGCAATATGATGGAAATAGGACCGGGGTCCACAGTTCACTAGTGGTGTCTCTCCATAAGATAAATAACACATGCTGGGTAAACAAATTATAGTTGGGCAATTGATAGAATAAAGATAACGTGATATGTCAAGAAGATCACTATGCGATTTACTCTAGGCATTACAACAAAATACATAGACCGCCATCCAACTGCATCTATGACTAATAATCCACTCACAGGGATATCATCCGAACACCCCATGAGTATTAAGTTGCGAACAACAGATAATTGCATTAAGGAAAGTGTGTAATGTAAACAAAGCATATGCCCTCGAGCATATGAATGTTGTTTTCTCCCTAGTGGCAACAGCACATCTACAATCTTAGAGGTTTATGTCACTCCCCCAGATTAAATAGAGGCATGAACCCACTATCGAGCATAAATACCCCCTCTTGGAGTCACTAGCAACTACTCGGCCAAGATAGCTACTAACAACAGAGAGCATGCAAGATCATAAACAACATAGAGATAACATAAGATATATTTCAATATAGCAACTCAATCATAACACCAATATTCATCGGATCCCAACAAACCAAACATGTAGAATTACATAACGGTGATCTCAATATGTAGGGCAGCTCATGAGATCTAAACATGAAGCACATGGCGGAGAGGACAACCATCTAGCTACTGCTATGGACCCATAGTCCAAGGTAGACTACTCACTCATCACTCCAGAGGCAAGCATGGCGATGAAGAAGACCTCCGGTGGCGATTCCCCTCTCTGGCAGGGTGCCGGGTAGAGCTTCTGGACCCTCCCGATCTTGGGTCGACGACGGCAGCGGATCGCGATGTGTTTCTGGAAAATTGATCGGGTCCTTAGGTTTTTCCCATCTGGGGGTCTTTATAGGCGAAGGGGCATCGTCAGAAGTGGACCGAGGCGGCCTCACACATAGGGGGCGCGGCCAGGGGCCAGGCCGCGCCGCCCTGGTGTGAGGGCCCCTTGTGGCCCCACTCCGTCTCCTCTTCGGTTCTCTGGAAGCTCTGTGAAATATCTGGACGACTGGCTTTGGTTTCGTCCAATTCCGAGAATATTTCCTGCGTAACTTTTCTGAAACACAAAAACAGTAGAAAACAGGGAACTGGCACTGTGGCAACTTCTTAATAGGTTAGTTCCGGAAAATGCATAAAAGTGCCACGAAGTGTAACAAAACATTAGGCAAATGGTGTAAAAACAAGCATGGAGCATCAAAAATTATAGATACGTTCGAGACGTATCAGCTAGCAAAAGACTGGGAGCGACCGACGAAGAGAGCAATAACGGCCATAATCATGCATAGCGACAAAACATTATTAACCAAAGCATAAAGTGATATCACAAGTCAAAAACCAAATGATCATAGAGGTTTGAGGAGACTAGTTAAAGTCAAACATGGTGTAAGCATGTGCCAAGTTAACCCAAATAAAGCATCAAAGGAGAATACCACAATATTATGCTCCCATATAATAAAAACAATGCATGATTCTTTCAAAGACACATTAAGCAATCTCAGTCATTTGAGACAAGTCATGCTACAGCAATAACAACTAAGCAGATAACCAAAATAATATCAAGCATGACATGATAAAGTCTAAGAAACAGTCTAAACAAGCTCCCTTTTTGCACCATTATAAGCATAAAATGGTTTACTCTTTTCCAACACCAATCAACCTTTTTGAAACAACTCTCAAAGATGAAAATCAACAAAGACCAGAGGTCTAAACACACCTAGATACAAAGAACTAGCAAGTTCTGAACAAAAATAAAGGCAATAAACAAAGGCTAAACACAGTACTAGCAATAGAGAACACTCGCAGAACAATAAGAATGAAAACTAGAGTGTTCTAGGCAATGAAAATGGAGCGTGTCTCTCCAAAACAAACATGGTGTGATCCAACCATTTATTACAGCAAACAAAACAGAAGAAAACTGAAAGCAAAAATAAAGACGCTCCAAGAAAAACACATAGCATATGAAGCAATAAAAAATATAGTGTCTTGAATGATGACCTGATATTTTTGTTGATGAAGAAGAGGATGCCTTGGGCATCCCCAACCTTTGACGCTTGTACTTCTTGGATATTTCTTGGGGTGACATGGGCATCCCCAAGCTTGAGCTTTTGTCCATACTTCATCTCATCTCATCATTCTCCTTTCCCTACACTTGAAAAACTTCTTTCATACAAAACTTCACACAATTCTTATTAGCAACATTAGTGTATGCAAGATAGTAAATCCACTTTTGGTTCAGTTTCAACTCAAGTACAGCACATATTAACACATAAGCTACTGTAGCAACTTCCTCAAAAAGTTCCGTGATCAAAAGAACTCAAAAAGAAAGAGATTAAGAGGCAAATGCAAATAGTGGCAGAAATCTGTCAAAACAGAACAACTGGTAAAGATCAATTTTTTTTGAAAATCTTCTGTTGCTCAAATATAAAAGTGCAAAACTAGTGAAAGTTAGATAATAACCTGGGGCATGTGCACAAGAAATATCAGATCAAAATAATGTTCTGGGAATTTTCATGAATTTGTACGGTACAACGCACAAATCTGTTTCAGGACAGTAACTTCCCCAAATCTTACCTTCCTCCAATTAGAGGTTCTTCTTGGCACAAAAACGAAATAAAAATGATAAGAAGAGGTCATTACAATTGTAATAACTTCCAACACTCAACAAAAAGAAAAAGTACTGAAAGGAAAACATTGGGTTATCTCCCATGAGTGCTTTTCTTTAACGCCTTTCAGCTAGGCGCAGTAATTTGAGAAGATGCTCACATAAGCGCCGGAAAGAACTTGAAGCAAGAGAGAGCAACAAAAAGCAAATACAAAACAAATTTAAATCTAAACCACTTCCTATGAAAAAGAGTCTTGTAAAGAATCAAGTCATGAAAGCACAAAGCAACAAGCATAGGAAAGCAAAATAAGTGCAACTTCAAGAATTTCACCATAAAGAGGGGAAACTTAATATTATTGAGATGCATAAAACCATGTTTCCCTCTCTCATAATAACTTTCAGTAGCATCATGAATAGAATTAACAATATAACTATCACATAAAACATTCTTATCATGAGCCATATGCATAAAAGAATTAATACTCCCCACATGAACATAGTCATTCTTAGTAATCGTACTAGGAGCAAATTCAACAAAATAGCTATCATTATTATCATCACCATGGTCATCTAAAATAGGAGGCGTACTGTAATCATAACTAATTTTCTCCTCAATAGTAGGTGGACTGAAAATATCATACTCATCATCATCATAAACTGGAGGTATAGTATCATCATAAGCAATAGAATAGCTATCTTCAAATGTGCGTTCATTTGTAAACATATCATCATTGGAAGGAACATGGATAGCACTAATAGTACAACAGTTATTAACATCATCATTTTCAGAATTAGTACCAAAGAGATTTTCAATATCAAAAGTACTGTGCTTTTCCCAATCATGATGACTACAATAGGTAACAGGCATAGGAACATTATCGAGTTCAGACTCATCAGCCAAAACTATAATAGGAGCAACATGCTTAGGGGAAGATACCATTTCCTCTCTCCTTTTACTCGTTCTCTTCTTCTTCTTCCCTTCTTTAAGAGGGAGAGGCTGGAAAGGAAGCTTCTCCACATACCCTGGTTTATTGACAGAAACGATAGAAGAAACTTTGGAGGATTCCTCCTTTCCATTAATAAGAACAAAACACATGTTAGTCCTGTCAAATTTTGGTAAAGTCTCATCTTTTATAACATTTTGTATGTAAGTATTTTTGTGGCAATTATCAACACAATAAAGATGACAACCATGCAGGACGCTATTCATATTAAAAGCACTCATATCTACCAAAGAAGTTTTTCTTGATAACTCTTCACACCCCAAAAATAAAGTAAGCTCATCATGCTGATTAGGAGTGATCATGTCATCACAAAACAAACTTGCAGTACTCATTGGCTTAGAAAGGCTACTATCATAGCCTGAGCATTGAAAATTGAAATGACCCACTTAATACCAAAGTTCCCAAATAAAAGGATAGAGGGCATAAACCTTTTCACCAAGCTCATTTAGAGCCTTGTCCCACATTCTAGTTTCTTCATTCCTATGGTGGATACAATATTCTTCTTTGATTTGATTCTTTTTCACAAGGTCTAAGTGCTCCACAAAAATTAACATGCTTATAAGAAATAGTACTTTCAGAAGTTTGAGCATGTTTATTGCAATCATCAATAACAATTTCACTTTCCATGCAAGTGTCTTTAAAAGGTTCATGATACACGTCCCAATTTCCTTTAGGGACATTAATATGAGAAGCAAAGGCTCTATAGCAATCAACCATAATTTGAGGATCAAGACCATATTTAGCACTAAGCTTTTGAAAATCAGCAGTTTCAGCGAAAGACTTAATGCAATCATACTCATCGTTTATACCTGATTCTTTACCTTTGTCACAATCCCAATCTGCAATATTGCTTTGAATTGTTTCAAGTAGATCCCACTTGGCGTCAACCTCCTTGCTTGTGAAAGACCCCTCAAAACAGGCATCTAGATAGTCCTTATAATATCCTGAAAGCCTTGCATAAAAATTATTAATAAAAATATTATGGGGGAGTTCATGAATGGGAAATTTGAGCATTAGTGACTTCAATCTTCCCCACACTTGGGCAATGCTTTCTCCATCATGAGGATGAAAATTATAAATATAATTCCTATCTTTATGAATCTCACTAGAAGGATAGAATTTAGAGTAAAATAGAGGTACAATTTCCTCCCAGCAATAGATCGGCTATTCTTCAACATCTTATACCATTCCGCAGCTCTGCCCTTCAGTGATAAAGAGAATAGCTTCCTCTTAAGCTAGTTTGGTGAAATACCTACACACTTGAACAACTCGTATAATTCATGTATAAGGAACAAATGATCACCAGGATGGACAGTTCCATCTCCTAAATAGTAGTTATTCATAGCACGTTCAACAATTTTCATAGGTATTTTAAAATGATGAGGATCACAAGCATCGTTAGAATTATCACATATGGGAGATAAAGTATCATCAGAGCAAATTTCTCCTCTAAAGCTGGGGAACTAAAAATATCATGCTCATCAAAACCAGCTTCCCCAAGCTTAGACTTTCTATAGCATTAGCAATAATGGTGTTCAAAGAATTCATACTAACAACATTGCCATTAGCATGCAAATAAAGTTCCGTATGTTTTTCAATTTTTTCTTCAAACACTTCATGTCCTAACTCAGGAAAAATACTATAAAGCTCTTTGTTTTCCATTAAGCCTAACTAGTGAAAATAAAAACAAGAAACAAAAAGATATAATTGCAGAATCTAAAGGAAATAACTTCAAGCACTCACACACCAGCAACAGTACTAGAAGATAGCTTAGTAGCCATTGGATGTGAGTACCTTTTACCTTACCTCCCTGGCACCAGCGCCAGAAAAGAGCTTGATGTCTACGAACACTTCTATTCTTGCAGACAGTGTTGGGCCTCCAAGTGCAGAGGTTTGTACAACAGCACCAAGTTTCCCTTAATTGGATCACCCAAGGCTTACCGAACTCAGGGAGGAAGAGGTCAAAGGTATCTCTCTCAAGCAACCCTACAATTAAGATACAAGAAGTCTCTTGTGTCCCCAACACACCCAATACACTTGTCAGATATATAGGTGCACTAGTTCGGCAAAGAGATAGTGAAATATAAGTAATATGGATGATTATAAGTGGTAATTGTAATCTGAAATAAAAATCATTGCGAGCAAACATGTAATAGAACTTGTTGTAAACGGTGTTTCAATGCTTAGAAACAAGGCCTAGGGATCATACTTTCACTAGTGGACACACTCAAAAAAGATAACATAATTGAACACATAAATATCTATCTTCACTATGCTATTCTAAACTATTCTCCGATGGATAACGAACACTAATCATGTGTAGAGCTACGAAGCACTCCTCAAAGTTTGCATTCCCCAATCTAGATTATGCCACACTATCACCTTGAGTGCACTAGATGGTTCCAACGAACACCAACAATGCATAGAGATACTAGCCAAAGAGACACACATAATGCGCATACAGTCACCTTGACATCATGGTACAAGGTGTCTCCGGAGATTACAATAATAAAGTACTTGAGTAGCATAATAGATGAAGAACAACATCTACCAATTCAACTAGATACAAAGCTCATGATCTCACATAGATCACATCATGGGAGACAGGGAGAGAGAGATGAACCACATAGCTACCGGTAGAGCCCTCAGCCCCGGGGGAGAACTACTCCCTCCTCATCATGGGAGACAGCAACATCGATGGAGATGGCGGTGGAGTCGATGGAGATTGCGGTGGAGTCGATGGAGATGGCTCCGGGGGCAATTCCCCGTCCCGGCAGGGTGCCGGAACAGAGACTTCTGTCCCCCGAAATTGGTCTTCGACGGCGGCGGCGCTGCGGAACTTTCTCTAGGAAAACGCTAATTGATTTAGGGCTTTCGCGTCGGAGGCTTTATATAGGCGGAGGGGCGATGTCAGAGGGCACGAGGGGGCCCACACCAGGTGGTGTTGCGGCCAGGGGTGGACCCACGCCACCAGGTGGTGTGGCCGCCTCCTGGCTTTCCTCCGTCTCTGCTTTGGACTCTGTCTTGTGCCGGGGAAATAGGAACTTTGGGCTTCATTTCGTCCAATTCCGAGAATATTTCCTGCGTAGCTTTTCTGAAACACAAAAACAGCAAAAAACAGGAACTGACACTGTGGCATCTTGTTAATAGGTTATTTCTGGAGCATCAAAAATTATAGATATGTTTGAGACGTATCAGCCATGGTCGCAAAGATCATGAAGGTAAGACCTGATGACCCACAAGTATAGGGGGTGTATCATAGTACTTTCGATAAATAAGAGTGTCGAACCCAACGAGGAGCAGAAGGTGTTGATTAGTGGTTTTGATCAGGGTTTCACTGTAAATACTAGCAAACGGGTTTTCAGGGGTATTTGGTAATACAAATAAATAAAGTGCGAGTAAATAAAAGACAGTAGTAACAATTGCAGCAAGTGGCCCAATCATTTCTTTAGCAAAGGACAAGCCGGTTGTGTAACTTATAATAACCAAACGTTCTCGAGGACACACGGGAGTTTCTGTCAAGAGCTTTCGCTTCATACCGCTAATAGTCTTTATTGGTTTGATAAGTGTTATGGGGGTGAACCTGTGCTAACGCACTACCCTTACTAGGATAAATACACACTTGTGATTATACTCCTTGCAAGCATCCGTAAATACAAGAAAGTAATTAAGATAAATCTAACCACAGCCTTAAACTCTAAGATCCTATGCTCCCTGGTGCAATGGTTTCCCAACGGAGGTTTAGGTTTCTGTCACTCCAGCAACCCCACAATTGGTAGCCAAATACACAATGCATCTCACTAGGCCCATAAATGGTGAAGTATCATGTAGTCGACGTTCACATGACACCACTAGTGAAATAGCACCACAACAATATCAAACCATTAAATATTTCTCAACAATAATTCACTACTAACATCTTGACTTCTCCCATGTCCTCAAGAACTAAACGAACTACTCACAAGACGTCATATGGATCATGATCAGAGGTGAAATAATGGTAAATAACAATCTGAACATAAACCTTAATTCAACGGTTCCACTCAATAGCATCAACTACAAGAGTAATCAACACCGGGAAAGTTTCCCCTAAGAATATAACAAGATCCAACTCAAGATGTTACAGCGGGATGGTGTGGTGATGGTGGAGATGAACGTGCTGGTGATGGAAATGATGATGATGATGATGATCCCGATGAAGTCCGGTGCGATGGTGATGACGATGGCGACGATCTCCCCTCTTCGGGAAGGAATTTCCCCGGCAGATTTCTGCCTGCCGGAGAGCTTTTCTCTCTCTGGTGTTTTCTGTCCCGCAGAGGCGGCTGTGTCTAACTCTGAGCCCCCCTTGACTTAGGTTTTTGGGGACGATGAAGTACGCGAAGGGGCGAGACCTGGAGTGGGCCAGGGTGGCCTCACATAGGGCCGGCGCGGCCAGAGGCCAGGCCGTGCCCCCTATGCGTGAGGCTGCCCTCTGGCTCCTCTCGACTCCTCCTTCTGGCTTCCGGAGTCTTTTGGTAAAATATAATTTCCTGGCATTTTTCTGGAATTTTCCTGATCTTCAAAATATGGTCCCTTAATGGTCCTTTTTCCAGCAGAATCCTGACTCCGGCAGCAAATCCTCCCATGATCATCAAACATGTAAAAATAGAGGAAATAACATAAGTATCATCTCTAAATATGAAATATATCAATGAATAATAGTAAATTATGATACAAAATAGTGATGCAAAATGGACGTATCAACCCCCCCAAGCTTAGACCTCGTTTGTCCCCAAGCGAAAACTAAACTCAGTAAACATGACCACAGGTTTATGGAGTGAAGTGTCGATAATAAAAATATGGACAACAAGCATCACACTCACCAAAGCTCAAATTATAATAGACAGCAACTTCCCTTTATAAGATATAGACTTGCAATAAGTAAAAGGGAATCACATATAAAGATGCACAAAGTAAACTATAATTGGTGATGGCAAACCTTAGTTCTTGGTCAAAGAATGATGAACAAGCTAATCTTTCTTTTGAATGGAGCCTTTTTAAAACAGAGCTAATATAGCAAAGACTATATGATCGACAAAACAAACTTTTTGCATTCATAGAAAGCTTTCAAAGATATATTCCTTCAGACAAAAGCATTATACAAAACAAGGAAGATAGTAGACATGATTAAACGGATCAACATATGAATGAGTGAAACATAACAACTCAAATGCTTGCTTGAGATAGAAAGGAATAGGTTGACTCAACATAAAAGTAAAAGATAGGCCCTTCGCAGAGGGAAGCAGGGATTGAACATGTGCTAGAGCTTTTCATTTGCAAAACAGAAGTAAAAAGTTTATTTTGAGAGGTGGTTGCTTTTGTCAACGACTAGCAACGGAGTTCTTCATATCTTCCATACTAAACAAGTGAGAGTGGTTCCGAGATGTTTGATTAATTGGCACATTGGTGCTCTTTTATAGCTTGGCACTCCTCCCCACCTTTTCCTTTCTCAAACCATGGCTAACCGATTCCATTGGGTGCCAACCAACTTTCACATACCATGGAGGAGTGCTTTTCTTTTTCTTTTCTTTTTGAGATTATAATGGTCTGACCAGCTCCCTTGCAAAATTAATGACAAGCAGATGAAGCTGCCTAGTCGAGGGCTACTTAATTTAGTATGGAAGATAACAAACCCATCCACTACGTCCTCATGAGCTAAAAATAGTGGCACAAAATGAGAAGTGTTTGAAGGTTTTTGAAAGGTAGCACATGAAAATTTACTTGGAATTGCTTGAAATACCATGCATAGGAATTTATAGTGGACTCTTTGGAAGTGACTTGGCTTTCGGGGTTTAGATGCACGAGAAGTATTTCCTCTCAATACAGGTTTTTGGCTAGCAAGGCTGGGTAGCAAGCATAAGAATTGCATGAAGCAGACAAACATACATATAATAAGAACAATCATGCAAACTCCCTTGAAGGTACAACGATTTTGACTTTGAGAATAACATTGCTAATAAGCCAAACATGAAGGGTAAACTGAAGTGATGTAACTACAAACACCTCTTTATTCTTTCCTACTCAAACCTGAGGGTAATGTTGCTACTGATCAAGTTCGATTTGCCAAAACCAACTAAATTTACTCATGCTCCCAAAGTGATACCAATACTAATCAACAAGACTAGTCGTATAAGAGAGATTGCAAACTAAAATAAAGTGTGCGGAAAGTAAATGATAGAACTTCTCATTAATATTTCATTATCGCAACTCACACCAAGGGATACATAGATAACCAACTAAGGAGGATACTTCCAAACTGCAAACTATTCTATAAGATAACTTCTCTATTCATGATATGACTCTACTTGAAAAGTAAATGAGCAAAAGGTAATGATGTGATACCGCGGCACTCCCCCAAGCTTGGAACAAGCCAAGGGGATGCCTATACCGATGACGAGTTACTCCTTGGGCGGTGGTGGTGAGTCTTCATCGCTGTCATACTTCCAAGGCAGGGGTCCTCCGTCGAGGAAGGATGTCTTGGTCTCCAATGTCCTGAAACTTGCAGCAGCACTCATTTGTTTAAACCTAGCTTCATACTCACAGTTTTGGTTCTGCAAGTCGTAGAGTTGTGCTTGTAATTGGTTGGTGGTCTCATGGAGCGAAAAGATGTCCTTCCAAAGTTCTGTAGTCTCCTTCTTGTACTTGGTAACAAGCTCTTGATTAATCCTATGGATGAGTTCCACCTCGTGTTCTGCCATCTTCTTATATTTAGAAACTTCTTGTTCTAGTGCTTCCATCCTGGCTTCGAGACTCCCTTCTCCCTTTGGTCCTTGGACATCTTTAATATGCAACTCCCCATCCTTGAGTGACAACTCCTTCGGATGCATCTTCAGCTCCCTCATGTACGGATTAATGGTATCCGCAAGAGAGTTCTCCTTGGATGGACTGGATGAAGACATTGTAACTCCAAAGTTGAGAGCGATCCCTGACAGAAACAGCTCGAAACAAAAACATGACAAGAAAACGATATACAGACCTCGGGTACTCTGGGGGGTTATATAGGCAAAAATTATACATCGAGGGGAAATCACAAGAGGAATCCGGGACGGAAATGAGTTCCGAGGTGTTCTCACACCAGGGCGGCACGGCCAGGGGTGGACCCGCCACTACTAGGAAAACAGCTATAGGTGGAAGACTTACCCGTAGCGCATACAGCAAGTGGTGCGCTGCGGCTATTTAGCCGTAGCGCACCCTGCACAGTGCGCTGCAGCTATACACATTACCCGCAGCGCACCAGAGTGAAGCGTGCGCTACGGGTATTCATAGACCTAGACAGCCGTTTTCCCTCAGCTTACCCATAGCGCACAAGTGAAGTATGCGCTACGGGTAGTATAACTACCCGTAGCGCATGCCCCTCTCGTGCGCTACGGGTAAGTTGGGCGGGAGTGTCGTTCAAACATTTTAGATTTACCCGTAGCGCACCAACAAATGTCGACTCGGCGGCAAAAAATTGAAAATTTGAAAACTTACCCGTAGCGCATTGGCACTGTGGTGCGCCACGGGTATATTTTTTATTAAATTTTGCCCCGCCGCACACACACACACACACACACACACACCCCCCCCCCCCCCGTGGAACGTCTTTCTAGTGTTCTAAAAATTAAAAGAAAATGATAACAGGTTTGAAAAAATTTCAAAAAATGAGAGTTAGTTATGTTATGTGAACTAGTAAGTAGGAAAAATAATAAACATGAATTTTGATGTTTTTTTCAAAAAAACTTTATGTCTCGGTAAACTGGGCATAACTTTTGCATACGAACTCGGATTAAAAAGTTTTTTATATGAAAAAGTATCAGAACGAAAAGTTACATCTGATTTCAACCACCTATGGTCGTTTTGACAATTTTTAGAATCTCAAAATTCCAAAGGGAAGATGCAGTTTTTTGATGTTTTAGTTTTTGGTGCGAAATAAATTACGAAATTCGAAACACTTACCCGCAGCGCATGGGTGAAGTGGTGCGCTACGGGTAAGTGAGAATCTTCTCACACATCCAATGGCTCACAACGCTTCCAAACAAACACACATCCGTGGCGTTATCAATGAAGGCTTCTGATTGGTCGAGAGGGGGTCACGCGGATCCAACCTCTCTTTGTCCTTATCTCACCTCCCCTCTCTCTTCTTCCTCCATATCTCACCTCATATTTCTTTTCTCTCTCTCTCTCTCTCTCTCTCTCTCTCATACACATACATGAGCATGAGAAGATCCTCTCCGGCGAGCACTCCGGTCAAGTTTTTCTCCGGCGAGCTCCTCCCCGACAAGCTTCTTGGTGATGACCTTCTCTCCGACGAGCTCCTCTTCGACGACCTCCTCCTCCCCGACGACCTTCTCTCCGGCGAGCTCCTCTCCGGCGACCTCCTCCCCGATGACCTTCTCTCCGGCGAGCTCCTCCCCAACCACCTCCTTCCCAACGACCTCCTCTCCGACGACCTCTTCTCTGATGAAGTCCTCTCCGGCGACCTCCTTCCCATTCTCCTCTTTGATGGCAGCTCCTCTCCGGCGACCTCTCCGGCGACCTCTCCTGTGACCTCTCCGACGACCTCTCCTGTGACCTCTCCGGCGACCTCTCCGGTGACCTCTCCGGTGGCCTCTCCGGCGGCCTCTGCGGCCTCTCCGACGGCCTCTGCGGCCTCTCCGGCGGCCTCTGCGGCCTCTCCGACGGCCTCTGCGGCCTCTCCAACGGCTTTTTTTTTGAATTTCGAAAAAAATACCCGTAGCGCATCGGCCCTAGTGCGCCACGAGTATGTAAAAAAATTCATTTTTTTTTGAATTTTAAAAATGATACCCGTAGCGCACGGACCACGTTACCCGCAGCGCATGGGCTGGTGCGCTACGGGTAAGTAAATTACCCATAGCGCACCGGACCATGCGCTGCGGGTAATTAATTACCAGTGGCGTGGTACCCGCAGCGCCGAGCCATGCGCTACGGGTAACAAAAACACGTGCGCTGCGGGTAGCCTTTTCCCTAGTAGTGCGCGCCCCCTGTGTGTGAGGAGCACCCGGACTCCTTTTCCTTCCCGTTTTCGTCTCGTGATTTTTTATATTTAGTAAAAACAGCAAAAATATTAAAGGAAGAGCTTTCCGCGAAACTTCTCTGACTAGAACTATTACCTATTCGAAAATGAACTCTGCAGGTTCCTGCAATTTGTCTTGGATGAATTCTTCTGGAGAAACTGTTTCAATCACATCAACATCTTCATTATAAGAATCTCCAGTAATATAATATTTGAGTCTTTGCCCATTCACCACTTGTGTAGTGTCATCTTTCAATGAAGCAATCTTAATAGCACCTGAGCGGTACACTTCAATAATAACATATGGTCCTTCCCATTTTGATAGTAATTTTCCTGCAAAAAATCTGAGACGAGACCTATACAATAGAACTTTCTCACCAACATGAAACTCTCTCTTAAGAATTCTCTTATCATGCCATTGCTTGACTTTCTCTTTGAAAAGTCTAGCATTCTTATACGCTTCGTTTCTCCACTCATCTAGAGAACTCAAATCTAACAACCTTTTCTTACCGGCTAGTTTAAAATCTCTATTAAGCTCTTTCACTGCCCAAAAAGCTTTGTGTTCTAATTCTAAAGGCAAGTGACACGCTTTTCTGTAAACCATCTTATAAGGAGACATTCCCATGGGGTTCTTATAAGCAGTTCTATAAGCCCATAAAGCATCGTTTAACTTACTAGCCCAGTTTTTCCTAGATCTATTAACAGTCTTCTGCAAGATAGACTTGATCTCTCTATTTGAAAGCTCTACCTGCCCACTAGTTTGGGGATGATAAGAAGAAGCAATTCTATGATTAACATCATATTTAGCAAGAGTTTTTCTAAAACTGCCATGAATAAAATGAGAACCTCCATCAGTCATAAGATATCTAGGCACACCAAACCTAGGAAAAATAACATCTTTAAGCATTTTTAACGAGGTCTCACCATCAACACTCTTTGTAGGTATGGCTTCTACCCATTTAGTAACATAATCAACAGCAACAAGTATGTGGGTATAGCCTTTTGAAGGAGGAAAAGGACCCATAAAGTCAAATCCCCAACAATCAAACGGTTCAATAACAAGAGTGTAATTCATAGGCATTTCATTGCGTCTAGAAATATTACCAACTCTTTGACATTCATCGCAAGATAAAACATACCTTCTAGCATCTTTAAAGAGGGTTGGCCAATAAAAACCTGATTGTAGAACCTTTTGTGCGGTCCTATCTCCAGCATGATGCCCTCCATAAGCACTGCCATGGCATTTCCTCAATATTTCCTGTTGCTCATATTCCGGTATGCATCTTTGCATAATACCATCAACTCCTTCTTTATATAAGTGTGGGTCATCCCAAAATTAATGCCTCAAATCATATATAGAAGAATTTTCTTCTTTGCTGAGCTGTAAAAGTTGGAGGCAAATACTTGGAAACAATAAAGTTAGCATAATCAGCATACCAAGGAAGGTCTCGCGAAGTTATATTTACAGCAGCTAACTGTTCATTTGGAAAACTATCATTAACAGGAATAGGATCAAAAGAAATGTTTTCCAATCTAGACAAGTTGTCAGCCACAGGATTTTCAGCACCTTTCCTATCTACGATATGCAAATCAAACTCTTGTAAAAGCAACACCCATCTAATAAGCCTAGGCTTAGCATCCTTCTTAGTCATAAGATATCTAATAGCAGCGTGATTAGTATGAATAGTAACTTTAGAATCAACAATGTAAGATCTAAACTTATCACATGCAAAAACAACAGCAAGAAACTCTTTCTCAGTGGTAGCATAATTTTTCTGAGCAATATCAAGAGTCTTACTAGCATAATGAATAACATTCAACTTATTATCTACGCGCTGTCCAAGAACAGCACCAACAGCAAAATCACTAGCATCGCACATAATTTCAAAAGGTAAATTCCAATCAGGTGGTTGAACAATAGGAGCAGTAGTTAAAGCCTTCTTAAGAGTTTCAAAAGCTTCCTTACAATCATCATCAAAGACAAATGGTACATCCTTTTGAAGAAGATTAGTAAGAGGCTTTGAAATCTTAGAGAAATCTTTAATAAACCTCCTATAGAAACTAGCATGACCAAGAACACTATGAATACCTTTAACATCTCTGGGACAGGACATTTTCTCAATTGCTTCCACTTTTGCTCTGTCAACTTCAATACCTCTTTCAGAAATTTTATGTCCAAGGACAATTCCTTCATTCACCATAAAGTGGCATTTCTCCCAATTAAGAACAAGGTTAGTTTCTTCGCACCTCTGCAAAACTTTATCAAGGTTGTGCAAACTGTTATCAAAAGAAGTTCCATAGACGGAGAAATCGTTCATGAAAACCTCCACAATTTCCTCACAAAAACCATGAAAAATAGCAGACATGCATCCTTGAAAAGTAGCAGGAGCATTGCATAAACCAAACGGCATACGTCTATAAGCATAAGTTCCATAAGGACAAGTAAAAGTGGTTTTCTCTTGATCTTCCTTTCTAACAGCAATTTGAGAAAAACCAGAATAACCATCAAGGAAGCAAAAATGAGTTTTCTTAGATAACCTTTCTTACATCTGATCTATAAACGGTAAAGGATAATGATCTTTCTTAGTAACTTTGTTTACCTTCCTATAATCAATGCACATCCTATAACCAACTACTACCCTTTGAGGAATAAGCTCGTTATTCTCATTAGGCACAACAGTCATACCTCCTTTCTTAGGAACACAATGAACAGGACTAACCCATTGACTATCAGCAATAGGATAAATAATACCAGCATCAAGGAGCTTTAATACCTCATTTCTTACCACATCCTTCATCTTTGGGATTAAGCGGCGTTGATGCTCCACAACTGGCTTGGCGTCTTTCTCCATATTAATGGCATGCTGACATAAAGTGGGGCAAATCCCTATTAAGTCATCAAGAGTATATCCCATAGCTCCTCGGTGTTTCCTCAATATCTCCAATAATCTTTCTTCTTCCTTTCCTGAAAGTTTAGAACTAATAATAACAGGATATATTTTCTTATCATCTATATAAGCATATTTAAGATTATCAGGCAAAGGTTTTAATTCAAAAACAGGATCTTCCTTAGGCGACAAAGTGGTACCAAGATCCTCCACAGGTAAATTGTGCTTGATTAACGGTTGTTGACGAAGGAAAATGTCGTCAATCTCTTCTCTTTCCTTACTAAAAACATCACTTTCGTGATCTTCCATGAATTGCTGCAAAGCATTATTAGGAGCAAGAGCAATAGAAGCAAGCTGTTCAACTCGAAAATTTTCATTAGGCATTTCATTTACATAAGAAGTCTTAGCAAACTTAGAAAAATTAAACTCATAAGACTCTCCATTAAACTTAGTGAAAATTTTCTCCTTCTTACAGTCTATCACGGCGCCACAGGTGTTCAAAAAGGGTCTACCAAAAATAATGGGACAAGTTTTACTAGCCTCCTTACCAAGTACTAGGAAATTAGTGGGGTATTTAGTCTTACCTCAAAGAACTTCCACATCTCAAACAATACCAAGAGGCCAAACAGTCTCTCTGTTAGCAAGCTGAACCACCACATCAATATCTTCAAGTTCACAAGCGCCAATCTCGTGCATAATTTCTTTGTAAAGCTCTAAAGGAATAGCACTTGCACTAGCACCAATATCACATAAACCATAGTAGCAATGATCTCCAATCCTGATAGAAATAATAGGAACACTTGTTTTCCTATGCTTTTTAGGATGTGAGAGAATGTTAGAAGCATCTTCACAAAAGAGAATATATTCATCCCCTACATCTTTAGTAACAAGATCCTTCAATATAGCTACATGAGACTTAATAGTAATTTGCTCATCAGATTCTATAGCTTTCTTAGTACTTTTATTAGACACACTTACCAAAGTAGAATACTTCTTTACCTTAGCAGGGAAAGGTGTCTTCTCAAAATAAGGTTCAGGCACAATGCTATCAACAGTACAAACTTCAGTAGCTGCAGTAGGAATATGACTAATGGAATCTTTATAAGGTGCATGATATTTGTTCCAATCTTTCTTTGGAATATCAAGATAACGGGCAAAGGCCTTAAGACAATTAGCAAGTATTTGAGAATCAAGACCATAAGCAATGCTAACACTATGAAAGTCATCGGTTCCCATAAAAGTTTTAATACATTCATAATCATAGTTTATACCTGACTTCCTACCTTTGTCATTTTCCCATCCTTCAGCATTCTCTTGTATACGGTCAAGAAGTTTCCACTTAGCATCTTCTTTCATATGAGTAAATGATCCAAAGTAAGAAGCATCCAAATAATCCTTATCAGGAAGAGTAAGCCTCGCATAAAAATTATCAATAACAATATTATTAGGGAGCTCATGAATGGGGCATTTGAGCATTAATAACTTCAATCTCCCCCACGCTTGGGAAATACTCTCTCCATCATGAGGCCAAAAATTATATATCCGATTACGATCTTTATGGATTTCACTTGGAGGATAAAACTTGGAATAAAAGAGAGGTACAATGTCCTCCCATGCCATAGATGGACCATCTTAGAGTAGTCGATACCACTCCTCAGCTCTGCCTTTCAATGATAAAGAGAATAGCTTCTTCTTGACCTGGCTTGGCGAAATACCTGCACACCTAAACAACTCACATAATTCATGTATAAATAGTAAATGATCACCCGGATGGACAGTTCCATCCCCTGAATAGCAGTTATCCATAACACGCCCAACAATTTTCATAGGTATTTTAAAAGGATCAACTTCAGCAGGTGGTGGCGGTGGTGGTTCATCCACATGTGCAGCAGTGGTAGAAGTGTTCCCAAATAGGAAACCAAATGGAGAATTCTCCATAGCAGAATAAAATAAAAATAAAAGACAAAATAAAAACAATACTCACAGTGACGGTTACCTTTACCAAATCCACTCTTCAATAGCGCTACACTCCCCGGCAACGGCGCCAGAAAATAGTCTTGATGACCCACAAGTATAGGGGGTGTATTGTAGTACTTTCGATAAATAAGAGTGTCGAACCCAACAAGGAGCAGAAGGTGTTGATTAGTGGTTTTGATCAGGGTTTCACTGTAAATACTAGCAAACAGGTTTTCAGGGGTATTTGGTAATACAAATAAATAAAGTGTGAGTAAATAAAAGACAGTAGTAACAATTGCAGCAAGTGGCCCAATCCTTTCTTTAGCAAAGGACAAGCCGATTGTGTAACTTATAATAACCAAACGTTCTCGAGGACACACGGGAGTTTCTGTCAAGAGCTTTCGCTTCATACCGCTAATAATCTTTATTGGTTTGATAAGTGTTATGAGGGTGAACCTGTGCTAGCGCACTACCCTTACTAGGATAAATACACACTTGTGATTATACTCCTTGCAAGCATCCGCAAATACAAGAAAGTAATTAAGATAAATCTAACCACAACCTTAAACTCTAAGATCCTACGCTCCCTGGTGCAATGGTTTCCCAACGGAGGTTTAGGTTTCTGTCACTCCAGCAACCCCACAATTGGTAGCCAAATACACAATGCATCTCACTAGGCCCATAAATGGTGAAGTATCATGTAGTCGACGTTCACATGACACCACTAGTGAAATAGCACCACAACAATATCAAACCATTAAATATTTCTCAACAATAATTCACTACTAACATCTTGACTTCTCCCATGTCCTCAAGAACTAAACGAACTACTCACAAGACGTCATATGGATCATGATCAGAGGTGAAATAATGGTAAATAACAATCTGAACATAAACCTTAATTCAACGGTTCCACTCAATAGCATCAACTACAAGAGTAATCAACACCGGGAAAGTTTCCCCTAAGAATATAACAAGAACCAACTCAAGATGTTACAGCGGGATGGTGTGGTGATGGTGGAGATGAAGGTGCTGGTGATGGAGATGATGATGATGACGATCCCGATGAAGTCCGGTGCGATGGTGATGACGATGGCGATGATCTCCCCTCTCCGGGAAGGAATTTCTCCGGCAGATTTCTGCCTGCCGGAGAGCTTTTCTCTCTCTGGTGTTTTTCGCCCCGCAGAGGCGGCTGTGTCTAACTCTGAGCCCCCCTTGACTTAGGTTTTCGGGGACGATAAAGTACATGAAGGGGCGAGACCTGGAGTGGGCCAGGGTGGCCTCACACAGGGCCAGCGCGGCCAGAGGCCAGCCACGCCCCCTATGCATGAGGCTGCCCTCTGGCTCCTCTCGACTCCTCCTTCTGGCTTCCGGAGTCTTCTGGTAAAATATAATTTCCTGGTATTTTTCTGGAATTTTCCTGATCTTCAAAATATGGTCCCTTGATGGTCCTTTTTCCAGCAGAATTCTGACTCCGGCAGCAAATCCTCCAATGATCATCAAACATGTAAAAACAGAGGAAAAACATAAGTGTCGTCTCTAAATATGAAATATATCAATGAATAACAGTAAATTATGATACAAAATAGTGATGCAAAATGGACGTATCAAGACCCCAGGATCCGTCCTGCATGACCTAGTATACGCACGTGAATGAGCTCTGCTAGTAAATTTCCGTATCCATGATGCGAAGAAAAAAATCTTGGTGGACGCACTGGGTACCCTAAGAAATACTGGAATCCTGTCTTTGTAAGTCCTAAATGCGGCAAAAGACTGGGTTACACCACGTACAGAATTTGAGTCCGGGGACATGAGTTTAAAGTAGGTAGCAAGTTTTTTGCTCAGGCCATTAACTGGTCTCCTGATCCGTTAGAAGCACTAGGCTTGTTAACCAAAATCCCCATGAAAAAAATAAGAATATGAGATATTCAATGCAATCGGAGAAAGAGAAGAAGGCGAAGATTGATCAAGTCAAAGATTGCAAGTCGAAGATATGAAGATTTGAGATTCAACTCGAATCAACAATTTTGGTAGAATCTCGGGGGCTACTGACAAGGGTATAGCTATTAAGGCCCGTTATCTTGGTACCCATGGGGCCCTAGGGTTAGGCCCAAGCATAGATGTAGTCGAAATATGAGATGATATCGTATACAGACATTGTAATTTGTATTGAACCCGACCGGATCCTCGAGACCTGGTCACCTATATATAGAGACCAAGGGGGCGGTCAGGGACAGATTGAGATTGAGCCAATTGATTACTAGCTTATTCTGAACACGCATCAAGTTTCGCCTTGTTCGTCTGATCTTTTACCTTCGAGTTCATCTGACGCCCTCTTCCTCCGATCCTAAGTCCTTTATCTAGGACATTTGCCGAGTTAACCCTCGTCAGTATGTTTCTCGTTTGTATAGCTAGGAATTGAAGTTATGTTGTAGTGTATGTAGACATGTGATGTATTAAATATGTAATGAAAAATATTGATGTGTGCTACTTTTTTTTGTGAAATGGTTAAATATGGTTGTTGTTATAGCTAGGGCTCGCAACTGCTAGCATGGTTCTTGGCCCCAAAATTTTAGTTCACTAGGGACACACACACTTAACTGTGTTTAAAACTAAACGTGTGTGATTATTTATCTAACGTAGATTATTGTGTTCGCATAACCGTGTGCAATAAAATTTTAACAGACATGACAAAATATGAATAAGTGTTTGTGATCTTCCCGGGACGCATACGATTCTTTCCGAGATAATCATATGTAATGGCCCAGAGTATCCAACACGCTTAGTTTGCTTGAACCGTGTGTGAAGCCCTTGCTCATCGCACACAATATCTAGACCATGTGTGATTGCCTTCACCATCGTCGCCTTCGTAGTGACGGTTCAAGCGATTTTGCATAAAGAGACGATGCACCATCCTTCCAAATCCACTCAAAATACAAAATGCACAATGAAATCCATCTAAAATCAATCCAACGATCGATCCCGATGAGTATTGTAGAGTATATCTGGAGCTCCACTGTCTTCTCTCTAAGTCTTGTTAAAACTGGGAACGCCAAGTTTGTCAAATTTTGTTTCATTTTATTAGGTAGTTTCCTCCATAAGTCGTGTGCGATGACCGATTTTAACGATGTGTACACGTGTCATCGCAGCAGAACTATTCATCAAATGCGTGCAACATTGATCACTTACAGCGCGCTACGGCAAAGTGGTAAGAAAACATTGTAACATTGTACGTCCAACTTTTTGTGATTGTTAGATAATCTCTTGCAGATTGAAGAAATTCACCAATTTCAGACATCAATTTTCCTGCACCTAGTGATTCAGCGAAGCACATGTAATATATTCTCAATGCAATCTCCAAGAACGGCTCAGTATGATTGATTGTTTCCCTCACCAATTTGAGGCGTTTCTGTCGAACTAACCCGTCTTCACTTCCTCGTCGTCAGGTGCTGCCTTCCCTTGGACCTGTCCCTGGATGACGACGACGATCCCGGTCTCTGACTCAGCCGCCGCGACACCCGCCTGCGTCCCCCCGCGCCGGCGCCGAGCGCCGCGCGGGCGAGGCTGTCCGTAGTCGCCTCCCTCGCGCGCTGCGGCTTCACCGGCTGCTTGTTGAGGTAAGCTAGCTGCGGGAGGAGGCCCGTGACGGCCTTGCGCAGCGCGTCGTCGCCGACGTTGGTCTGCACCGGGTTACCCACCAGGTTGAGAGCCAGGAGGGAGTGGTAGTTGGCCACCACCTGCCCCAGCGCCTTGGCCGTGGTGAGCTTGTTGAAGCCGAGGTCCAGCACCGCCAGCTTCAGCAGCCGGTGCAGGCCCTCCACGTCGCTGATCTTGTTCCCCGCCAGGTACAGCTCCCTGATCGCCGTGCAGTTCGACAGCCCTGATCCATAGTGCATCCAAGAAGTTCAGAAGCTGAATTCATTCACAGGTCGTCGTATGATATATGCTTGTCGCAGGTTGCAATGAAGAGGATTTCGACAAGAGCCTTTGCTCTGCGACGATGGCAAGATCACCTTGCTGGAGCCGTGTAACTGAGCAAAGGCAGACTAATTAAGATGATATTGATACTATTAGAGAGTAGTGGATGAATTATGCAATGGACCACCTCACAGATCACATACGCCTACGATCTTGATTCAGCGAGGAGACAGTGTCATCAGGTCTTTGATTAGTGGGATAAGGCCCTCCCAACTGTAATGGTTGGTCCCAAGTCCCAACAAATGTACATTGCTATTGTTGATTGATGCTAGAATGTGAGATGTCCCCTGATCATTCTGAACCTAAACTGACAGTTCAACTATATGTATATGTATATATGCAACATAATAGACTCCGATTTTTGTCACCAGATCACAACCGTTAAACATGAGGAACTTAAGTGAAATTTAAAGAAGATACGCAATGCAGTTTAAGAACCTGAAGTAAGAAGAACTCACCATGGCCGATGCGCGAAATTCGGTTGTAGCTGAGGTTGAGCACGCGCAGCTTGGTCAGCTCCCGGAGCCCCTCAACGTTGGCGATCTTGTTCCGCGACAGATCCAGCGAGTGCAGTCCCTTTGGCAGTGATCCCGGGGAGATATGAACTGCATGGGCCGCCCCAATTCAGCAATTGACTACTAACACTATCTGTACTGTACTATCAGAGTAGTTAGCATAAAACCACAACATTGAAGGCTAAATTTCGAAAAACCACGACTTTACGTTTGAATCGTAAAAAACCACGACTTTTCGGGACTATAATTGCTATTCGCACTAAACTGGCATTGACACAGAATTGACATGGAATCTGACAAGTAGGACCCACCTGTCAGCGCTCACGTGACATAGTTTGCTGAGGTGGATTGAAACCCACCTGTCAGGTCAACTAAAGAATCTAAAAAAATAAAAAAAAACTCACTCTCTCTCCCACCCCCTGCTCCACCGCGTCCTGTCCCCTCCCCCCGACCTGAGCTCCGGCGCCACCTATTCCTCCCGCCCCCCTCGTCAAGCTCTGCCGGAGCGGGAGAAGGCGGCTAGGTTCTCCGCTGGCTAGGATCTGCCGCCGGCCATGCTCCGCCACATCTTGGTTCGCCCACCTGTCAGCTCGGGGCGGCGCTGCTAGCTCCGGCTAGGCTAGGCTCGGGACGGCCGCAGGGCGGGCACGCGGCGGCGCACTCGGAGCCGGCGGCCACGGGGCGGCACACTCGGGGCGGGCGGGCGGCGGCGCACTTGGGGCGGGCGCCGGGCGGCGAGCTCCGGAACGGCGCTGCGAACAGGGCAGCGAGCTCGGGGCCGGTGCAGGCGTGGGGCGGCGAGCTCGGGACCAGCGCAAGGCGTGGGGCGGCGAGCTCGGGACCAGCGCAAGGCGTGGGGCGGCGGGGGTGGGGCGGCGGGGGTGGCCGGAAATCTGGCCGGCGGTGGTAGGGATAAGATGGGATATTGACTTTTTTATTTTCTAGGTATTTAGATTGTTTGATGGGCTGACGAATGGGCCCGTGACCACGTCAGCACGTATACCGATTTTTTTTGCCAACTCAGCGCTTACATGTGGGTTCCACCTGTCAAAGTTCATGTCAATTTGCGGTCAATGCAAGTTTAGTGCACATTGCTAGCAATTTGTCGAAAACTCGTGATTTTTTACGATCCAAACGTAAAGTTGTGTTTTTTCGAAATTGAACCTTCAATGTGATGGTTTTATGCTAACTACTCATACTATCTAGGGTGTGTTCGGTTCTGGAATTTGGAGGAATGGAACGGGTCGGTTCCGTCCCTAGGACCAATTCCTGTGTTCGGTTGGAGAGAAGGAACGGAACCAACTAGTCCCCCAAAATGGAATATTCCTCCCAGACGCAGAACGGACCGATCCGGCCAAATCGGCCGGACGAGGAGGAATGGCACAGTGCCTTCCTCTAATTAATCAAGTTTAGCAATAATTAATCAAGATTAGGCTATAATTAATCGTGTTTAGCAATAATTAATTAAGATTAGAAATAATTAATCAAGATTGCCGCCAACAGGGGTGGCAGCATGCCTGCGTGGCAAGGCCTGCCGCCAACGGGGGAGGCGGCATGCCTGCGTGGCAAGGGTGCCGGCATGGGGGGTGGCGGCATGCCACGTCACCACCTCATTCTACCCCATTCCATTCTCCAAAACCGAACACAAGGATGGAACCACCCCATTCCATTCCGTTCCTCAAATTTTTCCGAACCGAACACAGGGTCGGAACCATTCCATGGCCTAGGAATGGAACCATTCCATTCCGTCCTCCCCGGACCGAACACATCCCTAGATACTGAAAGTACTGCTGCCGTAGCAACTGACGGCGCTTACCGATGAAGTTGCTGGAGAGGTTGACCGCGCGTAGGCTCGAGAACGGCGCGATCATCGGCATGACCTTGAGTCCCATCCCGGAGATGTGCGCGACGGAGGAGAAGGCGTCGAGGGACTGGACGATGCTGTTGGCCTGAGCGACCTCACTGGAAGCGACGCACCGCTTGGACTTGGCAGATGCCTCCCCGACCACGATGGCGCGCGCGCCAGCCACGTAGTCGTCGTGCTCAATGTTCTGGTCGCCGTCCTCGGAGATACGGAGGCACTCGCTGTCGATGCTGCTCACCCACCCGCTCACGCGGTCGCACAGGGAGTTCTCCGCGCAGAAGGCCACCCACTGGTTAGGGAGCGGCGGCGGCAGCGACTCGTCGACCATCGCCTTCTTGTTCTTGCGGTCCGGCTCCTCGTGCGTGTCCGACGTGTACCCGCCGGCGTCTCTCGAGCGCGCCGACCACGGCCGGTGCAGGTTGCGGTGGCTCCAGAGGAAGAGGCGCCACCCCAGCTTCCGGCTCCGTGACGGGAGTACCTGGCTCGACGACCGCCTCTTGAGCATGACGCGGTCGGCGGTACGCGACGTCTTCGCCGACGCGGGGCTCGACTCCGGCACGCCGCGCCAGATGGTGTCCGTGGAGACGCCGCCCGGCAGGTCCTTGAGGTCGCCGTAGGAGCGCGACCGCACCGGCATGTCCGGGGCGTGCCTCGTGCCAGCCCGCTTGGTCTCGATGTTTGAGCACGACCGTTTCAGCTTCGCCGACGGGTCCACCTCCGCTGCCGCAGCCTCCTCCGCGCCGCTCATAACCACTGCGTCCGGTACGGCGCCACCGCCCGCGATCTCCGCGTCCGGGACGGTGCCGGTGGCATGCTTCTCGGCGCCGTGGTCGTCGGAGCCATTATTGGGCCTCTGGTGTGGGTGGAAGTCGAAGTCGTCAGAGAGGGTGTCCCTCTTCGCTGCCGACATGTCAGTGTCACCGCCCTTGTGCGCCACCACGACAGCCACATCGGTGGCACGCGGTTCGATCCTATCGCCGCATTTGTCCACATCAGGAGCGGCAGCCGGCGTAGCGTGAATGGACTCCTCCACCGGCTTCACCCTGGGCCGCTCGCCGCCACCCCTCTTCTCTGTGTCAGCAACCTGGTGAACAGACACAATTCATCCGCCATTAACAAACACACGAAAGCAAGCAACTAGAGGCTAGAGCTTCAGCATCCGGACACGCACCACTCGTTTCTGCCTCCTGCCGGCGAGCAGGATGGAGAAGCTGCTTATCTTGGCCATCTTCTTCTGAATTCCGGCACGATTCCTTGGATCACCAACCAAACTATCACTTGTCACGACGGAATTTGCAGCAGGACTTGTGGTGTTTTAGGCTTAGCCGTTGTCTATGGGTCGCAGCAGCCGTGCACACCTCATTCAGTGTACGAAGCGGCGGCCCCACGGAGAAGGCCAGAGTGACAGGTGAAACGCGGGTGCCGTCGCCAGAAGAAGCTGGAGCGGAGCCGTCTTGAAACTTAGCCCTGCACCAATCAATCGAAGACAGCTATGCAGCTTCAGAGGAGGAATTATTGGATTTTAAACTATTGCAGCAGGAGAAGCAAGAAGAGGAAAGAACAATGCAAGAACTGTGAAGCGGCTATGAGCTGTAGTACGTTTAGCCAGCATTAGCGAATTCTTTTGCGGCCTTTCGTCCCAGAAACGAGGAGAGGACAACGAGTCGATGATCCTCTCTTCTCTCTGTCTTACTGGATATCTGGCTAAACTAAACGGAAAAGGTGACATATTACTATTGGCTGCCAACTCAAACTAAGACTTGGGGATTATATATATTACATACAAGAAACGAATCTTGGTTTCACATCCAGTTAGTAAGTAACTGCCAATTTAGGATCACAGCAAGAGACTGACACATACTGAACATTAACAAGAAGGAAAAGGCAACCTCACAACCGAATTTTGAATAATTGAACCCCCGTCTTCCCCAGAAAACTACTAGCCGATTCAGAATTCAGAGCAATAATTAAGAAGACGCATAATTAAATATAGTAAAAACTTACAATTAGGAGAGAAGATTTAATAGACCCACAAATGAAAGAACATTACGGAGAACTGGAGTAGGATGTCCAGGAACTCTAACAGCCGGATGATAGAATCCTCTGGGTCGGTTCCTGTGGCACCGTTAGCAGGGAAGAAGTAGCTCAGACGGTTGAGTAGGTTGACGCAAATAGTTAAAGATGGGTTGGGGGGAGGATGGAGAGGGAGAAGAATGTTGCGGAGGCGGATGGGGAAGTTGTAGAAATAGGTGAAGCTGGAAGACGAGAGGAGAAGAGAGAAGAGAGGCGAGGAGAACGGCCGGAGCTGGACGGATGCTGCCGCGCGCCACGCTGGTGGAGTCAGGTGGAGCACGCGGTGGACACACGGTTTGATTTTGACGTCACTCCCACTGACTGTATTATATTATACGATGGAACCCTATCATCTGTGCATGTCTTTCTTTTTCCAACTCTTCTTTGTGGAAGGTTTGTGTTTTTAAGGTTGGCTGGTTAAACTGTGCTAGCATTGGTAGCCTTTCATTTTCTCTTATCTAGGATTTGAGCGAATTCCACTTTTTACCTTCAAAATTGTG
Source organism: Dactylis glomerata (assembly GCA_007115705.1). Lineage (NCBI taxonomy): Eukaryota > Viridiplantae > Streptophyta > Magnoliopsida > Poales > Poaceae > Dactylis > Dactylis glomerata. The sequence goes on along the minus strand of QXEO01002042.1, from coordinate 7,985 downwards.
TATTCGCGACACATATTATTTTATTAGGTTTTTACTTCGTTTAGTGAACAATAATATAGATTTTTTTGTAAGTATAATATAGAAATACACCATGTAGATTTTTTACTCGATAGGATAATTAGTGTAACAAATGCAAGTGAAATTCACTCTTAAAATTTTGTGGCTACTCAAAAAGAGGTGGTGTGTACATATTATTTCGGAGAAGGCGGATGTCTTCAAATCATCCACAAAGTCAAACCCCATCGAATCGTGAGCCGATGTCCTTCATCAAAACAAAAAAAATGGACGAGAACTTATTGTGGATTAGCTCACAATTAATAAATCATTATAAGAGGAGCTTGCACTTTCATGTGTCCGTGAATAGTCTCATTCTTAGAGGAGAATAGATAGTTTAAATTTCTTCAACGCATCTCATGTGTCCATTAGAGTCTATCCTTACATCATCCACGATGTGTAGCAAAAGTGGTTAAAATGTCAATTCGAATCAGCGAATGAAGGAGGTAGAAAATGGATAGTTGTTTTATTTGAAAGTGGGGCCTAGTGATTTGTCACATTTTTTCCTTCAAAGCAGCGTCATATACAGTAAATAGTCTACTCCCTCCATGCCGAATTATAGGACAATTACGTACTTCAAGACAAACTTTGACCTTTAATTTTAATCAAGAAAATATAAGATATTATATAAAAATTATACCATTGGATTCATATTCAAAAAAACTTTCCAATTGACAAGGGTATAGTTAATAGAGCCCGTTAGTTGAGTACCCTGAGGCCCGATAAGCTAGGCCCAATTGTAATGATAGTCGAATACGAGTTATTACCGTATGTCGATATTGTAATCTGTATCGGACCCTACCCGATCCTCGAGACCTGGCCACCTATATATAGGGGCCAGGAGGGGACGGTGGAGGGCAGATTGAAAAGCAAGCTAGGTTGAACACCCAAGTTTACTTTCGATACACACCTATTTCGACTAACCTTTACCTTCGAGTTCATCCGACGCCCTATCTCCCCGATCCTAAGTCCTTCATCTAGGACATATGTCGAGTTAACCCTCGTCAATTGGCGCCGACCGTGGGGATCTTGGGCGTTGGGATCATGAATTCGATGGCTTTTTCGCTTTTAGCCAACAGCAGTTCAGAAGTCGACGGAAGTCAAGAGGTGGAACTAACCATCGGAAGTCTGAGCATCCTCATCGGGCCGTCGGGTTCGTCCCGTCTTTCGGACCCGACGAAACAAGATCCATCGGCAAGAGAGCCTGAAGCAACAGAAATAATGGAGTATTCCGACGGCTCCTCCAGCGAGGTAAACTCGCCGGTCAGCCTAGAAGAAGTACAAAAAGGAAAAGTCTCAGAAGACAACAACGCGAAGGATAACTTCAACGCAGAAATCCAATTCAACGATCTCGTGATCTGTCTCGACGATATCTCAGATAAATCAACAGACACGTGGAAAACAGGTTTAGAGCTTTCTGAAGACGACGACTCGATCCTCTCAAGCTTCAATAACAACATTGGTAAACAGTGCCAGGTGCTCGCCATTGTGGGAGACAACTCAGAAGAATTCGATGAAAATAACAACCCAGTGATAAACCCAGCAAATATTGATAGAGGAGCAAATCATCTAGCAGAAGGGCAAACAGTGGAATCCCTCACAGCCAGGGAAAAAATTCGACTATCAGTCGACGAGTGGAAAATAATAAGAGAAGCCGTAGAACACGGCACGCCAATACCATCAAATTCCAGCAAAGACATACTTTTTGGGTATCATTACGCCCTACGACAGCAAGCAAAGCAGTTAGCAAAGGAAAAGATAGAGATACAAAGAAGGAAAAATTCAGCCATTGCAGCTAGCGAAGCCGCTCGAAAAGCACGAAGCGATGCATCATACAGCAACGCAAGGAAAAATCGTCGACATGGCTCAAGGTACGACAACCTCGAGTACTCCGACAGACAAAGTATCTCGAAAAACCTCGACTCGTCCTTCCTATCGGTCGACGAGCAGGGGAACATCCTACCAAAAACACCTGAAGCAGCATTAGTAGCAGCGCAGGCATATCTGCTCACAACTCGACCAAGTCCAGGAGATCCTAGGGAGCACATGCATAGAGCAGCATTGAACGGACTCAACATGGTAGGCCACAAGCTATCAGCAAAAGGAGAAGAAGCACATCATCACAAGGAAGCACACAAAGCAAGGTCACCTCGCCGTCACAATAGTCCTCGGCATAGAAGCAGTAAACACCGATCTCGATCTCCATCACCAAAATAGCATGGTGGAACTCGAAGATCGCGATCCCCGAACAAAAGGCGCGACTATGAAGACGACGAAAAAGAGATGGGGGCATCGTGCTTTACCCGCAGGGTTCGCACCATTCCAGTTCCTAAGGGATTCAAGTTACCTCATGATCAGCAAAAATACGACGGGTCACAGGAACCACAATCATGGCTCGCAGATTACTTACAAGCAGTTCAAATATTAGGAGGAACCAAAGAAACAGCAATGCAAAGTTTGCAACTACACCTCACCGGCGCAGCAACGTCATGGTTGAGCAAATTAGAAAAAGAATCCATTGGAAGCTGGGAAGATCTCACAAAGCAATTTACAAGTAACTTCAGGTCGACATACAAACGGCCAGCATCAATAGAAGAAGTCAAAGCGTGCGTACAGCAACGCGACGAAACGCTGCGGGCGTACATCCAAAGATGGAGCCTCATCAAAAATTCAGCAGTCGAAGTTTCAGACGAAAGAGCAATAGACGCGTTCATCATTGGATTAAGGCGAAGAGACCTAGTCGAAGAGATGGGTAGAATCAAGCCAAAAACAGTGTCAGATCGTATAGACACAGCAAACAGATTTGCAGATGGAGAAGATGCGTGCAACAACAAACGGACACGATCTCCAGAGGACGACAGAAGAAATAGATATGGAAGTCAAAGGAGACGATCCCGAAACTACGATACCTACGGCTCTCACAGTCAAGTCGCCGCAGGATATAAAGACAACAGTTATCAAGGAAACGATCGCAGAAGCTCGGGATATCGAACTTATGGAAAAGAGGACTATAAGAAGTTCCCACCAAGAGAATCCAGAGAGTATAACCCATCACCAGAAGATATGCTCAATGGGCCTTATCATATACACTCAGCGTTCGTCGACGGGAAGCGAGTATCAAGGCATGCAATGAAAGACTGCACGACATTCCTAAAATTACAAGAAGCAGCAATAAACAAACAAACCGAAGCAAGGCGACAAGGATTCGAAGGAAGTAACAATCCCCCGACAAGCCAGCAAGGAAACAACGGAACTCCTCAGGGACAAGACCAGCAAAACAAGGGACACGACGACGACGAAGGGTACGTCCCATCAAAAGGACACATCACAGCAATGATACAACCTGTGCCCAAGTCGAACAAAGAAGAAAAGAGTATAACTCGACAAGTCAATCTAGCAGTCCTGTCGCCTCCAGCTACAACAGAATATCTGCATTGGTCAGAGCAACCAATAGAGTTCAACAGAGAAGATCACCCTATAACAGTACCTCGGCCGGGAAACGCGCCTTTGGTACTCAAAGCTCAAATCGGCGCGTATGATGTCGACAGAATATTCATGGATGCAGGGAGTGGAATTAACTTGATATACGCGAAAACACTCCGAGCAATGCATATATCACTAGAGTTCCTGAAGCCAACAGATTGTTCCTTCCATGGAATCGTACCAGGAAGTGCCAATTACCCGCTGGGTCGAATAGCACTCAATGTTTGCTTCGGCAACCGACACAACTATAGAAGAGAAAAGCTAGACTTCGAAGTCATGGATTGGCCATCACAGTATCACGCGATCCTCGAACGACCCGCGTTTTCGCGATTCATGGCAGTACCTCACTATACATATTTAGTACTTAAAATGCCAGGACCAAGAGGAATAATTACAGTCAAAGGAAGTTTTGAAGTCTCAGATCTTTGCGACAGGGAGTTCCACAAGATGGCGCAAAACTTTGGCATGATAGCCAACTATGTGGAAAAGGTGAAGAACACGACTACAGAAGGCATCAAGCTACTCGAAGGACGCGTCGCGGAGCCCGAGGCAAAGAAACCACGAGTAGAAACACCAGGAGAAGGCAAAGGCGCAGGAGAAGAAGGGAAAACTGCGACGTTGTAAACATAAAGAAGAGCAGGACACAAAGGCTATAAAAGCCACGAGTTATACCAGGGGCAATAACCTCTAGATCCAGAACACATGTCATTGGTCGGATCTCTTGGGTCACCCCATGTATCTTATATTACAAGTATAAATAAAGATAAATCGTTCCTCATATTCGAGTTTACGAATCTTTCCAAAGGGAAAATGCGGCAAACGCACGACTTACACAATAACGCTTTGAGAATAAATTTTTCGACACAACAGTCGCAAAATAAGATACTCTCGCGTTCCGTATACACAAAACATTACAACAACGGGTTGTCAGAATCATCTACACCTAAAGGGTCCAAATAATGGTACTCGCGAAAAAACGCAGCATCCGCTTCCAGAAGCCTAGCCACGAGTCTCCGAGCAGGCTGCAACGTGTTCTCCATATGTACTCGAAGGCTAGCTCCACCTGGAGCCAAACTTAGGGACATGGTGCTATAATTCAACCTCGGGTGCCACTTGCGTATCCACCCGAGAGCAAAATTGGCACCAGCCACTAAGTTCAGCTCTATCAGCCTATGAATACGATGACTTGATCTGAAAGTATCAAGAAGAAGAGGGAAAGTTGTAGGTAAAGGATTACGAGGAAGCATGATGGAGTGCATAGTTGTGAGAGCTCGTCGGCAACCATCAACTGATTCGCCAATATGCTGGGCACGGTCTTGAAGCAATACAATGGCGCTCCGGCGTCGAGGATCAGACCACAAAGTTTCGCAGCCATTCGACATTCTCTCCAAAGCAGTATTCCGCTCAGCAACTCGACGTTCTTCAGCAGCAAAATCCAAACAAGTACCTACAATGGCAAAGAGGTCACAAGAGCAGCAGCGCACAAACAATAAATGAAGGAGTCGAAAGAAAACCCACATCGCAACAGCTCGCAAGCAGACTCGACAATGCCAAGAATAAAGGACTCGCACTCTTCATTATGAACAACCTTCGCCATTAAGCTGGAGACCTTTTCTTCAAGGGAAGAGATTTTCTTCATATAGCCACTGGCTTGGCTAGCCTTTTTAATAGCCATCTGTGCTTGGCGTTTGGCCAAGGATAGGCGAGTTTCAAGGTCAGATATCCTCGAAGAATATTCTGCGCATGGATTGCATCGACTAGGAGTCGACGAAATCTGAGGATCGAATCCACGGGCAGAGGAAGGAGCAGAACTATGAGTCAAAGGATCAGGAACATGTATCGACTACAAAAGAAAAGAAAAGAGAAACAATTTCAGAGAGGCGGCATAAAACTTCATACGAAGAGGATATATTTACATAAGAGTACAACCCTATGGCTAAAGTTCTCGGGTTGCACTTTACATTCAAAAGGAGAAAACTAAAAAGCTACAAAGAAGCTGAGTCTACGCCACCTCAGCATTCTGATCCGTGGTAGAAGGGGGCGCGGCAGCTTCCTCGCTAGAAGTCGACGGTGGCACCGGATCTTTCGCCGCTGGAGGTGGTGCAGTAGGCACCGCAGAGGCTGCCGAAGGAGAAATCGTTGTCAACAATGCAGGTGCCAACTTCTTCGCCTTCTCAAAAAACACCTTCATCTGGTCACGGGTGTGGCCATGAGGGGAGCTAACCCTCTCCCAGTCGAAGTCCGTACCGTGCGCAAGGGAAAGTGCAATAGCACCCTCGGCGCCGCGCTTAATGGACAACCCCTTCAGTTGGAGAGTGGGGTCTTCATCGCTGTCAAAAGATTTGGCGACTTCAGTCAGGTTGTCCTTCGGGATTGCCATCCTTTTCTTCGGCCACAACCCGGCAAACAGCCGTGACAGAACGCGGCCAGCCAACTTAAAAGTTTCCTGGATAGATATCCAGTTTTCTTCGAGTAGGTTAACCGCATCCATAAGAGGATCATCATCCGTTTGCAGGGACGACGGAGATACCCCTGTGAATTCTAAGCAATAGAAAAGAAAAGAAGAGACAAGTGTCAATAAATACACCAGTGCGACAGGAGACGAAGACAGAAGACAAGTCGAAGAACTCACTTTCGGCAGCAGTAGACATGGTGTGGAGACGCTCTGCCACGGCCTGCTCCCGCTGAGCATTCTCCTTGTTGGCATCAGCTAAAGCCTTTTCCGCTTTCTTCGCCTTGGCAAGCGCAGATTTCTGCGACTTCTCAGCAATGGCCTTAGCAGCGGTCGCAACGTCATAAGCTTTTTGCGAAGCTTTGAGCTCTGCCTCCAGCGAAGCAATTCGAGCATTGGCGGCTGCTAAAGCAGCTGCATAGGAAGTCGACAGAGAATCAGATAGATAACAAAGGATGAAGTGCAGAAGACAAGTGGTGATTGGACGTTAAAATTGTACCTTCGGAAGCTTTCGCAACCTTTAGGTACCCCGCGCACTCCGTGCCCAGGGCGATAAATCTCTTCACCAAGGCCTGATAAAAGAAGTGTGTAAGAGTAGAAGTGCATGAAAGGAAAGAAGGGAAAGAAGAATTACTTACATCATCAGAAGAAACAGTAGATGCGTGAGCTTCCAGAGAAACTTCGGCTTCTTTGGCCTTCTTTGAGCGTTTCGACTGTCGAGTTTGAGGAACCTTCCTCACGCCGGACCTAGTGGCCCTCGGCGCAACATTTGGTTCGACAGGCTCATCAATCGTCACAGGAGAAGGTGGTGGAACAGCCCTAGCATCTGTTGGTGGCTCTTCGTCATCACTACATAGAAGGTATAAGTTATGGAAACAAGGCAAGAACAAGGCAATTGAAAAGTTCGACTACAACACTTACGATGCAAGCATGTCGAAGTACTCCATATTTTCTGCACGAGCGGGGGTTTTTCCAGCCGCTGCAGAACTCGATGAAGCAATTTCGTCGACACGTTTCCTTTTCTTGTCGACACCAACATCTTCAGCAAGTACAGGAGGAGTCGATGTCGATGAGCTGGTTTCCTCTTCTGAATCTTCGACATCATCTCCGTCCTGACTTTCGTCAGCCTCGGGGGCTTCAGATGCAGGAGAGGCTAGATCAGCCGGAAGGGGCCCTTCCTCTGGAAGAGGAGGACGCGAAACAAGAAATTGGTGAGCCTGTATATAAATAAGTAAGCAGAGTGCAAAGTCAAATAATGATGCAAGTCGAAACAAGCAAAAGTTTGAGAAAAAGTGGACGTAAAAATACATACCTCAGGAAGAGGGTGCACAGAGTCGAAAAAATCAGCGGCTAAATCCGCAACTGCATGTTCCTTTGTGATCTTGGTGAGATTCCGGACTCGCTTGTCGACATCTTCTTTCGACATCAGGTCTTCCAAGCCAGAGAAACTCCAAAGTTTGGAAAGGCGGTGCTGTAGGGGTTGAACTCGACGTTGAATAAAGAACGCCATGAGTTGCATACCCGATAGAGCCCCCCCCCCTTGACCTCCTTTTAAAGATTTGATACGGGAAAGAAGAGGAAGAATTTCTTGTGCTTCCGCATCTGAGGGGAGTGCATCCCATGATGTCAATTTCTTTATCTCTTGGGAAGCATCAAAAGGAGGCAGGCCAAATTCATCTCCAGGAGAGGATTTGCGGTCCTTGATATAGAACCACTTTGTCCTCCATCCCTGGACAGACGTGGCCATGGAAAATTCAAAATATTGCGCCTCAGGGCGCACAGAAATGACGGCTCCACCCAGTTCGGGTTTCCTAGCCAAAGAAACATTGGGGCGGAGTCGAAAGATTGATCTCCAGAGAAGGAAGTGGGGCTCAATGCCCAAAAATGACTCGCAAAGAGTCACGAAACAAGCAATGTGGAGAAGGGAATTTGGTGTGAGCTGATGGAGCTGCACACTGTAGACAAATAGCAGCCCACGAAGAAACTCGTGGGCAGG
>QXEO01002041.1:0-16605 GCA_007115705.1 Dactylis glomerata | reverse complement strand
CGAGAGAGGAGGCGAGATGGAAGAGGGCAGATGCCATGGAGAAGTGGGGCGACAAGGCTTGGAGTGGAGAGAAACAACAACAGTGGTACTGCATTGTTGCGCTTACAAGGGCGCACGAGCTCGTGGAGGTAGTTGGGCGGCTGCGCCCAGTCGGTGGCTGGGAAGGTCGGGCACTGGGCCAGCAGTGGAGGGAGCCAGGGGCTTCCCGGTGGTGCCCTGGAAGGTGGTGGGGGAGGTAGGAACCGGGCCAGCGAAGGAAGCGGGGTCCCGGTCGGTGGCCTCTCCTTGGACGGTGGCGGAGGAGTAGGTAACCGAATTGGCGGAGGTGGTACTCGGGATCTGGCCGATGGTAGGGAGGTAGGGGAGATGCTCGGCGGTGAAGGGGGCCATGGCAGGTGGCGCATTCTTGTAAGGTGGAGATCCCGGCTGGCCGCAGGGTCCGAGCTGGCGGGGGGACGCTTCGTCGAGCAAGCAGAAAGAGGTGAGCGAGAGAGATACTTGGTTGCGTTTACAAAATGGAGGCGGGGTGTGGCGGCAAAAACACCTAAAGGCTCTAGGGTTTTCAACGGGGAGACGCTGGTGGGCTGTAGATGGATCACTGAGACAAGTGGCCGACTGTGCAAACATGGGCCTGGTCGGTGGTTGTCTGGGGTTTGGCTATGGGCTACTCTCTCTCACCTTTAATTTTTCTTTTATTTTAAAAAACATTTCTTACTTTTAGAAAACAAAAGAAATAGAAAAGTAGACAAAAATGGCACCATTATAACTTTTTAAATTTTTGCTAAAGTTTGAAGCCATCTTAATTTTTTATTTAATTTCAAGATTTCTTGTATTTTCTTTGTTAGAGACTATAACTATTACATCTAGAGAGGCCGCGGCAATGAACGCGAATTTTATTAATATATAACCAATTGTAGATAAAAACTTATTCTTAATTAAAAGATATTTTGTGTATAATTTAAAAATGTTTTAAATTATTATTATGTGAATGTGGATAATTGTGTTCTATCATTTTCGTAAGGCAAAACTTACACCATTTAATCGATTTAGGGGCTAAATTGGAATATGCCAAATAAAAAAGTGCTGGTTTAAAAAATCAAATGAGGTGTGCATACAGTATTATCGTTATTCTTCTATGATAAAATCACATGTAATTTAATACTCAACCTATGGTTTGCTTTTGTAATTTAATACTCAACCTATGGTTTGCTTTTGTAGATCATGCGTGGAACAAAATAGATATTCTCCAATCCTATAAAAGAAAGAAATACACACAAAACACAATGTTGTTGGAACATACTAAATAAAAATTTGTTGATAAAAATATTAAGGAAACACAACCATCGGTGTGACGAGAAAATTTAATAGCCCATAGCAACGCACGGACATTCAACTAGTACGCCTAATCCCTTTGTACGATGCCCCGTCATCCAGAGCTGAAAACTTGTGCCCGCCGCGCGCTGTCGCTGATGACTCGTTGCCGTTGCCGCCGCTTGCGCCGGAGCTAAGCACTCGTGACCGCGGCCCTGGTCAGGGAGCAACGCCACGCGCCTCTTGTCATCATCGAGCCACCATATTCTATCAATTGTTGCTGCTCAAGAATGTGTGGATGAGGTCATCGGGGCAGGTAAAATCAATGAAAAGAAAGAGGAAAGAGATGAAGAAGTAGGGAAGCCCCGCAATGGTTTTTGTCTGCTCGGCTCCGGCGACAGCGGCCAGTTGTGATCGGCTCCGTCGACGACGACGGCGGCCACGCTTGATTGGCTCTGGCGACGGTGGCGGTCGTGCTTGATCAGCTCCGGCGACAGCGGCGACCAAAGCTCTGTTCCGTCGGGCGGCCACGAGTGATCAGTTCGGACGGCTGCGGCGGCTAGCGCGTGATTGGTTCCGGCGACGGCAGCGACCACGCGTGATTACTTCCGGCAACAGCAGCATCACACATACGGATAACTAGACATGTATTAAAATTATTGTTTTCCAAAAAGGTATAAGCTGAAAGGGAAAAAGAGGAGCCGTCACATGCCGCGCCGCACGGATGGTCGCATGGCCAAGGGCACACAGGCAAGCCCCGTCCGTACTATTTGCATCTAAAAAGCATAGATCCAAGGCAATAATTAAGACCGCAAACTCCGCATGTAACTTAAACTCTAACGAGTGGGACGGCGGAAACTGAAGTGGCATGCCCACACGGGCAGTCTTAAGAAATTGGCTTGTCAGAGCAATTAATCACCTAGATCAGTTAACACACCGAATATGCCTTTCAGTTTAGGTCACCCTGTTAATTAATTTATCGGTCGATATTTTGAATACTGTTTTGCAGCATGCGAAAAAAGTCTGGTCTGAGTTCTTTAACATGCAATGTTCATGTAAAAAGGAAGACATGGTAGAAATTAATGCATATCGCATAGCAGGTTATACTTGCGTAAGACTTGACAAAAAATGAGACAAAATTAGTGCATATTTACATATATCTATCCATGTTTCTGCAACTATTGAAAAGTAGTAATTTGCATGGACTTATAGGAATACTAAAGCACAACTAGCAATAATTAATGAGAGGATGTGACATAAAAAGTTTCACATTCATAAAGCTTTTTTTAGGAACACATTCATAAAGCTTCTTCATGTCACAGAAAAATGAGATGAAATCATGTTGCAGTGAGCCGCGAAAGAGAAGCTACTAGATGTGTGCTCTATCTGTGCTTGTACTGCATGTCGTATGATTCGAAATAAAAACAGCTGGAATGGACCTTAACTATAAAAAAACTCATATGCTTATTATCTTAGAACGAGAGAGTTCATTCTCACTACTAGATTTAGGTGTGCGCCTTGGCGCACGATCCCGTTAATTTTTTTGAATTGGTTTAAATTTTGTATAACAATAACAAAATCAATCTTGAATGAGAACCAGGAAAGAAAGAACACATCCGTCCTATTGTTTCAGAACTATATTTACAAACAGGCAGAGTAACAACCACATCAACACCTACAGGAGAGCACTGTCTTTTGAGGGTTTAACAAACCTAGAAAGTCACAAAATAGCTACATGCAATAGACATGGTTTTTTTACTATTGTGCTAGAACAGTGTTTAGAAATAGGCAGAGTGACAGCCACATCAATACCTACAGGATTTATAGAAAACCTAGACGGTAAAAAAATAGCAGCAGGCAATAGACATGGGTTTCATAGCAAAGATTATAATACTTGGTTCCGAGATAGTAGCATACCTATTTATACAAAGTACCCACTAAGGATGACAACAGAACTGTTTAGATATTACACTTATTAAAAACAAGCAAAGATCACAATACTTGGTTCCAAGATAGCAGCACATCTACTTATACAAAGTACCCACTTACACTGACAATAGAAGTGTTCAGCATTTATTACACATAGTTTAAGACGAAACACTAAAGATTAACAACAAGAGTGATAACTACACCAGGACACCAGTAGCGGTGGTAGTGATCTTATGGCAGACAATGATGTTCACACCTCATAGTCTATGGGACATCCATCGTAATGGTAGTCCTAGATCTCACTGTTCTATTTGATGGCATCTTTGTCCTTAGATTCATAATATCCTGTGAACAGTTCTTCATCAAATTCTGGGGCATAATATGGGAAATTCACCTACGGTATTCAGATAGGTGTTTGCATGATGTGTTTGCCGATTAAGGTCATCAACCACAGCCTAAAATGTTAAGGATGTTCGTAGCATCCTTGGCACGATCTGAAATCATCTTCTAGATGCACTTGGTGGTATCACACACAGTGTTCATGTAGCTGTTATAAGCTTCAGAAGTTTAGACCAGCCGGCTGTTTGTCTTGTGTAGCTTCAAGCTCCTTGCTTCCATCTGGCGGCCCAGAGCTCTATTCACCTTCTTCTCTTTCTGTAGCTCAGCATAGCTAGTCTTTTAACACCATATTCTCATTGTTCTTCATAGATTTGATCCAACTGGATCGCAACAATATACTTGTTGCTTCCTCCAAGGTGTCCCTTGGGTAACCTAATCTAGGGGTGCTAGTAGTGGAACAATTATTAACCAAGCACCAAGCAATCAACATCACTTGTATGCTCAGCTTCATCAATAATCTCCCACAACACAAGGATCAATATATAAGACTTAAATTCAGTACATGGTGGAAAATTGAGGGGAAATAAGACATGGAAAAAATGGTGCTAAATGAAGGAAAGCAAGAAACGATACATACAGGTGAAATGTACTCCTTTGTACTAACAAATGGATTGGATGCTCAGATAGATTCATCAAAAAAATACATTACTTATTAGCTTCTTCTATTAGAAAGACCATCAAAAACAGGAAAAGTTAATTACTTAACCTCACATAGCCTATTGAAGGTAGCCAAGTCAACCTTCCATTTGTTTAGGCCAGGGACATGTAAAGAGGTAAAAAATAAGGAAACTTTTATAAAATGAAACTTGTTTCTTTTTACATGTGGTCAGCAAGATGTCAGGCAAGACTAATCAAAGTCTGTTAAGGAGATATGCCTATATGTATGAAGTAAGATATTTTCTCTGGATTTAAGTATTGATATTTTATAGGGGCTGCGTTCATAAACCTCTCATCAAAAGACCACCTAATTCATATACCAATGTCCTTCTATTTGTCTAGAAATTGTTTTAACTTTTAACTAATCCTCTTGATTGGTTCATGCCAAGGGAGTATCATTAACCTATTTCCGTAACTCTTACCATAAAAAGTAATTCAAACTAATTACGGCAAAGAAATCCTCTAAAGTCGTAATGTACTTTCTTTAACCTATTTCCCGAACTCTTTTCATAAAAAATAATTCAAAGTAATTAGGGGAAGAAAGCTGATAAATCGCAATGTTCTTTCTTTCATAGATAAATTCACATAAGCAAGAGAGAAAATTATTGGGCCAACTTCTTAAAGGAAATATAGAAACCCCAGCAAAAAAGAAAGACATGTTCTCTGACCTTTGACATGTAAAAGTTTAATAGTTAGCCCCTCTAGTGCAATATTGTTCCTAGCATTGAAAATTTAGAGAAACTCAAATTAAAACCCTGCCATCGTAACTAACATAGTTTGCGTGATAATTATGAAAAAATAGACAGCTCTATTTAGATACAGAAGCACGATAAGTAATAATACTTATGCCAAAACTTCACTATATAAACCGAGAAGCGAAAAATTTACATATAATCATTTATCACCTGCTTTGCTACGTAGATAGGATATTTCATACCGACAGTGAAAGCAAGGTGGGCATATTCATGGAACTGTAGATGCTTCAGATCTGTCAAATGAGGCATGATTTTTCAAATAAAAATCCATTAAATGACAAAAACATTAGAATAACTAACTTGGCTTGTCTAGTACAAATACAACTATGCATACCAGACAACTCTTGTATAGCCCTACTTAATAAATTATTAAAATAAAACAATTCTTAATGAAGAAATAATAAGTGGCTGCAAAATATTAGAGCTCCCATGTAGCGTGAATTGTTCTTTGTATACATTGTGCGGTAGACATCTTACCATGTTTTAAAATCAGCCCTAACAAATAGAAGGTTTAGATCCTTTCTTCTTATTATGAGCAATACAAATTTATAGTAGTAGCTCATTAGTTCTGGAAGATTGCAGCCCATGCAAAATTATAGGAAGCTCTATACAGAGTGCAACCAACCAATGTCCTGGACCCAAAAATACTAAATTCAATCTTAAGAAACAGCATATATACCTGTAATTCAAGAATTATATTTTCCAACAGAAATCTTTTCCCTTAGAAAACTGCAATGGTATAGCAGATTCAAGTCGTGCAACCGATGCGAAATTACAGGAAGCTCTATATAGAGTGCAACCAACCAATTTCCTGGACCCAAAAGATATGAAATTCATTCTTAAGAAACGATATATACCTGTAATTCAAGAATTATATTTTGCAATAGAAATCCTTTCCTTAGAAAACTACAATGATATAGCAGATTCAAGTTGTGCTTCCACTATGAATAAAAACATCAATATTAAACCATGATGTGATGCAAGGAAAACGTTGAAATGTTTTCAGTGGTTCATAATGGTACTGAAAAGAAAATAAAAGACTGCCACTATAAGGACGAAGGCTTACATAAAGAAATAAAACCAAGAGTAGAACACGACAACAACCTGCAAAACAAACATGGCAAGTTGTAGCCAACATAAGTATGAGAAAGAATTGTGCCTAATACCAATGGACCTATGAGACGAGGGAAAAAGATATTGGCATAACAGAAGCTAAAACCTTACCATTCTCTTGTAATCATTGGTATTGAGTTGTGTCAGTGCATCCAATCCCGGGCGCGCAGCTGCAATATCTTGCTCACATCTACAAAGCAACACAACCCAGATAAGATCTATGGCACTAAAGAATGAACAAAGGTAAGAAGACATATAATAAATTATGCACCTCCTTATTTAGAGAGAGAGATAAAAAATCCATGAGATAAATATCAATCAGAAACTTCATGATTTCTAGGAATACAGGGGTTGCAAAATTATGCAAGCTAGACGCACTGAACTTCTTATTGCTGACTTGAGTAAAATTCCGAAGAATACGAATTACTGAACATAAACACATGCTTGTAGTTCCATCAAACATCTCATAGGCATAGATTAAAAGAATCTGCAAAGATAAAAAGATGAGTTATAGGTATGAAATCAAAAGAGGGGAGGTGATAGGAAGATTGGGAAGGAAGAGGGGAGTTTGAGTATCTGCGAGCGGTGTGTCGGGTAAAACCAAGGTCGCAACAGGCTGCAGCTGCAGCCCATGCTTCTCCTGTTCAGCGACGGCCTATCAGAAGCTCTAGGTACATAAGGTACATAATTAAACTACAAAAGTACATGTTAAAGGTACCACTTTGCAATTAGTTTCTACATACAAAGAAATAATGGATTGACAATACCCGAGTGGACAGATATGTGAACTCACAGTCTTCTATGAATTCACCGCAAGGAGACTATAGACCCCGGGATGTGCTGCAACATTGCATAAAACCTTGTCAAATCTCATTGTCCAATCCTTGTTGATATGATGTTACCCCAAGTATTTATCAACATATCAAGTAAAATCATTAATCCAAAAAGAATAATGAAAAATGACAGGAATCCATTCCCAGCAAGGGGACATGGATCCATTTCCAGCAAGGCAACAATTCTTAACACTCTATTATGTACTTGTGGTTTCAGGCAGGTTTATATTGTACAGAAAGGCACACATGCATTTTTTTTAAAAAAAAGAAAGGCACACATGCAAATTTTTAAGATTAATTCCTCGAAGCAGACTGTCACCATACGTTTCTCTGTTTGTGGTTCACTGGTTTGAATCACACACACTTTTTCCACATTGGATATGATGCCATTCAAATAGGTGTCTAACAACAGAAGCTTTAGTCATGGGAAATTCTAGATAAATTTGTGTAGGTTAATTAATTGGGTTAAAGCATTGATGGGACTACAAATGAAAAAAAAATTATATTAACTATATATGAGTTGTGTCTACACGTGATAATCTACAGAACAAAAATACAAAAATATCATACAGAAGCTGAAGGAGTAATTAGCTCACCAGTGGCATAGGGATTGGCGTGGTGAGCAGATTGCTCATAACCTATTGCAATGTAATGGAGGCAAAAAATAATATGAAAATTTGTAACAGAGATGATCATTTACCTATAGATGCAGAAATAAAAGAAAGGTAGAAGTTCACCCGTGGTTTGGGAGCTTTCTCTAGGCAAGGGCGGCCAACGTGCATGTAGGTTCATCACGATCGGGCTGCCCAGGGAAGTGTCCTGGATCTCTGTCGCTAGTTGTGTCCTCACTGCTAGTCATGGCCACGACCGATCATTAGTGCTGCCTCAGCGACAACATTCCATGTTTCATGAGTGTTAGGCACCTTGCTCAGAAAATAATAGGCTCTATGAATGGAGGTATCCTTAACCATGTAAGAATCCTGAATAGTTTAATGACTGCAGCTTGCGACAAAACTAAATAGAAAGCTATATCAAATAATGAAACACTGAAATAACTCTAGTCAACGATTCAGACTACACAGAAGGTAGTAGGCTCAGATCATACTCCAATACTCATTGACTCTGGGGAGGCGGCACACGTTGGTAACAAAACCACCTTTTCATTTGAGCTATCTTGGATGCGCCAAGATGGTTTGTTTGAAATGGTTAGAGATGAATGGACTTCTATTCATTCCGGTAGCTCTCCTGTCGAAAGATGGCAACATAAGGTCAGACATCTCAGACAATTCTTACGAGGATGGGCAAAAAATCTAAGTGATGTTTATAAGAAAGAGAAAGAGAGGCTTACTCTTCTTATAGATGAACTAGATTTAAAAGCTTAAACGACACCTTTAAGTGAAGCCGAGAGGGCTCAAAAAAAAGAAGTCGACATTGCTATTGCTAAACTTCGGCGTGATGAGGAGACCAAATGGGCCCAACGCGCAAAAGTTAAGCATATTCAATAAGGTGGTAATAATACAAAATATTTTCACCTGATTGCTAATGGTAAGCATAGGAAAAAAGGATTTTCCAGCTCGAGCAGGATGAGGGAACCATAGTGGGTCAACAAAATCTAAAAGTCTTCATAACTGAGTATTATAAGAAGTTATTTGGTGCTCCTGAGGCCAATTTCTTCAATCTGAGAGAAGAAGTCACTCATGATATTACTCAGTTATCTGAAGAGGAAAATAGCATTCTTACAGCCCCTTTTACAGAAGAGGAGGTTTATGAAGCTATCTCCAATATGGAACATAATAAAGCTCCAGGACTAGATGGGTTCCCTGCTGAGTTTTATCAGAAGTTCTGGCAGGTCATTAAATTCGATATGATGGCAATGTTTACTCAGTTGTGGGATGGAGACATACCATTATATAAACTTAATTTTGGCCTTGTAACCCTCCTACCTAAGAAGGAGGATGCGAGCAGAATTGAACAATTTCGCCCAATTTGTCTACTAAATGTTAGTTTTAATTTTTTTTACTAAAGTTGGTACTAACCGTGTAACTGTCATTGCACATAAAGTGGTTCGTCCAATTCAATCTGCCTTTATTCCCGGTAGAAACATCCTAGAAGGGGTTGTTGTTCTACACGAAACTATCCATGAGCTTCATAGGAAGAAAATGGATGGTGTACTTTTCAAAATTGATTTTGAAAAGGCTTATGATAAGGTAAAGTGGTCTTTCCTACAACAAGCTCTTAGAATGAAAGGGTTTCCACCTAAGTGGTGTAATTGGATAGCACGCTTTATTCAAGGGGGAAGTGTTGGAATTAAAGTCAATGATGATATTGGGCATTATTTCCAAACACTTAAGGGTCTTAGGCAAGGTGATCCACTTTCCCCTATTCTTTTTAATATCGTCACAGACATGCTTGCTATCCTCATTGCGAGAGCAAGAGAGGATGGACAGATTGGTAGTCTAGTGTCCCATTTGGTGGATGGGGGAATTTCTATTCTACAATATCCACCCTCTTTTCGCGACACATGTGAGTTGGCACACAACTTGTTATGCGCCACTCGGGTCCTCCCTTCCATGGTCTTGCACGCACAATCCAAGGACATCGATCCTCCTCGCACTTAACAGTGTAACGCTTCTTCACGTCTGAGTGAAGCACCGTATAGGGACGATGATACTTAACCGAGAAGTCCTTGATCCATTGTTTAAATTTCATCAAGGTTTTGAACATCAAGCCTTTTGATATACCATTACTCTCGTGATTGCCATCCCGGTAAGAAGTAGGCCTTGGTCCAAGCACTATACCCTCGCCGCCGTCAACCGTGGCTTCATCCGCGAGACTAAGATCACGGAACAATGGTATCCGATGATCTCGCCCCAATACCTCCTCGTGGACTTCGGCCTCATTGGCCGTAAACCCTTCCTTATTAACTTCTTCTTCGGGACCATCGTCATCCGAGTCCGATGCATAGCATCGCGAGTACGGGATGTCATGGTCCATGTTTTCTTGCGTATAGTACATATCCAAATCTCTAACATTGTGGTCATGAAGCTCAATATCATTCTCATCATCCCCGCACTTATCATCCTCCTCTTCCAATGCTTCGTCCTCCTTTGAAATTGGCCTTCCATCCGTCATTTCTTCTTGGTGGTTCAGTGGAGAATTCCTAGCATCAACCTGGGAGGCACTCCGGTTCAAGTCCATATGCAAAGTACCACCAACCTTTTTGGTGGCAAATAACTCAAGAGCCTTGTCGAGAGATTCGGCCACCACCTCCTTGTATGCACCCCAACGTTGCTCGGAGTTGATACACATTATCTTCTAACGAAAATGCATGCCAAATCCGGCGTTGTGCCTACCCTCCAACTCAACAACATCACTAGGGTTCATCAATTTCAACTCTATCCTAACTTGTTCCAAGACCTCGGCGTACGTAGGAGTACGCTCGAACACCAAGTCAAGCTCATCCGGGTCGGGCTCTAAATTGCCTTTCAAATATGCTTCCTTGTCAACATGATGAACATGAACAATTCTCGCCATACCTATTTTTTGTATAACAATAATAAGGTAAAAAAATTAATAAGTAACTATGCCAATATTTACTAACACATCATACTTCATAACAAGAAAACCTTAACCCTAACCCTAACATAACAAGAAAACCCTAACCCTAACCCTAACATAACAACAAACCCTAACCTCACAAACCCTTACCCTAACCTACCAATCTACACTAAAATACTTCATACACATCATACAAGCCAACATTGACCAAATTAACAAGAATCAACATTGCAATTTGGGTGAATCAATTTTTCTAGGGTTTCCAAGATTTGGGGATTCAAAACCAAATATGCAAATTTCAATGGGTCAAATGAATGGCAAATGAGGGAGAGTACCTTAGGAGACTTAGGGAAGGAGAAATCCACGGAGAAAATCTTCGATTTGAGTGGTTTTGGGTGGGAAGATTGAGAGGGGGAGAGGGAGCAGCCGCCTTTGCTGGAGATGAGAGAGGAAGTGAGGGAGGAGGCCAGCTCGGGGCTGGGCGGGAAACCCTAAACCTAAAGTGCGTCGCCACCCTCAATGGCGAGGCAGGCACTTGTGCGTCGCCACTACCAGTGGCGACGCACTTACAGAGCGGGACCCGCGTATCTTACGTGGCAGCCACTGCCGCGCCACTGATAGTGGCGTTGCACAACCTTCTGCGTCGCCACCGTGAATGGCGATGCAAAAAGAGGTTAGTCGTGTAAAATAGTTTCACCGATGGTTTATTATTTGAAATCGTTTCAAGTTTGGGTTAATTTTGTCTAAATCGCCCTACTATCTCTCTACAATATATGAGCCTGCTGACATGTGTGCTTTGAGATTTGTGACCGTAACGTACATCGGTCCTTGGCTGCGGCGGTGAAAGCTGAACCCTAGCCCCTAAATTCTGCCCACCCCCCCTCCTCTCTGGATTCCTCCTATCAATCCGGTTTCCGAACCTCCGCCCCCCTTCCCCTCCCTTCCCCCCATGGCCGCCGCCACCTGGGTTCCGCTTCCGCCTACCCGTCTCGAGTGTGACGGTTACGACGACGCCGTCCTCCTCAACAGGCGGTGCTTCATCGACTACCTTCGCAACGCCACCACCGCCTGGGGCATCACGAGCAGCGGCTTCGAGATCCAGGTAACCTTGCGCGCTGACCACCCGCCGGTCCTCTCCCACCTGTGCGTCCATTGCCCCGATCTGTGCCTCCCCACCTCAGAGTTAGAGCCCAGAGTCGTCGCCACCGACGCCGACCTCGTGCTCATCCGCGTCCCCATCGACCTCGACGCGCCCCTTTCTGTAGGGTCTTGGGACTTCTTCTTATACAGGCCGCGAGCATGTCAGCTGGATCTGCTCCCTAACCCGTACCCTATGACCTTCTACGACTCTGCAACCGCCCTTCTCAGTCGGGAAGACGGCGCCTGGTACGCCGTCGCCGCCATTAGCAGTTGGTTCCCAGTGTACAAGAGGAACAGCAACTCGATTATTAGGTGGGATTTCCGCCTCCACCTGTACCGCTCTGTTTCCGAGGGGTGGATCACGATGCCTGTGTCAGTGAAGGAGCTTGTGAGGGACAAGAGTGTCCCGCTACCTAGCGATGTGGAGGGTAACATGCTGTATCACAAGACAGCCAAGACGCTTACAATTGGTGGTGAGTGTGGTACCGTCGCCTGGGTGGACCTCTGGCGTGGCATCCTCCTCTGTGATGTACTCGAGGAGCGACCCGTGTTCAAAGACATCCCACTACCTATACCTGCAAGGGGAAATTGGGACTGTCTTCTCGAGCAATGTGAGCCCAACTATATCCGTGATGTTGCCATCAGTCGGCACAAAGACACTATCAAGTACATTGAGATGGAAACCTGGCAAAACAAAAACCTGATGGAGACCCCTGATTCCTATTTTGAATGGGTGCGCTTTAAGTCAAGCAGCAACCAGGTTTTCCCTGTTAAATGGAAGGCCACAATATGGAGCATGCCGATACCGGTTGGTTCATTCACAGATTGGCGCCCTGACTGTGAAGTTGAAGTCAAAGATGTCACCATGGATACCAGCAGCCCATGTCATTGTAACCTGCCATCCAGGCTGAGTGGCAGTGACACCATGCTCATATTGCAGAAACTTCCGATGGCATACCCCATCATAAGCATAGATGGCGATATTGTCTACTTTGTTTCTAGTACCAACCCTAGGCACAAAGGAAAATCGGAGTTGGTGATTGCTGTCGATGTGAGGAACAAAACCCTGCTAGGAGTTGCTGAGCTTGATGTCCAGGAGAACTTCACTATCATGCCTGACACAGGTAATTAACTCTTCTGTTATTGTATGTGCTACATGTTTTTGTTTGTGACTATCAGTACGAATGACGTGCTTGCCATGTTGAGAATCCATGGACATATAATGTTAGTTTTGCACTTGGTGGTTTGGTAGGGTCTGAACCACCAACCTTTTATGAGTTAGACCTTAGCAAGTTGTTCACTTAATTTAGGAGCCACTTCATGATGATGATAATGTGATGAAATGGCAGACTGTTCTTACAGGTTGTTCTGTACAATTTTTTTAATAGAAATGTTACTGGATTTGTGGTTTTTGTGCGCAACTCTTGTCAAATTGTACAACAAAATGTTGTGGAAATAGACCCACAAGTACACAGTTCTCAGCCTTTGAAGTTGTTGGTGGGGTTCTGTTAATTTGAGAAACTATGCTTGTTGATTAGAGAATTGCATGCTTTCCTTAACGTTATAATGGGAGATGGTAAGAAGGCAAGAAACTGTGTTCAACATTTTCCTGGCATAGCTATTGGAATTTCATTTTAGAAGATAAGTTCCTCTGGGTCACCAAAGCCAACCTGGACAAGTGATTCTAGCTGCAGGTTGTGGTGACTTATTTTTGTGCTAGTTGATGGAAAATAAAGCAATTATTGCTGCTGACCATATTTTCATTAACATGTACTGTAACGCTTTGACGCAGGCACAGCAGTGGAGCTTAAACGAACTGAAAAAGAAGTTGTTATGCGAACTGGCAAAGATCCTGAAACTGGTAAGCCAAGTAGAGTGCATGTGAAGTAATAGGCGGCCTGTGAATAAGAGAGCATTGAAGATCTTGGAGCTGCTAGAAGCTGAGATCTTGGAGCTCACAAAGCGACTTTGGTGAACAGGTGCAGAATGCAGAAATTGTGATCAAGGAGCTTCTTTAATTTATTTATGAAAATTATGCCAAAAATAATGATGTGACATGACTACTTGATTTTTGTGGAACTCTTGTAGGCTCAGCTCACTAGAGCTGACCTTGTCTGGTTACTAGAGACTGTTTGCTTCATCGTTGTCATCTACTGTATTTGCTTTAGCCATTTGACTTTTTTGCTTCAGTTAAGGATATCGGTAGCTGGTATAACTGCTCGGTCGGCCTGGGAGAAGCGATTAATCGGTGAATTGTCCAATTAACTGGATTTATCGGTTGAGTAAAATGCCAACATATATTTAGATTTTATTATACTTTGCAACTCAGATGCTTCCAACTATGTGTTATATACTAAAATATACTAGGACTATTTGGACGGGGCTTGCCTGTGCCCTCGGTCATGCGACCATCCGTGCGGCGCGGTGGTTCTGAAGCATCGGACGGCTCTTTTTCTTTCCCTACCGCGTATCATTTTTGGTAAAGAATAATCCTAAAAATACTATCCTAATATCTATCTAATCTAATAATAATAATAATAAACTAATAATACGGCTTGAGGACGTGATGGTTAGAAAACCGTGATAGGTAAAAAAACCGGTCTAAAATTTGGTATGTCAAAAAAACCCATGTCATCAATCCTCCGTCAAAAAAATCGATCCGTTTTTCTTTTCTCCCTGTCCCGAACGAAACTTCCTCCCGAACAGATCTCAAACTCCAAGCAAAAATGACGGATTGTCGAGCGTTGGAAGCCTAGCGAACCACGAGCCCAAGGTGTTAATGTAAGCCCAAAACGGTACGTATCAGGTCTCCAGCGCTGATATATACACGGCCCAACGCAGGTATCCATCGACCAAATCGATCGAAGAAGTTTCACTGGCGAGTCGCCTATCGATCGATTTCTATGACGTTTCCCCGATGATCCGATCGATATGAATTTCGGGAGCTGTATTTGCTAGCCAACCTGACTTCTAGGGGTGAATCCTTCGATGATGAGGAGAAACTCCATGGTTCGCGGAAAACAATCGAAGGAGATCGATTCCATACTCCCTCGACATGGCTGACGACTCTCGCTTTTGCAAATTCTCTCTCGTAAATATCCCAACCTCTTCGTTTCTCCCTCGCGCCGTCTCCTTTCTCGAGCGGAGGAAGTGCTGGCAGCGGCGGTAGTGAAAGAGGATGTAGTGCTGGCTGTGGTGGTCACGGAAGAGGAGGAAGTGTTGGCCGCAGTGGTCTTGGAAAATGGCCTGCTGCTGGCCATGGAGCTGGCGAGAGGCTCAGCTGCCGATGGTGGCGATGATCAGGACGCCGCAACAAGGAGCAGATGGTGCAGTACCTTTCACGTGCAATACACTGTTCATACGCATGATGCACTATTGACATGTAAAATACA
Organism: Dactylis glomerata; assembly: GCA_007115705.1. Classification (NCBI taxonomy): domain Eukaryota; kingdom Viridiplantae; phylum Streptophyta; class Magnoliopsida; order Poales; family Poaceae; genus Dactylis; species Dactylis glomerata. Next base: position 1,518 of record QXEO01002041.1, on the reverse strand, counting down.
CTGTGCACTGTACACATGCATGCTGTATTGTTCGCTGCACTTCAAAATAGACCAAGCCGTAGTGCTATGTGCTTGTTGGAATAGAATTTAATTAGAGCAGTAGTGTGCTCAGGAGTCGAGGAGGAGGGGGCAAAATCGGGAAGGTATCGACATGCATGACCTCGCGCCTTATTCCTTGACTAAAAACTGGAAAAAAATTACGCCCTAATCCTTGGCATAGAGGGAGTTTTTATTTGTGCCTCTTCGCATCTGGTTGTGTAGGAAGTGCCACTTAGTGCAAACGTATTGTTCAGTTCCCGGAATCGACGGACCTCCTCCCTGCCCCAGTTCTCGCGCGTCGGGAAGCCGCACAGCGGCCGCAGGAGGGAAGCCTCGAGGCGAGGGATCTGACAGGGTCACAGGGGCGGCCTACGACCAGTGGTAAGGACGATTCGGTCGATTCCATGTGTCCCGACTCGATTCCTTCAAGGAGGAGGAGGATGACGGTAAGGCAGAGCTCCTGGACACGATGCCCTGTCCCGGGGAGGTCTGTAGCGGTGGCACGGCGACGGTGGCCTCTGTGCACGCGAATATCTCTGTTGGGCGGGGATTGTTGAGCGGGGCGTCAGGGCGAGCGCAAAGGCGGAGAATACCTGCCCGAGCTCCTGGAGCTGCAGGCTGACGGTGAGGAGTAAGGCAACAACGCTGCACCCCACCTGCTCCAGTGCTCTTCCGCGCGTAAGCGGCGATGAACAGAGGAGGACTAGCCACCCACTCCAGTGCTCCTCCGCGCTTAGGCAGCAACCTCGGCGATGAGCAGCGCGTGTGCGTATGCTGATTAAATCCAAAAGTGGTCGATTGATCTGGGATGCAGAACGTAGCTAGCTCTCCAAATTCAAATTTTCGCAAGCACAAAGTCTTCCAGGCGTTCCGCTTCAAGCCAGTTTGTGTTATGCGGTTGCCGACCACCCGGAGCGCAGAGTGAGCAACATCCATGGCGTGCGTGCATGTACTGCAATGGTGACATGCCGATTTCTTCAGAAAATTTACCTTGTTATTGATGTGTGGTTGTAGATGTTTCTGAAAATTCCTTGGAGCAGCTAACAATTGCACTTTTTCCAACTCGGTTGATTTCTTTTCCCATGTCCATCCATGAGATTTTTATATAAAGGCGTTCATAGCCAACAACAAAGCGGACCCCCTTCGTACGTCAAAAAACTAGCTTCTTTTCGTCTGTCCCCTAGTTTTTTTTATCGCACGACCTCTCACCCACCCCGGTGATTCTCCTGGCTCTCCTTGTCGGAGGCGAGGAGGAGGCGGTGCATCAGGGTTTCAGGTCACCCACCCCGGTGATTCCCCTGGCTCTCCTTGTCGGAGGCGAGGAGGAGGCGGTGCATCAGGGTTTCAGGTCACGGGGGAGGGTCACGAGAAGGTGGAGATCACGAGGAGCTTGAGGTCAAGGCGAGGTCGCAGTCGAGCGAACCAAGAAGCGGAGGGCGCTAGGAGCCGGCAGCTGGTTCTTGTAGGTCAGTGAGCAAC
>QXEO01002040.1:0-36013 GCA_007115705.1 Dactylis glomerata | reverse complement strand
AACTTGGCAATCCCTCTTTCTCCGGATTTCATCTCTCAATTCGTGGAGCTTTGGAGGCTTGCCCGCAACTTTCAACTTTCCGAGGATGAGGTGGACGATATCACTTGGAACCTTACGGAGAATGGGCAATACTCCGCGTCCTCGGCTTATGAGGCACAATTCTTTGGCCTCGTTTATTCCGATTTGCACGCGCTCGTGTGGAGGGGTTGGGCCACTCCCAAGGCGAAGCATCATGCCTGGCTTGTTCTTCAAAATCGCCTGTGGACGGCCGATCGGCTTCAACGGAGGGGGTGGCCAAACTGTGGGCTTTGTCCGCTTTGCAAGCAAGCTCCGGAATCTACGAATCATCTATTCGTGCATTGCCGCTTCTCCATCCGCATTTGGGAGCTTCTAAAGGAGTGGATCGGCATTCATGGGATTTTTCCGAGGCAATGGGGTGCCCTAAACATCGACGAGTGGTGGAAGCTTCTTGCGACCGGAGCATCTCCGCATCGCAAGGCTTTGTACTCCCTCATGTTGCTCACCGTTTGGGAGCTTTGGAATGAGCGAAACGCTAGGGTCTTCCGTAATAAGAGTTCCCCCTCCTTTGTTGTTCTTGATAGAATAAAGTTGGAAGCGCGCCTTTGGGCCTTAGCGGGGGCTAAGAAGTTGGGTAGTATTTTGCCGGGAGAGTAGGCTTTTGTGTGTTGGGGGGGTTGTGTTGTAATGCTTTAATCTTGTTAAACTTCTTCTTATTAAATGGAATGAGGCAAATCTTTTGCCTCCGTTTCAAAAAAAAAAAATCATGGTCATAAAGGCATTATTGGAACACAGGAAAAATGCAATAATCAAAATATTTTAGCCTACCAAAACGACTTTACACTTGTTCTGAATATATACTAGCTAAATGCCCGCGCGTTGCAGCGGATTCTTGTCTCATTTTCGTTTTGCCTACTATCTAACTCTCGTATTAATTCTTAGCTTTACCTTCAACTCCTTTCGGACTCTGGTCTATATCGGGTAAGCAAGCCCTGATCACCAACACAAAAGTGTGTTAGTGCCACGACTTGACCAGTATTGCTTCCGTCGTAGAAGGGCCCTAGGAAGTCGCATCTGCCTCTCCCAATCTGTCTCCCTATCTATCTCTCCCTCCCGCCCTCCCAATCTCCATCTCTCTCCCTCCCTTCCTTTCTCTCTCTCCCTCTCCCTCCCTCCCTCCCTCCCACTCGCCCTTTCCCTCTCACCCACTCCCTCTCCCTCTCCTTGCCTAGCTGAATGCAAGGCTCTCACATATCATATTTTGGAATGTATTGTTTGTAGGAACCCAAAACTACATATGACAGATATACTTGCGGGCATACTTTATGTTTACAAATCGGATATATGGTCACTTGGTGAGCACCCAGTACTGAAAACGATCGGTAGTCTTTGACTTAAACAGCTGCTGAAAATGATTGCTAGTCTTCTGCATTCAAAGCTACAGTTCATGCTGACAAAACGGAATATTTCAATAAAATATTTTGGTTTCTCTCTATATAAGATGGCAACTCATGAAAATGCTTTCTTATTTATGAAGGAAATGGCAACATAAGTCAACAAAATAAATACATCTTCAATATCTCCAATGCCCCCAATATGCTCATAATCGCTGTGAACAATCCATTTTAAATGACCGCCCAGTACTACCAATCGACTTTGTATTTACCCACTTAAGCAATCTTTCCCAGGAAATAGACAGTGAAGAGTACGCTAAGGCAAAATTCAGAACATGGACCACCCAATGAAACCCACCAGGCCACCACAACATGAATCTAAAAAAAAGCACGAACTCTAGGAAACAGATGAGCTAAACTTTGTGTATTCATGGGTAGAAAAATAAAAGCAGTATAATATTATGGCAAGTCTCCATGTAATAAAACATTAGTTATTTCTATGTTTTCTAGGAGTTAAAGTGTAAGGGAGTATACCGCTATGTATCTTCCGAATCATGCTTCATAGGAATGGCAAGCTCCGATCTTCAGAAATCAGAATAAACAGCAGCACATGCAAAAAAAACTCAACCCTCTCTGACCAAATGGCTAAGATCCTGTGCACCTGCGTACAGTAGTAGCAGCTAAATTCACCTTGAAGATTACTGTCACAAAATACAAGGAACTGCCGTGCAATTACGCATCACCCACGAATTTGGATCGATTGAGATGTCTAGTTGAATGATGGTTAGGCAGTTCGGCCTAGCTGCCATGGGCTGCTGCTCGACCCCAGCCACTGACGCCCAAGTGACGGCACGTTCCCCAGGCTGATCAGCAGCCGGTGTCAATGCCCGGGCAGCCACCGCCGCAAGGTTGCCTTTTGCCCTTCGGAGCTGACCACGGATCTGGGGCGGAAAGGGGTATCATGCAGAACATCTTGCGCACCTCCCGCCATCCTTCTCCCTGTCCAGCAACCTCCCGTCGGCGTCCATCGGAGCTTGGATCCCGGAGCTTGACGGGGAGATCACGGCTGGATGTGGCCCATGGAGGAGAGCTCACGGCCTGTGGCCTACCGGATGCAGAGAGCTCTGAGCCTGCGGCGTCGTGAGATGCGGTGGCTAAAGCCCGGGCGGTGGCAGAGCTCGACGCGGAAGAGGACGAGAGGGTCGTGAGACCTCTAGATGTGGAGACCTAGGTCGGGCCAGTTGCTCTCGCGGGGCCATCGGTGAGGAGCGCACGAGATTGACGATCGCAATATTTTTTTTCTCAAGGGTAAAATCGGAAGTCAAATGATGTAGTCAGAAAGTGCCTTCACCAACTCAAAACCAATAGTAAAGATAAGCACGTAGCCAAGTCTCAGACCAATGATTGATCCTGGCTTGTGAGGCGTATCTTTTACTTCCCTCTGGCCATCCAGTACTGGACTGGAAGACTAAAGGAATGCTAGCAAGCAAAGGAAAAACGATTTAATTAGGCATCTAAACAAACTTCAGAGCGGAGAGCTCGTGAGGATGTGCACCACCTAGTCTGCATGGAAACAACCCAAATAGAAACAGTTCATGTTTTGATATCCTAGAAAGTACAAGCAAAATGTTCATGTTGTGTAAATATGCACTATTGATACGCCAATCTCCATATACAGAAATTAGTCCTATTTTACACCAAATAGAACAGAGACAAGAGAACACACCTAAAATCCCATTTTTTTGCTGTTTTTTTGCTCTCTTTCATGTTCTCGAGTATCTATCTCTGATTTAATTAACCTTGCTGACAGTGACCATTTGAACATGGATTTGAAAAATTCAATCTCCATTAGCATAAAGCTAAATGCCAGTGTTGTCTCTTAATTCAGCAGATATTTGACAGTAATCTCACACGACAGCGTGGAGCACAACAATAATTTCCTCGCTCTTTTGGTTCTGATTACACAAGCCCAAATAAGAGAGTACCAGATTTAAATTTTTACCATGTAGACCAAACTACCAGTTCATCAACTAAGGAGAATCAGCACTTCCCTGCCCCGCCATCTCCTCTCTCGTGCTTCTCCTCGCCGTCAGAGAGCAGATCGAGCACCTCTGATAGCAGATCCAGCAAGGCGGCGTGGGAGAAGAAAGCCAGCGGCCACGGTGGCATGGGGGAAGATCAAACCTTGAGCACCGGAAGATGCAGGCACGCGACCGCGAGGCGAGCTGGACACGGTCCTTGATCCGTCCGTTGTTCGGTGTGGAGAGCGAGAATCCAGAAACAAAAAGGAGACGGAGATCGTATCCGCGCCGCGCTTGAAATTGTTTTCATGTTTGGGTATTAGTGCGATGGAGCGATCCAACCCGGCCGAAATAGAAATTACTACAAAACACAGCAGAATTAGGAACCAAATTACTACTCGTCACGTGAATATACTTCCGGTGGTTAAAGCACATACTCCAGCAGGGATAGTACGCCGTCGACGCACGCCTGCATGAGCATGCCAGCTAGCATCTCCGTGGAGCGGTCCACGGTCTCAGAGTCGATGACGGCGGTGCTACTCAACTGTTTCGAAAAATATATTAATGGATACACAAGTTAATTTGCAGCCCTTTAATTTGATTTTTCACATGCAGTCCTAGCTTCCCCCGACGGTTTGGAAATATTAAATTCGCAGTTTCGCACAAGAAGATACTACAAGACTAGATGTAGACTTCTGGTTCAGAAAGGGGAAATTCTACTAGCCTTCTAGCGAACTGAATAAAACATCGCCGGCCCCCTCTTTCTGGTCTGAAGATCAATTCTTGTCTTGTTTAGAAAATTTTAATACAGTTAAACGGGCTTTAAACTCCATGCAGACCCGTGGAACCAAATCCTAGCATGAGTTCACCGGACATCAAGGAAGGCAGGAGCATCCAGCAGGGGACATCCATGGCTCCGTCAGAAGATCGAGATCACCGGTTCATTAGCATCTAAGGTACCTACGACGTCTACGAGTGGCCTTGCCGAAGCTCCTTTCATGCTCTTCAAGATCAGTCTCCTCGGCACGGCTAAAGTAGCAAGAGTGGTCGTCTTCATCATCAAAGACAACGTACCAGTCGTCAATGTACCAGTCGTCCAAAAACCAACAGTCACGCTCATCACTGTCATTGCGGCGGCAAAAACTGGAGTACAGACTATCAAGGTTGCCGGGCTCGAAATACTTGATGAACGCATCATAGGAGGCATACGGATACAGCTTTTTCGTCTTGATCCTGGCGCACTTGGCTCCCAGGCTGCTATCTATGATGACATTGTCGCAATAGTAAAGGTCAAGGGACTCCAGGCGAGGGCAGTTGTCAAGGATGGTTGTTAACCATTTGTTGTTGAGGTTGTGATAGAAAAGCTGCAGGGAGCGTAGCCCGTGCATCCCAGCGATTGCTAATGCTTCGCTGTGTTGTCAGCAAGGTATTCGTATCCTACTCGTCGTTTGACATATTTGAAGTGCTTTAGATTTGGCGATGCTCTCGCAAATGCCTCAATAATCCATGTGGCATCTGTATAATAATAATACTCTTGGCAAAGTTCCAGCTCCTCCAACAGAGGGAATCTCTCCATTGCTTCTATAGACGCTTTACTGTGACAGCAAAACTCGGCAAGACGAAGGCTCTTCAGTAAGGGAGCCCTGCAAGAATTACACATGATCTAAGTAGCTCGTAATGTACTACTCCCAATGCTTCAAAATTCACAGGGAGCAATTAGTTCCCAATGACTAGATGCAATTAGTTCCTCCAAATACCCACAATAGTATTGCGATGCATCTAGTGCCAAGTCAAAAACGAAAAGCAGATCAATGTTCCTGACTAGAATTGCGGGGATCACGAACGGAAACAGTACCGCTCGGCAAGGAAGAGTGTTAGAGATATGTCACATTATGTGACATGATTGCCAGAGATATGTCACATTATGTGACATAACTCCCTGATCCTCTAAATTGTGGAGAGTCCTTAATATTGTGATCTCCCATTTATGATTAGGATTGTAATTCTTGTATAAATAGACATGTAATGGAAAGGCCCAAAGTGTGGTCAATTCTTTCACATGGTATCAGAGCCCATAAATGCCGTACATTGCCCGGCGCTGAACCAGATGGCCAGCCGCGCCATCCTGTTGAGGCTGATCGTCTCGCGGAAGAGACGGCAGTGCCCGCGCAGGTCGATGCGGCGCCACAGCTCGGGCTCGCGCGTCGCGCCGCGCCAGGAGCGACACGTCCTCGACGCGCCTCCGAACATGAGGTCGACGTCGTCCAGCTTGTGGAAGAGACGTGCAGCAACACGTCCAGGGGCAGAGCCGCCCAGTTCCTCCTGGATCTTCTCCTCCGGATCCGACTCAGCCGTGGCGATCTCCGGTCGGTGGGAGCCGTGGCGATAGTAGCGGCATCACGACGTGGAGCTGTGGAGTTAAACTCGAAAGAGTTAGTCTTATGGACTGCGACCGGGGTATTAGGATCGGTACGCATCTCACCAGGGGTGGAGGCAGGATTCAAGATTAAAGGGGGCCAAACCTGCTAATTTTTGCTTAGGGGGGCCAAATAGACTGATTTTTACTAAAAAACCTATCAAAACTTTACTTAGCCATAATTTTTTGCCTAGCATACCATGGCGTAGGGGGGGCCATGGCCCCTGCTGGTCCACCCCTAGCTCCGCCACTGCATCTCACCTCATCCGCTTTCCTTCGTTTTTCTCGAAAAAAGTTAACTTCACTTGCAAAATTGTTTTGGATCAACTTTATCAATTACTCCGTATATCAAACATAAACAAACAGCGCTGACTGAAATTCCACATACACTACAGCACGAAGCTGCTACGCCGCCGGCCGCCGGCCGTCGGGTTAGCTCCAAACGGCCGTCGGGCCAGGCTAACCCGACGGCAGCCGTCGGCGTAGCCCTGTCGGCATACTCAGGCGTCGGGCCAGGACACGTGGTCGTCGGGTTAGCTCAGGGCCATCGGGTCAGACTCACGCCGACGGTCGGTCGCATGCCGTCGGTCGACTTTTGCCGTCGGCTCAGCTCTCAGAGGGTCCCACCACCGTTTAACGGCGTGGAGGCTCTATGCCGACGGCAATGCCGTCGGCTTGCCCTAGCAGGCTTTCTGGCCCACCAGCGCGCAGATTCAGCCCAAATTTCCAGCCAGGGGCTATGCCGACGGTATTGCCATCGGGTTAGCCAATAAAACAAATAAACAAATGCATCATGTTATCACACACTCATATGCATAGTATCACACACATAGTATCACATATCACACACATAGTATCATGCATACATAGTACTCCCTCCGTTTAGAAATATAAGATGTTTTAGCTTTGTAAAGGAGATGTATCTAGACATCTTTTGGTGTATAGGTTCGCTCGAATCTATACACTAAAAGATGTCTAGATACATTCCATTCACAAAGCTAAAACATCTTATATTCCCGAACGGAGGGAGTATCACATATCCAACATCGTGCATACATAGTACCGCCCATACACGCTCACACTACCTAGTCGGCGATGACCCCATTTCTGACCTAGTGAAATTTGGAAAGCGCTCGTCGGCGACGGTCGCCGTATCTCCAACGGAAGACCCAAGAGAAGCCGAAGGAGTACGACGAGCACTTGGATGAACCGGCGTGATCTCGTGTGACGTACTCGGCGTGACCCCGTCACGACCAAACTCGGCGTTCCGAGAACGGCCCGTTCTCTACATGTTTTGAACAAGAGTTAGCAACTTGCGATGCACGTTGGCATAGAGAAGGAGCAAGTATGCATGTTGGAGAAGAACTTACCGGGGTCTGTGCGTAGTACTGGGCAGCGAAGGCTTCCTTGTGTAGGCACACTGGGTTAGGCCCCAGCTCAGGTGGCCGCTCTGAGTCTAGTGCCGCGCTCCTCTCTCCAGTTCTAAGGAACATCTTCACCGCCTGTAAGATAGTTTGGATGTCAGATAATGCAGAGATAAAGGTTCAAAGTAGCTAGGATAAAAACAAGACTTGTCATCTTTTGCAAAGGTTTGAAACTTACGTCGGTGGACTCTAGGAGGTACGTATCAAAGACACGTCTCTTCTGCTCCCACACATCTAGTTCGGCCCGATATCCCGCATAGTAGGCATCGTAGGCCGCCTTGAACTCCGGCTACAATGTCAAAATTCATGAATTCTCGTCAACTTAGCCATTTTAGGGATGAATGTCGGAAAGATGATGAAAAATGAGAAGAACTTACATCGACCCGTGTAGTAGTCCTGCGAGGTGGCGGTGGCAGGACAGAGGGGCAGTCGGCAGTGAGGGTAGCTTTCACACACATGAGGGTCGTGGTAGGCTGGATCACCGCATTAAGAATGCGGTAACGGCCATGCTGCCGGCCACGCCCCGAGACGATCACCGAAGTCTCGTCAACCTCGACCGCCGCAGGGTCATCCACCTCTGTATGGAAACCCTGCAAAGTACTCGAGTACGAAGAGAAGTTCTCCGCGGTGTTGCCGCAGAACAGAGGGAGCGCAGGCTAAGGCTCGCTAAGGTTGGGAGGCGCAAGCCTCATCGCCAGCCACACTTGCATGTCGGTGGGCATCACGCCGGTCTCACGAAACTGCATCGCGAAAGAGATGTAACGGTTATCAAGTAGGTACATGAGGGGAAATAAATATAGGTTGTTTGAGGGTAAATAAATACCATCTTTGCCCTGAAGCGATCATGGTTCCTCTTGCCCGCATTGTGTGTTCCCTCGGTGCTGCGGTTTGCCTTGTTCCGCGAGCTCACATCGTTGAAGGCCTCGTTCTTCCCCATCCACCTCAGGGCAAGCTCCTTCCATGCCTCCACTTTCTCATCGGCCCACAAGGGGCGAACCTGAAAAATGAACATACGGAGTCAGTTGAGGAGCAGATAATACAATTGTAACTTGGAAGCACATTGACAATTTACTTACCGATACAAAATCATCTAGCGACATCGGAGGCGGATCATTGATAATCTCATGCTTCGTCATCGTCCTGCCCAGCTTCTCAGCCAAATAGTGGTTCATGGACGTGTGCTTCTGATTGTAGAACTGTTGGCGTGTCAGCTTCTGACACGCCCTCCGAAAGTCGCATTCGCCGACTCCTGATGCTCAGGAAGCACCCTGTGCCACTTCTGCACATCATGCATAAAAATTTGTAAGGGTCATGGGCTAGCATGGTGAGGTCATGAACTATGAACGGAATTCATAAAGTATAGGCACTTACCCAAAACTTGGCGATCACAGCATCAGAAGCTTTCCCAAAGCCAACACAATCCGCGGACTCATAGTCCGCCCAATGGAGGGCAAGCTTAGGCATGCCGCCGGGGACCACTATGTACAAGCCCGGCCAATACATCCTAATGGCAGCTCCAAGCAAGCCATTAGGAAGTCGGGTCCCCTGTGGAACGATCCAATTGCTGCACAATAATCAAACATTAGTACATGCCAATAATGAAATTACATGTTCAAAATTAGTATAGACACTTACTCAACGCCGTTAGGCTCAATGAGGACCTTGCCCTCCTCGGTGCTAGGTTCCTTGCTCGGATGTGGAACACAAGCTTCCCCCACGAACCTTGTGCTTCTTGGGCTGCGGATCCCCCGCCGCCCCCCTCCATCCCCTCCTCCTCCATCCCCTCCCCCTCCATCCCCTCCTGTGTATCCTCCGTCTCCTCCGCCTCCATAGACCGCGAGTGGGAAGCCACATCGCCAGAAGCGGAGGGTAGGTCAGACAGAGGTGACTCTCCACCAACTCGTCCTCATCCTCCCACTTCACCACCCCGTCCTCATCCTCGTCCCCCCCTCCGTCTCCTCCTCCTCCGTCTCCTCCTCCTCCTCCGTCTCCTCGTCCTCGTCCTCGCCCTCGTCCCGCATCTCCTCCATCTCTAAGACGCGACGGCAGACGAGGTTCTCTTCTACTTCTGGTTATCTTCTGTTGTTGCATCGTATTAAGCAGGGAGGACGGCGATTGCTTGCTCATATTGATCAATCACCTGCATTGAGAAATAATAAACAATTAAGATAAATACTAAGCATGGCAAGATATAAAGATAAATACTAAGCATGGCAAGATATGAAGATAAATACTAAGCATGGCAAGATATAAAGATAAATAGTAAGCATGCAAGATATGAAGATAAATAGTAAGCATGCAAGATAAAATGACACTAAGACATAAAAGACCCTCACCTCGAATCATCGCTCTCATAATCAGGGTTTTCATTATCATTATCACTATCACTATCACTATCATGTGAGTATCTTGGAAGCTCATCGCATGGTGGAGGCTCATGAACGATGCCATTGTTTGCATGTAACTTGGAGAGCATGTCAATGTCCTTTAGATCTACCACTATCTCGCCACGAGGTTGTGCATCATTCTCAAGGTCCTCAAGACCACCCAATTGTAAGTCAAAGTCCCCGAAGGTCTCTTGCTCTTGATAGAAAATTCCCTCATATGTTACAGGGTCAATGTTGTTGTAATATTCGACGGAGGGCATGGGTAGCTTACCATGTGGAGATACCTGGAACACGACTTCCCAGCCGTTGAGTTCCACTTTCTTGCATGGGTAGGGCAAATAGTAAACTTGCTTGGCTTGGTGAGCCACAACAAATACATCGGCTCCGCTATAGGTGGTTGAAGGCCTAACCTCAACTAATCCAATGGAAGGGGTAATTCTTTGTCCACTGTGTGGGTCAAACCAGTGGCATTTGAACACAACGAGGTTGAGCTCTATGTTCGTTTGATCGAACGTCAGCTCGTATACGTTCTCTAACCTTCCGTAATAATCGAATCCATCGGCTCCTTTGGTGAAGACCCTGGTATTAACAGTTTTTGCATTAGGTCGACTCTTCTGGTGAAACTCTGTATGGAAGCGATACCTATTGACATCAAACTTCTCATACTTCTTGACTTTACGGCTAAAACCTTGGGAAACACATCTCAACTCATCCGTCATCTCAATGTTGGGATCCGCTCCCTACAAGTTCAGTTCAAATTGTTTTGTGCATTAATTACGTGTAAAAGGGACAAGTCACTGATTGCAAAGTAAGAAGGACATGTTAGAAATTACTTTGTCTTTGAACCAAGCCGAGAATTTTTTCTTTTCAGGGGCACCCTCTTTTAGAAGAGTGTCCACCTCCACGACATCGGGACCCGTCGTTCCTGACCAGTGTTCATCAATAAATTGGCTAAAAGGAGAAAATAAGTATTAGACCGAAACCAAGTTACTAGTTGCAAAGTAATATGTTCACCATTTTACCTGGCGAAATCAACAACTTCATTCATGTTCATAAGCACATATAGCATTATGCAATCCTTCTCTTCATTGGTGATGATATAATTTTTTGAGCCACCGGCCTTGCCACCGGGACATTGGAAGAGGAGGAGCTTGGGACTATGCTTGGGCTCATCGACATTGTACCGAGAGACCTGGTTATGCAGAGTGAGAACATCATCGGCATAGTACGTTGTCGAGGTGTTTGCCATCTCCTCAAGCTGAGTTGCCTCAACTATGCATGCTTCAATCTTAGCTTTGTTTCCACATTTGTATCGAATATACTTGAACTCTCTCTCAATACAAAACTGCCAACGAAACTGCACCGGTCCACCTAAGAGTGCCTCGTTCACGAGATGAACAACGAGATGTGCCATCGGAGTAAAGAAGACTGGCGGAAAGATCGTCTCTAACTTGCATAGCAACTCCGGCACTAGATCATGCAGCTTCTCAATCATCAGGGGACATATCTACTTAGCACAGAGCATGCGGAAAAAATGACTCAACTCCACAAGCACTCGCCAGACATGCTCGCGGAGATACCCTCGAACCATCACCGGCATCAGTCGCTCAATCCATATATGATAGTCGTGACTCTTGAGCCCGGTGACTTTTCCTGTTACAAGATTGACTCCCTTACTCATATTCGAACAATAACCATCAAGGAACATCACGGCGTATTTGAGCCACTTGAAAGCCTCCTTCTTTTGGATGTTATCAAGGTAGAAGTTGGAATGTGGCTTGAACCAATTTGTTCGATTGTGGTCAGGAGGCTGCATGTGTAATTTTGTCCTATCACATAGCTGCTCAACATCGACTCTAGCCTTGACATTATCCTTTGACTTGCCAGCAATGTTCAGGACTGTGTGAAAGATGGACTCTGCAACATTCTTTTCGGTGTGCATCACATCAATGTTATGGGGAAGTTCGAGGTCCTTGTAATACTCGAGTTGAGTTAAGCCTGCCACGTGAGTCCAGTTATGCGTTTGACCATATCCCTCAAATTGCGGGCCACCTCCCTCTTTAGGCAGGAGAACCTGTAGCTCGGCATCAACATCTGTACCATCGAACTTAGGTATCTCCTTTTCTTTAAGCACAACTTTGCCCTTTGTGAAGTTCTTTTTGTCTTCTCTGAACCGATGCCCTCTTTTAAGGAACTGTCGATGCATGTCAAAGGAGGTACGTTTGTGACCCGCATTTAGCCAAAGGAACTCAAGTCGGTGCCTGCACACTGGGCATGGGAACTTACCAGCTGTACACCATCCGCAGAATAGGGCATACCCGGGTAGGTCGTGCATGGAATAGTGGAACCAAACTTTCATGAGGAAGTTTGTCTTTGATGCTCGATCATATGTCAACGTCCCGTGGTGCCAAGAGTGGTTCAAATCTTCAACAAGCGGCTGCATATAGACACTCAGATTCTTCCCCGGGTAGTCAGGCCCTGGAATGACCAGCGATAGGAATATGGTCTTCCTTTGCATTAGGACTCCGGGAGGGAGATTGAGCGGAATAACAAACACACGCCAGCAGCTATACGATGGAGCCGACATACCATATGGATTGAATCCATCGGTTGCTATCGCAATCCTGACATTCCGAGCATCTGCTACCTCATTGGGGTGTTTGTCATCAAAGTTCTTCCATGCCTTACCATCAGATGGATGACCCATCTTTATCTTTCCGTGCTCGTCCGGGTATCTCTTCCCCTTCTTATGCCACATCATCTGTGTGGCAGACTCCTCCGACATGTAAAGCCGCTGGATTCTTTTTATGAATGGGAGATAACGAAGAATCTTCACGGCGACTTTTGTCTGCTTCTTCTGACCATCCGATCCCTTTACCTCATGATACCTAGAGGCCCCAAACTTTTTACAGTACTTGCCATCCGCAAACTCTTTTCGAAACAGAAGGCAACCTTTAGGATAGCAATCTATCTTTTCATAATCCATGCTGAGCGCTTTCAGAATTTTCTTTGTTTCATACATGGTTTTAGGCATGCAATGTCCTTTGGGCAACAGGTTACCAGTAGTTCTCAAACCCGCTTCATAGCTTGCTCGGGTGTTGCCGTACTGGACCTTGTTGGCTAGAGCTTGCGAGATGGCATCAAGCTGAGAAATTTTTGCACCCTCATACAGAGGCCTCTTAGCCGTGGCCATCATATCATAGAAGGCCTTCACGGTTGGCTCTGGTTCCTCTGGTTCTGGCGGTTCCTCCTGTGGAGGTGGTGAATCTGGCATGTACGCATCATGGAGATCATCTAGCAAGTATCTAATCCCATCATCCTCATTGCCATCAATTCGCTGTCGCATCACCTCACCTCTGTCACGGTCGTACTGAGAAAAGTCGACCGAGGTAACATAGTTAGGCATATACGCATGCAACCAAAGGTGCTTGGTCATATTATCCTTTCCCTGACGATGACGCCTGTTGCACCGAGTGCAAGGACAACTTGGATGAATACCTGACTTTGAACCACGTGCCAACTCCTTCACTAATAAATCTGTCTTCGATACCCACTCAGCTGTTTTTTCAGTCGCACTAATACGGCCACTGTACATCCACCCATTATTAGCCATCCTCTGTTTTTTAGGTAGCCGAACAACAAATATAGCATTTCATATCAAATAATAGCTTGAAATTAAATGCATATTATTTTTATTTACTACCAGGTAGAACGCATGCATCAACCTACATCTCTACTAGGTGGGCTCCTAGCAGCCGTCGGATCCGTAGATTGAGTACATTCTCCATGCTCTACCTTGGTCCGAGACAGAATTTCGGCAGCACCTCCCCGCTGCTCTCTCGATACACGTCTCAACAAAAAGTTGAGAGGATGTGCACCCGGAGAACAAAGGGGGAGGCGCTGCTGAAACTCTGACTCTGACCGGGGTAGGGCATGGAGAATGTACCCAACTACGCATCCGCCGACTGTCCCGGAAATGCCGCAAGCATTACGGTTCAAAATATGCCGACCTCTAATGCATATTTATCTGCGTAACGCTTGCGGACGGGAAGTGACACCTAGGTTACGCGACTCGATGAGAAATGGAATCTAGTGACATAAAAAATGCGGAGTTCGAGTTGAAAATGTAGCTCACCCTCGGCTGTAGAGGAAGTAGTCGAACAACCGAGTATCGAAGTCGTCACGCCAGGGTGCTCACGACGGGGCGGTCGCGACGGGCGGTCACGACGGACGGTCACGATAGGGCCTATTTTCATTTCAATTAAAACAAATTCAAATTATTAAACAAATTCACATATGCATTTTGGTTTCCATTAATAATCAAATTCATTTCTATTAATATTCATTTTCCATTTTATTTCTATTCCTATCTATTTTTTATTTTTATTATCCAATCTATTTCTATTTCTTTTTTCTATTTATATTCCACTATTCTATTCTAATTACAATAATTAAAGAAAAAACAAAAAAACAAAAAAACACACAAAAAGTTGGTACCTATGAGGGGGAGGAGGTGCTGAGGGCGGGGGAGGGGTCGCTGGGGGCGGGGCGGGTGGCCGGCAAGGGGGCGGGTGGCAGGCGAGGGGGCGGGTGGCCGGCGCGGGGGGCGGGTGGCCGGCGTGGGGGCGGCACGGCGGCCGGGAGGGAGGCGCGACGACGCGGCGGCGGGGGTCGGGCACGGCGGTGGGGGTCGGGCTCGGGGGAAGAAAGGAAAAGAAAGGGAAGAAAGAGAGAGGCCGGGTGATACGTCCATTTTGCATCACTATTTTGTATCATAATTTACTGTTATTCATTGATATATTTCGTATTTAGAGATGATACTTATGTTGTTTCCTCTGTTTTCACATGTTTGATGATCATTGGAGGATTTGCTGCCAGAGTCAGGATTCTGCTGGAAAAAGGACCGCCAAGACATCATATTTCAGAAGATCAGGAAATTCCAGAAAAATACCAGGAAATTATATTTTACCAGAAGCCTAAAGAAGCCAGAAGGAGGAGGCGAGAGGAGCCACATGGCAGGCTCACACACACGGGGCGCGGCCTGACCCCTGGCCGTGCTGGCCTGTTGTGTGGCCACATTGGCCCACTTCTGCCATCGCCCCTTCACGTATTTCATCATCCCCGAAAACCTAAGTCAAAGGGAGGCTCAGAGATAGACACCGCCGCCTCTGCGGGGCGGAAAACACCAGAGAGAGAAAAGCTCTCTAGCAGGCAGGAATCTGCCAAGGAAATTCCTTCCCGGAGAGGGGAGATCGTTGCTATCGTCATCGCCATCGCACCGGACTTCATCGGGATCATCATCATCTCCATCACCAGCACCTTCATCTCCATCATCACCATGCCATCCCGCTGTAACATCTTGAGTTGAATCTTGTTAAATTCTTAGGGGAAATTTTCCCGGTGTTGATTACTCTTGTGGTTGATGCTATTGAGTGGAACCATTGAATTAAGGTTTATGTTCAGATTGTTATTTACCATTATTTCACCTCTGATCATGATCCATATGATGCCTTGTGAGTAGTTCGTTTAGTTCTTGAGGACATGGGAGAAGTCAAGATGTTAGTAGTGGAATTATGTTAAGTAATATTTAGTGGTTTGATATTTATTTGTTGTGGTGCTATTTCACTAGTGGTGTCATGTGAACGTCGACTACATGATACTTCACCATTTATGGGCCTAGTGAGATGCATTGTGTATTTGGCTACTAATTGTGGGGTTGCTGGAGTGACAGAAACCTAAACCTCCATTAGGAAACCATTGCACCAGGGAGCGTAGGATCTTAGAGTTTAAGGCTCTGGTTAGATTTATCTTAATTACTTTCTTGTAGTTGCGGATGCTTGCGAGGGGTATAATCACAAGTGTGTATTTATCCTAGTAAGGGTAGTGCGCTAGCACAGGTTCACCCCCATAACACTTATGAAACCAATAAAGATTATTTAGCGGCATGAAGCGAAAGCTCTTGACAGAAACTCCCGTGTGTCCTCGAGAACGTTTGATCATCATAAGTTATACAACCGGCTTGTCCTTTGCTCAAGAAAGGATTGGGCCACTTGCTGCAATTATTATTACTGTCTTTTATTTACTCGTACTTTATTTACTTGCATTACCAAATACTCCTGAAAACCCGTTTGCTAGTATTTACAGTGAATTCTTGATCAAAACCACTTGTCAACACCTTCTGCTCCTCGTTGGGTTCGACACTCTTATTTATCGAAAGTACTATGATACACCCCCTATACTTGTGGGTCATCAAGACTATTTTCTGGCGCCGTTGCCGGGGAGTGAAGCGCTATTGAAGAGTGGAATTGGTAAAGGTAACCATCGCTGTGAGTATTGTTTTTATTTCTGTCTTTTATTTTTATTTTATTTTGCTATGGAGAGTTCTCCATTTGGGTTCCTATTCGGGAAAACTACTACCACTGTTGCAGATGTGGATGAACAGCAACCACCACCTGCTCAATTAGATCCTTTTAAAATACCTATGAAAATTGTTGAACGTGTTATGGATAACTGCTATTCAGGAGATGGAACTATCCATCTGGGTGATCATTTACTTTTTATACATGAATTATGTGAGTTGTTCAAGTGTGCAGGTATTTCACCGAGCCAGGTTAAGAGGAAGCGATTCTCTTTATCACTGAAAGGTAGAGCTGAGGAGTGGTATCGGCTGCTAAAGGATGGTCCATCTATTGCTTGGGAGGAAATTGTACCTCTCTTTTATTCCAAGTTTTATCCTCCAAGTGAAATTCATAAAGATCGTAATCGAATATATAACTTTTGTCCTCACGATGGAGAGAGTATTGCCCAAGCGTGGGGGAGATTGAAGTTACTAATGCTCAAATGTCCCATTCATGAGCTCCCCAGTAATATTGTTATTGATAACTTTTGTGCGAGGCTTACTCGTCATGAAAAGGAATTTTTGGATGCTTCCTGTTTTGGATCATTTACCCATATGAAAGAAGAAGCTAAATGAGATCTTCTTGACCATATTCAAGAAAATGCTGAAGGATGGGAGAATGACAAAGGTAGGAAGTCAGGTATAAATTATGATTATGAATGCATTAAAGCTTTTATGGGAACCGATGACTTTCATAATGTTAGCACTGCTTATGGTCTTGATTCTCAGATACTTGCTAACTGTTTTAAGGTTTTTGCCTCTTATCTTGATGTTCCAAAGAAAGATTGGAACAAATATCATGCGCCTTATAAAGATTCTATTAGTCATATTCCTGCTACAGCTACTGAAGTTTGTACTGTTGATAGCATTTTGCCTGAACCTTATTTCGAGAAGACGCCTTTCCCTGCTAAGGTAAAAGAGCATTCTACTTTGGTAAGTGTGCTTAATAAAAGTACTAAGAAAGCTGCAGAACCTAATGAGCAAATTACTATTAAGTCTCCTGTAGCTATAGTGAAGGACCTTGTTACTAAAGATGTGGGAGATGAACATATTGTCTTTTGTGAAGATGCTACTAACATTGTTTCACATACTAATAGGCGTAGGAAAACAAGTGTTCCTGTTATTTCTGTCAGGATTGGCGATCATTGCTATTATGGTTTATGTGACATTGGTGCAAGTTCAAGTGCCATTCCTATAGAGCTTTATAGAGAAATCATGCATGAGATTGGCCCTTGTGAATTAGAGGAGATTGATGTGGTTATTCAGCTTGCTAACAGAGAGACTATCTTGCCACTTGGTATTGTTCGAGATGTGGAAGTGTTATGCGGTAAGACTAAATATCCTACTGATTTTCTAGTACTTGGTAAGGAAGCTAGTAAAACTTGTCCTATTATTTTTGGTAGACCCTTTTTGAATACTTGTGGCGCTGTGATAGATTGTAAGAAGGAGAATTTTTTTACTAAGTTTGATGGAGAATCTTATGAGTTTAAATTTTTTAAGTTTGCTAAAACTCCTTTTGAAAGTGAATTGCCTGATGAAAATTTTCGAGTTGAACAGCTTGCCTCTATTGCTCTTGCTCCTAACAATGCTTTGCAGCAATTTATGGAGGACCATGAAAGTGATGTCTTCAGGAAAGAAAGAGAAGAGATTGACGATATTCTTCTTCGTCAACCACCGTTGATTAAGCACAATTTACCTGTGGAGGATCTTGGTACCACTTTGCCACCTAAGGAAGATCCTGTTTTTGAATTAAAACCTTTACTTGATGATCTTAAGTATGCTTATATAGATGATAAAAAAATATCCTATTATTATCAGTTCTAAACTTTCAGGAAAGGAAGAAGAAAGGTTATTGGAGATATTGAGGAAACATCGAGGAGCTATGGGATATACTCTTGATGATTTAAAAGGGATTTCTCCCACCATATGTCAGCATGCTATTAACATGGAGGAAGATGCAAAGCCAGTTGTTGAACATCAACGCCGCTTAATTCCCAAGATGAAGGAAGTGGTAAGAAATGAGGTATTGAAGCTCCTTGATGCTGGTATTATTTATCCTATTGCTGATAGTAGATGGGTTAGTCCTGTTCATTGTGTTCCTAAGAAAGGAGGTATCACTGTTGAGCCTAATGAGAATAATGAGCTTATTCCTCAAAGGGTAGTAGTTGGTTATAGGATGTGCATTGATTTTAGAAAGGTAAACAAAGTTACTAAGAAAGATCATTATCCTTTACCGTTTATATATCAAATGTTAGAGAGGTTATCTAAGAAGACCCATTTTTGTTTTCTTGATGGTTATTCTGGTTTCTCTCAGATTGCTGTTAAAAAGCAAGATCAAGAGAAAACCACTTTTACTTATCCTTATGGAACTTATGCTTATAGACGTATGCCGTTTGGTTTGTGCAATGCTCCTGCTACTTTTCAAAGATGCATGTCTGCTATTTTTCATGGCTTTTGTGAAGAAATTGTGGAGGTTTTCATGGATGATTTCTCCGTCTATGGAACTTCTTTTGATAATTGTTTGCACAATCTTGATAAAGTTTTGCAGATATGTGAAGAAACTAATCTTGTTCTTAATTGGGAGAAATGCCACTTTATGGTGAATGAAGGAATTGTTTTTGGACATAAAATTTCTAAAAGAGGTATTGAAGTTGACAGAGCAAAAGTTGAAGCAATTGAGAAAATGCCCTGTCCCAGAGATGTTAAAGGTATTCGTAGTATTCTTGGTCATGCTGGTTTCTATAGGAGGTTTATTAAAGATTTCTCTAAGATTTCAAAGCCTCTTACTAATCTTCTTCAAAAAGATGTACCATTTGTCTTTGATGATGATTCTAAGGAAGCTTTTGAAACTCTTAAGAAGGCTTTAACTACTGCTCCTATTGTTCAACCACCTGATTGGAATTTACCCTTTGAAATTATGTGTGATGCTAGTGATTTTGTTGTTGGTGCTGTTCTTGGATAGCGCGTAGATAAGAAGTTAAATGTTATTCATTATGCTAGTAAGACTCTTGATGCTGCTCAGAAGAATTATTCTACTACTGAGAAGGAGTTTCTTGCTGTTGTTTTTGCTTGTGATAAGTTTAGACCTTACATTGTTGATTCTAAAGTTACTATTCATACTGATCACACTGCTATTAGATATCTTATGTCGAAGAAGGATGCTAAGCCTAGGCTTATTAGATGGGTGTTGCTTTTACAAGAGTTTGATTTGCATATTGTGGATAGGAAAGGTACTGAAAATCCTGTTGCTGACAATTTGTCTAGATTGGAAAACATTTCTTTTGATCCTATTCCTGTTAATGATAGTTTTCCAAATGAACAATTGGCTTAAATAAATGTAACTGTGCGAGACCTTCCGTGGTATGCTGATTATGCTAACTTTATTGTTTCCAAGTATTTGCCTCCAACCTTTACAGCTCAGAAAAGAAGAAAATTCTTTTATGATTTGAGGCATTATTTTTGGGATGACCCACACCTATATAAGGAAGGAGTTGATGGAATTATGCAAAGATGTGTTCCAGAATATGAGCAACAAGAAATATTGAGGAAATGCCATGGTAGTGCTTATGGAGGACATCATGCTGGAGATAGAACTGCACAAAAGGTTCTACAATCAGGTTTTTATTGGCCAACCCTCTTTAAAGATGCTAGAAGGTATGTTTTATCTTGTGATGAATGTCAAAGAGTTGGTAATATTTCTAGACGCAATGAAATGCCTATGAATTACACTCTTGTTATTGAACCATTTGATTGTTGGGGATTTGACTTTATGGGTCCTTTTCCTCCTTCAAAAGGGTATACTCATATTCTTGTTGCTGTTGATTATGTTACCAAGTGGGTAGAAGCTATACCTACAAAGAGTGCCGATGGTGAGACCTCATTAAAAATGCTTAAGGATGTTATTTTTCCTAGGTTTGGTGTACCTAGATATCTTATGACTGACGGAGGTTCTCATTTTATTCATGGCGGTTTTAGAAAAACTCTTGCTAGATATGACGTTAATCATAGAATTGCTTCTTCTTATCATCCCCAAACTAGTGGGCAGGTAGAGCTTTCAAATAGAGAGATCAAGTCTATCTTGCAGAAGACTGTTAATAGATCTACGAAAAACTAGGCTAGCAAGTTAAACGATGCTTTATGGGCTTATAGAACTGCTTATAAGAACCCCATGGGCATGTCTCCTTACAAGATGGTTTACGGAAAAGCGTGTCACTTGCCCTTAGAATTAGAACACAAAGCTTTTTGGGCAGTGAAAGAGCTTAATAGGGATTTTAAGCTCGCTGGTAAGAAAAGGTTGCTTGATTTGAGTTCCCTAGATGAGTGGAGAAATGAAGCTTATGAGAATGCCATACTTTTCAAAGAGAAAGTCAAACAATTGCATGATAAGAGAATTCTAAAGAGAGAGTTTCATGTTGGTGAGAAAGTTCTATTGTATAGGTCTCGTCTCAGATTTTTTGCAGGAAAATTACTCTCAAAATGGGAAGGACCCTATGTTATTGAAGAGGTGTACCGCTCAAGTGTGATAAAGATTGCTTCGTTAAAAGATGACACTACACAAGTGGTGAATGGTCAAAGACTCAAACATTATATTGTTGGAGATTCTTATAATGAAGATGTTGATGTTATTCAAACGGTTTCTCTGGAAGAATTCATCCAGGACAATATGCAGGAACCTGTAGAGTTCATTTTCGAATAGGTAACAGTTCTAGTCAGAAAAGGTTCGCGTTAAACTTTTTTAGTAATATTTTTGTTGTTTTTATTAAATATGAAAAATCATGAGATGAAAACGGGCAGGAGACGGAGTCTGGAGTGCCCTCACACACAGGGGGCGTGGGCCCACCCTGGCCGCGCCGCCCTGGTGTGAGAGCACCCCGGAGCTCGTTTCTATCCCGGTTTCCTCCTGTGATTTCGTCTTGATGTTTAGTTTTCGCCTATATAAGCCCCCGGACTGCCCGAGGTTTGCATATCGTGTTTTTGTAGTGTTTTTGTTTCGAGCTGTTTCTGTCAGGGGATTGTTCTCAGCTTTGGAGTTACAATGTCTTCGTCCGGTCCATCCGAGGAGAACTCTCTTGCGGATATCATTAATCCGTACATGAGGGAGCTGAAGATGCATCCGAAGGAGTTGTCACTCAAGGATGGGGAGTTGCAGATTGAAGATGTTCAGGGCCCTACGGGAGAGGGGAGTCTCGAAGCTAGGATGGAAGCGCTGGAACAAGAAGTTTTCAAATATAAGAAGATGGCGAAACGCGAAGTGGACATCATCTATAGGATTAATCAAGAGCTTGTCGCCAAGCACAAGAAAGAGACTGCAGAGCTCTGGAGTGACATCTTTTCGCTCCATGAGACCACTAACCAATTACAAGCACAACTCTATGACTTGCAGA
This sequence comes from Dactylis glomerata, assembly GCA_007115705.1. Taxonomy (NCBI): domain Eukaryota; kingdom Viridiplantae; phylum Streptophyta; class Magnoliopsida; order Poales; family Poaceae; genus Dactylis; species Dactylis glomerata. The sequence continues at coordinate 14,572 of QXEO01002040.1, read as the reverse complement.
ACCAAAACTGTGAGTATGAAGCTAGGTTTAAACAAATGAGTGCTGCTGCAAGTTTTAGGATATTGGAGACTAAGACATCCTTCCTTGACAGGGATCCTCTACCTTGGAAGTCTGATGATGATAAAGACTTACCACCACCGCCGAAGGAATAATTTGTCATTGGTATTGGCATCCCCTTGGTTTGTTCCAAGCTTGGGGGAGTGCCGCGGTATCACATCATTATCTTTTACTCATTTACTTTTCAAGTAGAGTCATATCATGAATAGAGAAGTTATCTTATAGAATAGTTTGCAGTATGGAAGTATCCTCCTTAGTTGGTTATCTATGTATCCCTTGGTGTGAGTTGCGGTAATGAAATATTAATGAGAAGTTTTATCGTTTACTTTCCACACACTTTATTTTAGTTTGCAATCTCTCTTATACGATTAGTCTTGTTGATTAGTATTGGTATCACTTTGGGAGCATGAGTGAATTTAGTTGGTTTTGGCAAACTTAGCTTGGTTAGTAGCAACATTACCTTGAGTTTTGAGTAGAAAAAGAAGAAAGAAGTGCTAGTAGATATATCATCTCATCTTTCCTTCATGTTTGGCTCATAAGCAATAGTATTCTCAAGTTAAAATTGTTGTACTTTCAAGGAAGTTTGCATGATTGTTCTTATTATATGTATGTTTGTTTGTTTCATGCAACTCTTATGCTTGCTACCCAGCCTTGCTAGCCAAAAACCTGTACTGAGAGGGAATACTTCTCGTGCATCCAATTCCCAAAAACCAAGTTACTTCCAAAGAGTCCACTATAAATTCCTATGCATGGTATTTCAATCCATTCCAAGTAAATTTTCATGTGCTACCTTTCAAAAACCTTCAAATACTTCTTATTTTGTGCCACTGTTTTTAGCTCATGAGGACATAGTGGTTTGGTTTGTTATCTTCCATACTAAATTGACTACCCCTCGACTAGGCAGCTTCATCTTCTCATCATTAATTTTGCAAGGGAGCTGGTCAGACCATTGTAATCTAAACAAGAAAAGAAAAAAGAGCACTCCTCCATGGCATGTGAAAGTTGGTGGGCACCCAATGGAATCGGTTAGCCATGGTTTGAGAAAGGAAAAGGTGGGGAGGAGTGCTAAGCTATAAAAGAGCACAATTGTGCCAACTAATCAAACATCTCGGAACCGCTCTCACTTGTTTAGTATGGAAGATATCAAGAACTCCGTTGCTAGCCGTTGACAAAAGCAACCACCTCTGAAAACAACTTTTACCTCTGTTTTACAAATGAAAAGCTCTAGCACATGTTTAACCCCTGCTTCCCTCTATGAAGGGTCTGTCTTTTACTTTTATGTTGAGTCAACCTATTCCCCTCTATCTTAAGCAAGCATTTGAGTTGTTATGTTTCACTCATCCATATGTTGATCCGTTCAATCATGTTTACTATCTTCCTTTGTTTAGTATAATGCTTTTACCTGAAGGAATATATCTTTGAAAGCTTTCCATGATTACAAGAGTTTGTCTTGTTGAGCATATAGTTTTTGCTATATTAGCTCTGTTTTAAAAGGCTCCGTTCAAAAATAAGTATAGTTTGTTCATTGTTCTCTAACCAAGAACTAAGGTTTGCCATCACCAATTATAGTTTACCTTGTGCATCTTTATTTGTGATTCCCTTTTACTTATTGCAAGTCTATATCATATAAAGGGAAGTTGCTGTCTATTATAATTTGTGCCTTGGTAAATGTGATGCTTCTTGTCCGTATTTTGATTATCGACACTTCACTTCATAAACCTGTGGTCATGTTTACCGAGTTCAGTTTTCGCTTGGGGACAAGCGAGGTCTAAGCTTGGGGGGGTTGATACGTCCATTTTGCATCACTATTTTGTATCATAATTTACTGTTATTCATTGATATATTTTGTATTTAGAGATGATACTTATGTTATTTCCTCTGTTTTCACATGTTTGATGATCACTGGAGGATTTGCTGCCGGAGTCAGGATTCTGCTGGAAAAAGGACCGCCAAGACACCATATTTCGGAAGATCAGGAAATTCCAGAAAAATACCAAGAAATTATATTTTACCAGAAGCCTTAAGAAGCCAGAAGGAGGAGGCGAGAGGAGCCAGAGGGCAGGCTCACACACAGGGGGCGCGGCCTGACCCCTGGCCGTGCCGGCCTATTGTGTGGCCACCCTGGCCCACTTCTGCCATCGCCCCTTCGTGTATTTCATCGCCCGCAAAAACCTAAGTCAAAAGGGGGCTCAGAGATAGACACCGCCGCCTCTGCGGGGCGGAAAACACCAGAGAGAGAAAAGCTCTCCGGCAGGCAGGAATCTGTCGGGGAAATTCCTTCCCGAAGAGGGGAGATCATCGCCATCGTCAGCGCCATCGCACCGGACTTCATCGGGATCATTATCATCATCATCTCCATCACTAGCACCTTCATCTCCACCATCACCACGCCATCCCGCTGTAACATCTTGAGTTGAATCTTGTTAAATTCTTAGGGGAAACTTTCCCGGTGTTGATTACTCTTGTGGTTAATGCTATTGAGTGGAACCGTTGAATTAAGGTTTATGTTCAGATTGTTATTTACCATTATTTCACCTCTGATCATGATCCATATGATGTCTTGTGAGTAGTTCGTTTAGTTCTTGAGGACATGGGAGAAGTCAAGATGTTAGTAGTGGAATTATGTTAAGTAATATTTAGTGGTATGATATTTATTTGTTGTGGTGCTATTTCAGTAGTGGTGTCATGTGAACGTCGACTACATGATACTTCACCATTTATGGGCCTAGTGAGATGCATTGTGTATTTGGCTACTAATTGTGGGGTTGCTGGAGTGACAGAAACCTAAACCTCCGTTGGGAAACCATTGCACCAGGGAGCGTAGGATCTTAGAGTTTAAGGCTGTGGTTAGATTTATCTTAATTACTTTCTTGTAGTTGTGGATGCTTGCAAGGGGTATAATCACAAGTGTGTATTTATCCTAGTAAGGGTAGTGCGCTAGCACAGGTTCACCCCCATAACACTTATGAAACCAATAAAGATTATTTAGCGGCATGAAGCGAAAGCTCTTGACAGAAACTCCCGTGTGTCCTCGAGAACGTTTGATAATCATAAGTTACACAACCGGCTTGTCCTTTGCTCAAGAAAGGATTGGGCCACTTGCTGCAATTATTATTACTGTCTTTTATTTACTCGTACTTTATTTACTTGCATTACCAAATACTCCTGAAACCCGTTTGCTAGTATTTACAGTGAATCCTTGATCAAAACCACTTGTCAACACCTTCTGCTCCTCGTTGGGTTTGACACTCTTATTTATCGAAAGTACTACGATACACCCCCTATACTTGTGGGGCATCACCGGGCGGGCCGGCCACGTTTATTAGGGTTTACCCTAAGCCGACGGCCGACCCAATGTCGATGGCATGCCGTCGGCTTAGGGTTTTTATTTTTTATTTTTTTTATTTTTTATTACATTTCTTTAGATTGTTAATTAGGTTAATATTTTATTCTCATGTACATATGACCTTAGTGTCGCTCTCCGGATAAATATAGGGGGTAGACCGCGTGGGGGCTGCTGGCTAGGGTTTCGCTCCAGAACGGGCTTCGGGGGCCCGCATGCAACCCAGAGCATGCATGTGGACCTAACATGTCTGTGCATGTGTGTTGGTGGGTTGATGGGATCCAATAGCTATAGCCCCCGGCCGCTCTCACCAGCCTCCCATGTATATATCGCTCCCGGCTCAAGACTTAGAGGTGTAAACTCCCACGTCGGTTCCACCGAGGGGAACCTTGTCCTAGGAATGGCCAAACCTATGCTTACCATGTTCATATATCCTAACCAAAGCTAAAGGAACACACTACCCCACCTTAGTGCCACCCTCCAGAGAAATCTAGGGGGGTAGACCGGGTTGGGGCTGCTGGCTAGGGTTTCGCCCCAGAACGGGCTTCGGGGGCCCGCATGCAACCCAGAGCATGCATGTGGACCTAACTTGTGTGTGCATGTGTGTTGGTGGATTGATGGGATCCAATAGCTATAGCTCCCCGGCCGCTCTCACATGCCTCCCACGTACATATCGCTTCCAGCTCAAGACTTAGAGGTGTAAACTCCCACGTCGGTTCCACCGAGGGGAACCTTGTCCTAGGAATGGCAAAACCTATTCTTACCATGTTCATATGTCCTAACCAAAGCTAAAGGAACACACTACCCCACCTTAGTGCCGCCCTCCGGAGAAAAATCTAGGGGGGTAGACCGCGCGGGGGCTGCTGGCTAGGGTTTCGCCCTAGAACGGGCTTCGGGGGCCCGCATGCAACCCAGAGCATGCATGTGGACCTAACATGTCTGTGCATGTGTTTTGGTGGGTTTACGGGATCCAATAAATATAGCCCCCCGGCCGCTCTCACATGCCTCCAACGTACATATCGCTCCCGGCTCAAGACTTAGAGGTCTAAACTCCCACGTCGGTTCCACCGAGGGTAACCTTGTCCTAGGAATGGCCAAACATATGCTGACCATGTTCATATGTCCTAACAAAATCTAAAGGAACACACTACACCACCTTAGTGCCGCCCTCCGGAGAAATCTAGGGGGGTAGACCGCGCGGGGGCTGCTGGCTAGGGTTTCGCCCCAGAACGGGCTTCGAGGGCCCGCATGCAACCTAGAGCATGCATGTGGACCTAACATGTTTGTGCATGTGTGTTGGTGGGTTGATGGGCTCCAATAGCTATAGCCCCCCCGGCCGCTCTCACCTGCCTCCCACGTACATATCGCTCCCGGCTCAAGACTTAGAGGTGTAAACTCCCACATCGGTTCCACCGAGGGGAAACTTGTCCTAGGAATGGCCAAACCTATGCTTACCATGTTCATATGTCCTAACCAAAGATAAAGGAACACACTACCTCACCTTAGTTCTGCCCTCCGGAGAAATCTAGGGGGGTAGACCGCGCGGGGGCTACTGGCTAGGGTTTCGCCCCAGAACGGGCTTCGGGGGCCCGCATGCAACCCAGAGCATGCATGTGGAGCTAACATGTGTATGCATGTGTGTTGGTGGGTTGATGGAATCCAATAGCTATAGCTCCTCGGCCGCTCTCACCTGCCTCCCACGTACATATTGCTCCTGGCTCAAGACTTAGAGGTGTAAACTCCCACGTTGGTTCCACCGAGGGGAACCTTGTCCTAGGAATGGCCAAACATATGCTTACCATGTTCATATGTCCTAACCAAAGCTAAAGGAACACACTACCCCACCTTAGTGCCACCCTCCGGAGAAATCTAGGGGGGTAGACCGCGTGGGGGCTACTGGCTAGGGTTTCGCCCTAGAACGGGCTTCGAGGGCCCGCATGCAACCTAGAGCATGCTTGTGGACCTAACATGTATGTGCATGTGTGTTGGTGGGTTGATGGGATCCAATAGCTATAGCCCCCGACCGCTCTCACCTGCCTCCCACGTACATATCGCTCCCGGCTCAAGACTTAGAGGTGTAAACTCCCACGTCGGTTCCACCGAGGGGAAACTTGTCCTAGGAATGGCCAAACCTATGCTTACCATGTTCATATGTCCTAACCAAAGCTAAAGGAACACACTGCCTCACCTTAGTTCCACCCTCCAGAGAAATCTAGGGGGGTAGACCGCGCGGGGGCTGCTGGCTAGGGTTTTGCCCCAGAACGGGCTTCGGGGCCCCGCATGCAACGCAGAGCATGCATGTGGACCTAACATCTGTTTGCATGTGTGTTGGTGGGTTGATGGGATCCAATAGCTATAGCTCCCTGGCCGCTCTCACCTTCCTCCCACGTACATATCGCTCCCGGCTCAAGACTTAGAGGTGTAAACTACCACGTCGGTTCCACCGAGGGGAACCTTGTCCTAAGAATGGCCAAACCTATGCTTACCATGTTCATATGTCCTAACCAAAGCTAAAGGAACACACTACCCCACCTTAGTGCAGCCCTCCGGAGAAATCTAGGGGGTAGACCGCGCGGGGGCTGCTGGCTAGGGTTTCGCCCCAAAACGGGCTTCGGGGGCCCGCATGCAACCCATAGCATGCATGTGGACCTAACATGTCTATGCATGTGTGTTGGTGGGTTGATGGGATCCAATAGCTATAGCCCCCGACCGCTCTCACCTGCCTCCCACGTACATATCGCTCCCGGCTCAAGACTTAGAGGTGTAAACTCCCACGTCGGTTACACCGAGGGGAACCTTGTCCTAGGAATGGCCAAACCTATGCTTACCATGTTCATATGTCCTAATCAAAGCTAAAGGAACACACTACCCCATCTTAGTGCCGCCTCTGGAGAAATCTAGGGGGTAGACCGCGCGGGGGCTGTTGGCTAGGGTTTCGCCCCAGAACGGGCTTCGGGGTCGTGCATGCAACCCAGATCATGCATGTGGACCTAACATGTCTGTGCATGTGTGTTGGTGGTTTGATGGGATCCAATAGCTATAGCCCCCGGCCGCTCTCACCCGCCTCCCACGTACATATCGCTCCCGGCTCAAGACTTAGAGGTGTAAACTCTCACGTCGGTTCCACCGAGGGGAACCTTGTCCTAGGAATGGCCAAACCTATGCTTACCATGTTCATATGTCCTAACCAAAGCTAAAGGAACACACTACCCCACATTAGTTCCGCCCTCTGGAGAAATCTAGGGGGTAGACCGCGCGTGGGCTGCAGGCTAGGGTTTCGCCCCAGAACGGGCTTCGGGGGCCCGCATGCAACCCAGACCATGCATGTGGAGCTAACATGTGTGTGCATGTGTGTTGGTGGGTTGATGGGATCCAATAGCTATAGCTCCCCGGCCGCTCTCACCTGCCTCCCACGTACATATCGCTCCTGGCTCAAGACTTAGAGGTGTAAACTCCCACGTCTGTTCCACCGAGGGGAACCTTGTCCTAGGAATGGCCAAACCTATGCTTATCGTGTTCATATGTCCTAACCAAATCTAAAGGAACACAATACCCCACCTTAGTGCCGCCCTCCGAAGAAATCTAGGGGGGTAGATCGCGTGGGGGCTGCTGGCTGGGGTTTCACCCCAGAACGGGCTTCGAGAGCCCGTATGCAACGCAGAGCATGCATGTCGACCTAACATGTGTTTGCATGCGTGTTGGTGGGTTGATGGGATCCAATAGCTATAGCTCCACGGCCGCTCTCACCTGCCTCCCACATACATATCGCTCCCGGCTCAAGACTTAGAGGTGTAAACTCCCACGTCGGTTCCACCGAGGGGAACCTTGTCCTAAGAATGGCCAAACCTACGCTTACCATGTTCATATGTCCTAACCAAAGCTAAAGGAACACACTACCCCACCTTAGTGCTGCCCTCCGGAGAAATCTAGGGGGTAGACCGCGCGGGGGCTGCTGGCTAGGGTTTCGCCCCAAAATGGGCTTCGGGGGCCCGCATGCAACCCATAGCATGCATGTGCACCTAACATGTCTATGCATGTGTGTTGGTGGGTTGATGGTATCCAATAGCTATAGCCCCCCGACCGCTCTCACCTGCCTCCCACGTACATATCGCTCCTGGCTCAAGACTTAGAGGTGTAAACTCCCACGTCGGTTCCACCGAGGGGAACCTTATCCTAGGAATGGCCAAACCTATGCTTACAATGTTCATATGTCCTAACCAAAGCTAAAGGAACACACTACCCCATCTTAGTGCCGCCCTCTGGAGAAATCTAGGGGGTAGACCGCGCGGGGGCTACTGGCTAGGGTTTCGCCCCAGAACCGGCTTCTGGGTCCTGCATGCAACCCAGAGCATGCATGTGGACCTAACATGTCTGTGCATGTGTGTTGGTGGTTTGATGGGATCCAATAGCTATAGCCCCCGGCCGCTCTCACCTACCTCCCACGTACATATCGCTCCCGGCTCAAGACTTAGAGGTGTAAATTCTCACGTCAGTTCCACCGAGGGGAACCTTGTCCTAGGAATGGCAAAACGTATGCTTACCATGTTCATATGTCCTAACCAAAGCTAAAGGAACACACTACCCCACATTAGTTCCGCCCTCTGGAGAAATCTAGGGGGTAGACCGCGCGTGGGCTGCTGTTTAGGGTTTCGCCCCAGAACGGGCTTCGGGGGCCCGCATGCAACCCAGAGCATGCATGTGGAGCTAACATGTGTGTGCATGTGTGTTGGTGGGTTGATGGGATCCAATAGCTATAGCTCCCCGGCCGCTCTCACCTGCCTCCCACGTATATATCGCTCCTGGCTCAAGACTTAGAGGTGTAAACTCCCACGTCGGTTCCACCAAGGGGAACCTTGTCCTAGGAATGGCCAAACCTATGCTTACCGTGTTCATATGTCCTAAGCAAATCTAAAGGAACACAATACCCCACCTTAGTGCCGCCCTCCAAAGAAATCTAGGGGGGTAGATCGCGTGGGGGCTGCTGGCTGGGGTTTTGCCCCAGAACGGGCTTCGGGAGCCCGCATGCAACGCAGAGCATGCATGTCGACCTAACATGTGTTTGCATGTGTGTTGGTGAGTTGATGGGATCCAATAGCTATAGCTCCACGGCCGCTCTCACCTGCCTCCCACATACATATCGCTCCCGGCTCAAGACTTAGAGGTGTAAACTCCCACGTCGGTTCCACCGAGGGGAACCTTGTCCTAAGAATGGCCAAACCTACGCTTACCATGTTCATATGTCCTAACCAAAGCTAAAGGAACACACTACCCCACCTTAGTGCTGCCCTCCGGAGAAATCTAGGGGGTAGACCGCGCAGGGGCTGCTGGCTAGGGTTTCGCCCCAAAATGGGCTTCGGGGCCCCGCATGCAACCCATAGCATGCATGTGGACCTAACATGTCTATGCATGTGTGTTGGTGGGTTGATGGTATCCAATAGCTATAGCCCCCCGACCGCTCTCACCTGCCTCCCACGTACATATCGCTCCCGGCTCAAGACTTAGAGGTGTAAACTCCCACGTCGGTTCCACCGAGGGGAACCTTATCCTAGGAATGGCCAAACCTATGCTTACCATGTTCATATGTCCTAACGAAAGCTAAAGGAACACACTACCCCATCTTAGTGCCGCCCTCTGGAGAAATCTAGGGGGTAGACCGCGCGGGGGCTGCTGGCTAGGGTTTCGCCCCAGAACGGGCTTCTGGGTCCTGCATGCAACCCAGAGCATGCATGTGGACCTAACATGTCTGTGCATGTGTGTTGGTGGTTTGATGGGATCCAATAGCTATAGCCCCCGGCCGCTCTCACCTGCCTCCCACGTACATATCGCTCCCGGCTCAAGACTTAGAGGTGTAAACTCTCATGTCGGTTCCACCGAGGGGAACCTTGTCCTAGGAATGGCCAAACCTATGCTTACCATGTTCATATGTCCTAACCAAAGCTAAAGGAACACACTACCCCACATTAGTTCCGCCCTCTGGAGAAGTCTAGGGGTAGACCTCGCGGGGGCTGCTGGCTAGGGTTTCGCCCCAGAATGGGCTTCGGGGGCCCGCATGCAACCCAGAGCATGCATGTGGACCTAACATGTGTGTTCATGTGTGTTGGTGGGTTGATGGGATCCAATAGCTATAGCTCCCCGGCCGCTCTCACCCGCCTCCCACGTACATATCGCTCCCAGCTCAAGACTTAGAAGTGTAAACTCCCACGTCGGTTCCACCGAGGGGAACCTTTGCCTAGGAATGGCCAAACCTATGCTTACCATGTTCATATGTCCTAACCAAAGCTAAACGCACACACTACCCCACCTTAGTGCCGCCCTCCAGAGAAATCTAGGGGGTAGACCGCGCGGGGGCTGCTGGCTAGGGTTTCGCCCCAGAACGGGCTTCAGGGGCCCGCATGCAACCCAGCGCATGCATGTGGACCTAACATGTCTGTGCATGTGTGTTGGTGGGTTGATGGGATCCAATAGATATAGCCCCCCGGCCGCTCTCACATGCCTCCCACGTACATATCGCTCCCGGCTCAAGACTTAGAGGTGTAAACTCCCACGTCGGTTCCACCGAGGGTAACCTTGTCCTAGGAATGGCCAAACCTATTCTTACCATGTTCATATGTCCTAACAAAAGCTAAAGGAACACACTACCCCACCTTAGTACCGCCTGTAACGACCCGCCTTTTACTAAAGGCAGAACTCCTGTGTATCTGTGCCATTCCCTGGATCAGTAGATAGCACCACAGTACAAAATAAGTAATCATTGCAATAGCATCAATATTACATCGTAATTCTAGTTACATAGGTATTCAACCTTACGAGTACACAGCATAAAGCATAGTTGCAGTGAGTCTCCATTCTTCATCACGTGCCACAGGCAGACATGTTGGAATGTAAGCTCGAGATCCTACTCCTGGTTCCTTACTCGAAATAAAACCTGCACGTTTGAATATGCAGCCCCAGAGGGGTCAGTACAATGATGTACTGGCAAATGACACATATTTGGTGGCATTTTTGTGGAAATACTATACTACATGATATCTGGCTGGTGGATCTCAAAGGCTGATGTGCATAAAGCCAATTTTATCCTATAATCCTTCTTAATACTTTCTTTCCAAAATTTTATTTTCAAGGGTCAAGACAACCCCCATACACTACATACTGGCCGGTATGTAGTTCTGGGCGTAACTCAACAAAGTTTGGAACCTTAGGCACCACCACCCCTCGGAGTGTATGGTCCTTAGTTCCTGCCTAGGGTTTCTAGACAGATTTTAGTCATTCAGAATCGGTGATGAGATTATTCCGTACATTCCATGTCTAGAGACTCAATTGTCCATAACCGAGGACACGGCTAATCGATTAGTTTTGACACCTTGCAAGGGTTGTGCACTTTCACCTTACGATTCATTTTATGCCCATACATAAAATGAAACGAGACCTTTTAGAAGGAGAGGACAACTAACTTGGCAAGCACCGCTCCCAACCTATAATTTGACTACCACCACTTCTTGCCGACAAGTTGCACTCCCACATTCTAATCAGTCAAGACAGAGCCCATAATGTCATAAGGCTGCACTGGAAGTACACTAAGCACGGAAGACATAGCCATCTCTTTGTTCCTGGGTGGCCAACCACAAGTGTACGCCCAGGCAGCAACTACACAAAGTGTAGCCCCAGGTCGCCACTCAACATCACCTCCATAATCAAACCAATCCACCCAGGTGTTTCATTTTAGTTGAAGTTCTTAATTTGTTCACAAAACATTTTCCAAGTGGTCTTAGCATGGCATCAATATTTTTCAAAGTATTTAGCATCCTAACAGGTGGGGTTTGAGGAATTGCTACACACTACTAGGATCTAAGCATTTGATAAAACAGTTGAGTAAAACACCTATCATGCATACTACAAGAGGTGAATATACTAATGCATAAGTAAAATGGGTGAGGGACATGTGTGTCACTTGCCTTTTTGAAGAATACGATCTTTCCACTTTTCTCAACTAAGCACGTCGTTCTTCGCAAAAACTATATCACAAGAAATAGCATACCATAAACAATCCATACAAACACAATCAAACAAATCAAACAATTGAAAAGTGTTTGTTTAACAATTTAGTTTTATTGAGATGTTACGACAAGAAAGATATGGCAAAGGATCATGATTTGTGAGATATGAATCGGAGAGCTTAGTTGGGGAAGATCAATATGATTTGAAAGAGAAATGGACTAGGCAAAATATAATTGATGAAGTTTTTATGCTTTATCAAAGCATATAAGAGTTTTAGGAATAGTTCATGTGTAATAAATTACACAAGAGTCAATTTGTGCAACTACAATACTATTGAGTAAAGGTGACAACAATTACTCTTAAATAGTATCTATTTGCACTTAGGAATTAGGCTAGGTTTTGAGAATGCTTGAATTACTCAATTAGCACATTTGCAAGTTGAATATTTCAATACATGTGAACAAAACTAAGTAGGCATTGGATTGGATATGAATGATTGATATTTGAGGACATGGCTCAAATGGTTCATTGATCAACATGGTGTATAACACATACTATGGTGCGGGTTATAACAACTCCATATTAATAGAACCTAAGTTTGAGTTGAAATTCATATTCTACTCAAGTAGCACAATTGCAATTTGAGTACATATATGAATTAGACAAAATATAATGAGTGAGATCTTTATGCTTTATCAAAGCATATTGAATCTTGGAATATCTCATGTGGGTAAATCACACAAGAGACAAGATAGTGCAATAGCAATACTATTGAATAAGTGTGACAACAATTATTCTTAAATAGTATATGTTACACTTAAGCTTAGGCTAGGATTCTTATAACATTGAAGTACTCAATTAACTCAAATGCAAATTGAATAGTTCAATGGAAGGCTAAGATTGAGTAGACGTAAATAAATGGCTATAGGTAAAGGATATGGTTTAGGAATGACTTATGTGAATAGATTCACAAAAGTATTGAATAATGCAACATAACACTACTGAATAAAGTGTGATAACACTTACTCAAAATAGTACATGTTACACATAGGCTTGGGGTCGAATAAGATTGGATGTTATTTAGTATGATGGTGATGGATAGGTATGATTATGAGCTATGGTAGTAGAATTGAATCAACACCACAATAGCAAATAGAATTCTATGATTAAGAGGTATCACACTTTACTCAAATGACACAATTGAAATTTGAATATGCATGAACTAGATATGATGTACCTAGATGAATATGACATTGGATCAAAGTGATCTCAAGATGATATTTGATAGCTAGGTATGATCATAGGGTTTTCTAAAGTAGAAGGAATCATTGATTGAAATAGAAATATCTATATAGGAATACTCAAATTCTCATATTAGAATTTGAATAATTGTGACATGGTTCAAAAAATATGGGAGTGATGCTACTGGGTAGCTTGCAGTAAAACAAAGTCACTGCAATTGGTTTCACTCCAAAATAAGTTATAGAATTTGAATTATCACCAAAATAGTAATTTGGACAAATTTGAATGCACAAAGTGTGTGCACGTATCAAATTTGGATTTTCTTGATCCTATGATGTTCTACAAGTTGAGAGGATTCCAGAGACTACAAATTTGTAATTTTTGGATGGACAGAACTAAAGATATGAATTTATCAAGCTAACAGAAGGTTTGATTCCAATTTGAAAATAGTTTCAAATTGAACCCATAAAATATAAGATATTTGAAAGAGCATTTGCCCCCATGTGTGGTTTTGGTAATTAATGACAATCCCTATGGACTAATGTTTGCATCGAGTTATATTTGTAGGACTTGTCCGTAGACAACGCTTGAGCCATATCTTGGTTTCAAGGTTGTAAGAAGATGCAAATAAAGAAGTTTATGTGATGATCAAGGGAGTTGAGCCTATAGAAGACATCATCATTATGAAGGAAGAAGATGAAGTCCAATGTTGATCAAGTCGAAACGCAAGTTCAAGATAGGCATATAGAGGATATCATTTGCTTGAAGCTCGGTGTCCATTTGGTGTTAATGGACATGTGAAGATATTTCTACTAGTGTCTCTCCCATAGTGAAGTATGGGGGAGCAATCCGCAAGACTTCACCGAGCAAGCGCAATCAAGAAAGGTAGTCCAACTTGAGAAGATCAAGATCGTCACTATCTAGCTCAAGTGGAAGGCGCAAGGCAAAGGTATGATCTTGATAGGGTTTCTTTCTTACCGGTCTCATAGTGTTTGGGAGACCGGGTTTTAGGATCGATAGCCGTACTATCAAGAGGGGCTCTCGAGTGAGTAACTTATTCGTATTGTTCGGAGAGAGCTCAAACCTTTGCATACTTGGCATTATCTTTCTTGGTTCTTATTTGGATTTTATCCATGTGAGGTTCTAGAGCTTGTGGTTATTTCCATGACAAGCTCTAGCTCATCAAAAACAGATTTTGTATGGAACTCTAATTGCGTTTTTAGTGTTTGGAGGTTTTACCGGTTCATCTTTATAGCTAAGTCAAACCTTTTATCATTTGGTTTCATCCTCCTTTGTTGGACTATGATGTTTCTATGGATGATGTTGTAGAGCTCATTGTGGTGATTCCAACGAGCCCAAGATCATCGAAAACGGAGTCCGGATGCAAAAGTTATCGCTGTTTTCGTGTTGCTCTTTTTTCTTGGGCGGATTATCCGGCCCAGTTTTGGACAAAAATCCGGCCAATAATCCGGCCTTAAATCTGAGTGACGCGCACTTTGCCAATTTCTGGTCCTTAGCCATTTTCAAGGTGGGCGGATTATCCGGCCCAGTTTTGGACAAAAATCCGGCCAATAATCCGGCCTTAAATCTGAGTGACGCGCACTTTGCCAATTTCTGGTCCTTAGCCATTTTCAAGGGGGGGCGGATTATCCGGTCCAAACTTGGACCGGATTATCCGGCCCTGCTGTTCTGCAACGGCTACAATCCCGGGAGGGGTATAAATACCCCTCCCCTTCTTCAAGCTTGGGTTAGCTCGTTTTCCTTCTCTTTCCCTCCATTGTTGACCTTGGAAAGCTTGCCCATCTCTCAATTCCTCCATGATTCTTGCATATCTTGAGGGAAAAGAGAGAGGAGATCTAGATCTACATTTCCACCAATCACTTTCTCCTCTTTGTGAGGGGAACCCATTGGATCTAGATCTTGGAGTTCTTTGTG
>QXEO01002037.1:0-30578 GCA_007115705.1 Dactylis glomerata | reverse complement strand
AAATAGTTTGCCCATGTTGACGTTCAACTTCCTTGGCAAAGTCGATGACGGTTGTTGAGTCTCACTCTTATGCTTGAAGAAGTAAACCCAAGTATATCTTGAATAGTCATCAACAATCACCAAACAATATTTCTTCCCACCAAGACTTGCATGAGAGGGAGGACCAAAAAGATCCACATGAAGGAGCTCCAAGATCCTCTTGGAAGAAATGATAGTCTTGCTTGGGTGGGGAGAATCATGCATTTTTCCTAGAACGCAAGCCCTGCAAACACGATCTTTGGCAAAAGAAAACATTCTCTTTAGTCCGAGTATGTGGCCACCCTTGTGAAGGCTTTGCAAAGTTCTCATATTGACATGGGATAAACGGCGATGCCAAAGCCAACCCACATCGGCCTTTCCAAATAACACATTGCACTTGTAGTGGTTTTCCCCGAAAAGTCCACCACATACAAGTTATTTTCAATGTGTCCAACGAAAGCGACCTTTAGAGACTTGCTCCACAAGAGTACCACAATATCATTATCAATGAAGACGGCAAAGCCCATCTTACCAAGTGCACGAACTGAGAGTAAATTATAACCTAGGGTCTCAACAAGCATGACGTCCATAAGGGAAATATCCGGTGCGACCACCACCTTGCCAAGACCCAATACCTCGGATTGTGACATATCTCCATAAGTGACGGTTATATGATTGTCATTTGGTCTCATCTCCGTCATAATCTTCTTGCTTCCGGTCATATGACTTGTGCATCCACTATCAAGCACCCATTTTGATCCACCGGAAGCATAGTCCTACAAGAGATCATTGCTTGGTTTAGGTCCCCATTTTTCAATGGGTCCTCTTTTGTTAGCAACAAGGGTCTTTGGAACCCAAATAGACCAAGCAAACATAACCATCATTTGGACCAACATATTTTGCATAAACATCACCATAATAATCACGAAATAAAACATAGTGAGGGTTAGCAATTCCCGCATGATCATCATGAGTGGCTTTGCCACCCACAATAGGATCCTTCTTTGCTTGTGCAGGCTTGGCCTTCTTCTTGTTGTTGTTCTTCTTCTTCTTCTTTGAGACATAGCCAATCCCCGTTTTATCACCAAATGCCTTTTGCTACTCAAAAGGTCATTCAAGTTTTTCTCACCTATGGGAATGGAGGACTTGGCAAGCTCATCTTTCAACCTAGCATTTTCTTCAATGACATTTGCATGATCACAAGTAGAAGTAGAAGAACTAGGCACATTATTCTTAGTCAATTGAATTTGAAGTTGTTCATGTGACTTGGTAAGAATAGAGTGTTCACTTTTCAAGGCCTTGTGAGCCTTGTCAAGATCTTCTAAATCCTTAACAAGTATATCATGACCAACACCAAATTCACCTTTTCCTTTTTAAGCATTTTTACTTTAGCATGAGCATGGTCACGCTCTTTAGTGAGTTTGGAAACCACTTCATTATTAGCTTCCTCAATGGAATCGAGCTTCTCTTCGAGAGTTGCTCGTTCCTCTTGCTCTTCTTCAAGAGACTCGGTTAGTGAGGCAATATCTTGAGCATATTCTCTTTCAAGCCTCATTTGTTCATCTAGTTTTTCAAGAGTTTTACCATATTGGCTCAATAGACGTTCAAAGTGAATCTTATGAACGCCATCTACACTAGACACATAGTCATCAAAAGCAATAATTTCTTCCTTTACTCTAAGACTAGCAAGATCATTCAAGGAAGCATCATTTGTCTTAGAGGAAGAGAAAGATGTGGGTGATACCTCGGAAGACTTGGCCATAAGGCATTTGACGTTCTTGAGAAGAGAGTCCTCATTGGGGGATTCAAAGAGTGATGTGGAGGAAGTGGAGGTGGTTGCCATTGCGGCCATCTCACTAGTTGTGGTTTCTTCTTCATCACTCTCACTTGCGGAGTACTCTTCTTGAGTCAAGAACACAAACTTTGGTTGCTTCCTCTTTGGTCCACCCTTCTTCACAAAAGGCTTCTTGGATGGTGACTTGGTCTTGTTCTTGAATATGAGCTTTCCACCATGGTCTTCTCTCTTCTCATACGGGCACTCGGCAACGAAGTGAAATCTATCATTGCAATTGTAGCAAGTCCTCACCCTTTGACCATTGTTGTCATTCCTTTGATAGCCATTTGACTTGCTTCTTCTTTGATTGTCTTCTTTGGCCTTGTGTGGATCAACCCAAAAGGTTTTTCCATAGAAGGCCATGTGCTCATTGTACTCATGCCTTATGTCCTCGGGACACATCTCTAGTCTTGCTTCAATATTCGCTTGAAGAGGAACCTCTTTATCAACCACACTTGCTTTCAATGCAAGATTAGAGCTTCTTTGCATTCCTATGGCACGGGCACGGGCATCTTCCGCATTTTGTGCGGAAACCTTGTAGGCTTGAATCTCTTGCATCACTTGATTGGAGGTCATCTCATTGAAGTTGTGCTTTCCTTGAACACTCTTCACATCCGCGGGCTCATATGGAGTGAGAGCAAGAATGTACTTCATCTTGATCCACTCATCATCAATATGGTGAGCACCGAGATTCTTGAAGGTGGTAGCAATAGCCTTGAGTCTTCTATACATCTCTTGATGATCCTCACCATCCATCATGAAGAAACCCTCCGCTTGATTTGAGAAGGCAATATATCTTGTTTTCTTCATGCTCTCGTTGCCAACAAAGACGTCGGAGAGTCCTTGCCAAGCTTCTTTGGCGGTGGAGAAGTGTTGGATGTGAGGCAAGTCCTTGGATCCCACGGCGACTTGAATCATGTGAAGAGCGGTAGCATTGAGTTGGCTATCAACCGTCTCTCTTCTTGTCATGTTGTGGGGATCCACGGCCTTGAATCCTTCCTCAACGATCCTCCAAAGCTCGATGCAAGAACTGCGCATATGAGAGATCATTTGATATTGCCATTGACCAAAGTTTAATGCATCAAGCTTAGGTGGATCTCCTCTATTGTTAATATGAGGATGAGGAACCGGCGGGTCGGGTGAATACCAAGGAGGGAATTCACCTTTCTCGTCGCCCTTGGTGGAAGACTTAGCATCGCCATTTTTATCGGTGCCCTCCACATCAATTACCACATTCTCCACTTGTGGAGTAGCGGGTTTTTCCGGAGGTGGAGGAGCATTAGTAGTTTTAGCTTGCAAGAGTTGCGCTATCATTTCACGCAACTCATTTACTTGAGTTGTCATGGAAGCCATGGATGATTCCAAAGATTTGAACTCACCCATGGAAACTTGACCCGAGCCCTCACTCGGAGAGGTGTCCATACTCTTAGGCGGTTAAGCCCGAATAAAGAGCCGAGGCTCTGATACCAATTGAACGGATCGTATGGGCACCTAGAGGGGGGGGGTGAATAGGTGCTACTCAAATTTTAATTCTTTTTCAATTTAGGCTTGACACAAAGGTAAATTCTCTAGATATGCAACTATGGTGAATTTACCTATATGACAACAAATAAGCTAAGCAAGATACAAGTAGTAAAGGCAATAAAGGATGGAGGTAACCGAGAGTGGAGCACACGGAGACACGGATGTAATTCCCGTAGTTCCTTCCTTTTTAGGGGAAGTACGTCTACGTTGGATGGGTGTGGTTGCCACAAAGGCCTAACCAACGCCACAAAGGCTCACCCTATTCTCCGGTGCAAGCTTCCGCCACAAAGGCCTAGCTCACTTTCCACTAAGGGATTCCTCAAGGCGGAACCGGCCTTTACAAAACTTGGGGCACCACTCCACAACTGAATTGGAGGCTCCCAAGCACCACAAAGATCTCAATCAACAAGTATCAAGATTTCAATCACACAAACAAGGTCAAGGGACACAAGGGAACCCAAGACCAAAGGGCCCTCAAGCAAATGAGAGGGGAAATCAAATCGCTTCGGTGAGGATGTAGATCAAGGCCTTCTCCTTCGATTCTCCAAAGATCAATGACTTTGGTGGGTTGAGGGAGGAGATCTTGCGAATTTGGTGGCTCCAAAATGGGGTCTTTTTCTTCACAGCTCGAGCAGCTTGAGGTAGAAGAAGGGGAGGGGTATTTATAGCCCCTCCCAAAATGTAGCCGTTGCTGAGTTGGAGGGGCGGATTATCCGGCCAAAGTTGGGCCGGATTATCCGCCCCCCCCATCTGGGTGACGCCGCGCCAGGTCCTTAGCAGAATTTCAGCCACCCCCGGGGGAGGGCGGATTATCCGACCAAAGCTGGGGCGGATTATCCGGCTGGCCGGATTATCCGGCCCCTGGCCGGAATATCCGGCCCCCCTATCTGGGTGACGCCGCGATAAGTCCTTAGCCGTTTTTCGGCCACCCCAGAGGGGGCGGATTATCCGGCCACCCCTGGCCGGATAATCCGGCCTGGCAATTCTTCAAATAATAATCCTGCAAATCTTAGCACACAATTAGTATCACTAATGTTGTTATCTAACACACAAAATCTGAGGGAAACAAAGTTTGCACTTTCAATCTCCCCCTTTTTGGTGTTAGATGACAACACTAGGATTTGCAAGAAAGGTCGAATAATTCAAACGACAAATAATTGATCAAAATACATAGCTCCCCCTAGATGTGTGCAACTTCACCAATGAGTTTAGAAGAGACATACCATTGCATAGATAACTCAAATATTATGGATTATGGAATCCCGAATATGATAATATGATATGCCGGGCAATAATTCCATAGACATTTCACCAATAACCAGGAGCTGATAAAAATAAGTGAACAACACAAAATGATCCACATAGCATATAAACGACACGAAGTTCAACCACACACAAAGTTCGACTTAAGACAAACGAAATAAGAAGAAACACAAGCGCCAAAGAATGATAAGCGCGCAAGCTTGTGTTTCCACCCATGCAAATCCCGACAAATTCCTAATAGAACTACTTCTCCCCCTTTGGCATCAAGACACCAAAAAGGGAGAAGAGCGATGCTACACGTCCCGAGAAATCACTTGTCCACGTCATCGAAGTCCTCATCATCATAATCTCCGCCATCACCCTCGTCATCTCCAGCATCTTCATCCTCATCATCAAAGTCCTCCTCAGCCTCAAAGTCCTCCTCAGCCTCTGCACGAGCACCTCCAGCGGGAGCATCTGGAGCATCAAAGAGATGCTGCTGCATATCCATCCAGTTGTAGCGGTCGATGTTCCAAGCTTCATAGGCCACAGGAGCAGTAGGAGTGGGATCGGCGGTCTGAGCACCACTGAGACGGTGAAGGATAAGCTGCTGAGTGTCCTGGATGCTCTTCCTCTCGACATAGGCCTGGTAGTTCTCACGGTGGATCTCTACCTTCATGCACAGAACATTCCGCTCAAACCAGCTGAGCTTCCTCACCTCCCTAGACACAACAGATGCAGCAGCCCTTTGTTCACGAGCAGTAGCACTAGTCCTCGCATCAGCCATGAAAGTGTCAGGATATGCAGCTGAAGGAGCAGATTTCGCCTTTCTCTTGATGTACATCTTCTTGACTTTGTGCTCCACACAGTCATCATGAATATCATAGTCTCCAAGGACATGCTTAATGAGAAGCATGATGAAAGGAGCATATGGCACAGTGTTCCTCTGAATAATAGCATCCTTGATCTCATAGAAGATGAAATCCATCACATCAAGGGTAAAGTCCTCAGCAGGGTCAGTCGATGTGGCACACTCATGAGCAAAAGCAAGCAGATCAACCAGAGAGGTGTGAATGGCATCATTGTTGCCACCACTAGGAGCAATGTTCTCCCTGAAAATGCGGACCAGCTGATCATAAAGCGGATGTAGGCCATTGATGAAGCCCACAACACCTGTGGAGTCATAGAGGTCATGGAGCTTGTCCTTGTCAGGCTTGTTCCCCGGGTTGTGGATACGCCAACCCACTGGAGTCTCTCCATTGTACGCATACCCCAAGAGAGAGGCAAACGTAGGAAAGTCTGATGTGCACTCATGTTCGCCGGTCATCCACTTCATAGATTTCTGAGCATTGGGCAAAATCACCAGAGTAGCATAGAACTGCTTGATAAGACCGGGATTGTAGTCGCATTGAATGTTGGCCAGCCCCATCAAACCCATCTTCTCAATCACAGATAGTGCTTCATCAAAGTAAGACTTGCTGCGGAGGTGATCAAAGTCAATCGGATGCATTGGACGGCAAGGATTCTTGAAAGGCTCATAAATATCACGAAAAATCCCCCACTGCTCCTCATTCCAGAAACCCCTGTCTTCAATGTCTTCATCTCTTGCAGTAGCATACCAATTGTTCCTCCGCACAAGAATGTACTCGGCCTCTGGCATCTTCTTGTAGTCAGGACGAGGCTCTTTGCCTTTGCGACGACGGGCACGAGCTTTGGCAACCTTGGCAGCTTTCTCCTGCTCAGCCTTCCTAGCAGCTTCCCTCTGTGCCCGCCGGATAGCAATCTCATCCAGAAGAACTCCTTCCTCATTCCGAACAAGCCGACGCTTGCGCTTCGGCATACTCGGACCACCTGTGAAAGAGAGATGCACGGAGAGCATGGGGATAAGCGTATGCACACGAGTATCGGAAAGGATCAACGAATCATGAAGGATGAACAAGCAAATTCCACTAAATGAACCAAATTGACAGCAGCAAATATAAAAAGATGTTGCAGTAAAATCCCAGGCCGGATTAGCCGGCCAGGGGTGGCCGGATAATCCGCCCCCCCCCGAAAGTTTCTTCTACAACTTGCTGCATATATCAATTTGATAGATCGGGGAAAGTGTTCATACAACATGATTCATAAACAAGATAAACAACACCTAGAGGGCAAAATCACCAAGAACAAGAAAGGGTAAAGTCACATCCAAGGAGAAGGACAATACCCGCATCCATTGCGAAATCCGCTTGGTGAATGCCTTCCAGAGGAGAAGGAGAGCAACCTCCGAAGAAATCAGGCCAAAAGGTTGGCCGGAGGCGGCGGCGGCAGGGAGCACCTGGAAGGGGTGGGGAGGGAACTGCCCTAGGGCAGCCTGACCCAGCCCCTTATATACCCAGGGTCACTACGGCCGGATTATCCGGCCAGGAAGGGGCGGATAATCCGGCCCCCCGGATATTCCGGCCCAGAGAGGGCGGATATTCCGGCCTGGAGCCAGCAAACTGGCCAACTCGAAATTTTCAAAAAGAGATGTTGTTTTGATGAAAAATTTGAACTCGTGTGCATAGATAGATGTCTTGAGAGAGGATGGCTTAGGTGAGAGAGCAAACACGGAGTGGTTCTCGGCACTTAACATTGCAAGAGCAAATCGACTAAAAATCCAATGCAAGTGCCTTCCCATATCAAAAATAAGAAATAACATCGGGAGAGAACACCAAAACCTCAAATAAGATATGCAATGAATCAACTCTTCGAAAAGAAGAGGTCGGTGGCCGAAGCCACCATGTTTGAGTGTTATGGCATTGGACCGCGAAGATGTATCTTGAGTCCATAACCACTACTCGTCATTGAAGCTCAAAAATCATAAAATGATATTAAGAGAATGATATGATTACTATTGGCATTATGGGGGGAGGGATAGCCCAATTAATTAGGACCGCACTCCCCCTATCTCCATGCCCACACCTAAACCAAACAAGCATTGAAATATAGGTGTATTTGCAAGATGTTCAAGCCACACTCCTCAAATCGATGATATTTAGCTCATTCCTCAAATATCCAAATCTTGCTTCATCAAGAGGCTTCGTGAATATATCGGCAAGTTGATCCTTGGTGCAAACATAGGCAAGCTCAATATCTCCGCGGGCAACATGATCCCTAATGAAATGATTCCGGATCTCAATATGCTTGGTTCTTGAATGTTGCACCGGATTATAGGCGATCTTGATAGCACTTTCATTGTCACATAAAAGAGGCACTTTGTCACAATTGACACCGTATTCCTTCAAAGTTTGCCTCATCCATAACAATTGAGTGCATCCACTTGCGGCGGCAATGTATTCGGCTTCGGCGGTGGAGAGAGAAATACAATTTTGCTTCTTAGAAGACCAACACACCAAAGACCTACCAAGAAATTGGCAAGCTCCGGAGGTTGATTTCCTATCATCCTGGTCACCGGCCCAATCCGAATCCGTGAAGCCACAAAGAGAGAAATCCGAGCCTTTGGGATACCAAAGCCCATAAGTTGGGGTATGAACCAAATATCGAAAGATTCTCTTAACCGCCATAAGGTGGCTTTCTTTAGGAGCGGCTTGATACCTTGCACACACACCTACACTCAACACAATATCGGGTCTAGATGCACAAAGGTAAAGCAATGAACCGATCATAGAGCGGTATACCTTTTGATCCACATCTTTACCATTGGGATCAAGTTCAAGATGACATTTTGTGGCCATTGGTGTTGCAGCCCCATTAAGTTCCTTCATCTTGAACCTCTTGAGCATGTCTTGGACATATTTGGCTTGATAGATGAAAGTCCCTTCTTTCAATTGCTTGATTTCAAAACCAAGAAAGAACTTCATTTCGCCCATCATAGACATCTCGAACCTATCGGTCATAAGCTTTGAAAATTCATCATTAAAAGCTTTGTTAGTAGAGCCAAAGATAATATCATCAACATATAGTTGGCATACGAAAAGCTCCCCATTGACCCTCTTAGTAAAAAGAGTAGGATCGATTTGCCCAACTTCAAACCCACGGTCTACCAACAACTCCCTAAGGTGCTCATACCACGCACGTGGGGCTTGTTTAAGGCCATAGAGTGCCTTATGGAGTTTGTAGACATGGTTAGGGAAGTTGAGATCCTCAAACCCCGGGGGTTGCTTAACATACACTTCCTCTTTCAATGGACCATTAAGAAATGCACTCTTAACATCCATTTGTTGCAACTTAAAATTATGATGAGTGGCATATGCAAGAAGGATACGGATGGACTCAAGACGAGCC
Source organism: Dactylis glomerata (assembly GCA_007115705.1). NCBI lineage: Eukaryota > Viridiplantae > Streptophyta > Magnoliopsida > Poales > Poaceae > Dactylis > Dactylis glomerata. The sequence continues at coordinate 21,694 of QXEO01002037.1, read as the reverse complement.
ACGGGAGCATAAGTTTCTCCAAAGTCAATGCCTTCAACTTGAGAGAAACCTTGAGCAACCAATCTTGCCTTGTTCCTCACAACAATTCCATGCTCATCTTGCTTGTTCTTGAATATCCACTTTGTGCCAATCACATTGCGGCACTCCTTTGGCTTCTCTACTAACACCCATACATTATTGCGCTTGAAGTTGTTGAGTTCTTCATGCATAGCATCCAACCAATCCGGATCTTCAAGTGCTTCAAATACTTTCTTGGGTTCAACCATGGAGATATAAGCATGATGAGAGCTAAATTGTGCCAATTGACGCCGAGTTGACACTTTGCTTCTTAAATCTCCAATAACCCTCTCAAGGGTATGACCTTTAAGTTCCAAATCTCTTTCAACTCTTTTCTTGCGACGGGCTTCGATCTCCTCATTAGACCTTGAAGGAGATACTTGATCATCTTGATCATTTTGGTCCCCGTCTTGACCATCAAATTGACCTTGATCATCATTATCTTCATGAGTAGTTTGATCTTGGTCTTGTGAAGAATTGGGGGTGGTTGAGATAACCGGAGAGGATGGTGGTGCCCCTTCTTCTTCATGAAGGTCCTTGTCTTGTTCTTCGGTTGGTGCACTAGTTGCTTCCTTGGGAGAGGCTTGTTGAGCTTGTGAAGATGAAGGCTCCACTTGAGTAGAGCATAGTCCTTCCCGGTCGGCCACAAGGTGTCCCTCAATGGGGCGGAAAAATCCCACGCCCATTCTTCCTATGGCTTCTCGAGGTATTTCATCATCTACATCACAAGAAACAACATCTCGCCCCCCTTGGGAGCTATCATTCTCTTCGAATACCACACTACAAGATTCTTCAACACGTCCGGTGGACTTGTTGAAGACTCTATAAGTGTGGGATTCGGCACCATAACCAACAAAAATACCTTCTATTGCTTTTGGATCAAATTTACCTAAACGAACTCCTTTTCTTTTAAAGAAACACTTACACCCGAAAACCCGGTAGTAGGAGATGTTGGGCTTGCTTCCAGTGAGAATTTCATATGGAGTCTTGTTTAGGCCTTTGCGGAGGAAGAGCCGGTTTGAAGAATGACAAGCCGTAGAGATAGCTTCGGCCCAAAAGTTGTATGGAGACTTAAACTCCGCCAACATGGACCTAGCCATATCCATAAGAGTCCGGTTCTTCCTTTCGGCTACACCATTTTGTTGAGGGGTATATGCAGCGGAATATTGATGACGAATCCCCTCATCACTAAGAAATCCATTTAAGGTGTAGTTCTTGAACTCCGAGCCATTGTCACTTCTTATTGCCAAAATAGTTTGCCCATGTTGACATTCAACTTCCTTGGCAAAGTCGATGACGGTTTGTTGAGTCTCACTCTTATGCTTGAAGAAGTAAACCCAAGTATATCTTGAATAGTCATCAACAATCACCAAACAATATTTCTTCCCACCAAGACTTGCATGAGAGGGAGGACCAAAAAGATCCACATGAAGGAGCTCCAAGATCCTCTTGGAAGAAATGATAGTCTTGCTTGGGTGGGGAGAATCATGCATTTTTCCTAGAACGCAAGCCCTGCAAACACGATCTTTGGCAAAAGAAACATTCTCTTTTAGTCCGAGTATGTGGCCACCCTTGTGAAGGCTTTGCAAAGTTCTCATATTGACATGGGATAAACGGCGATGCCAAAGCCAACCCACATCGGCCTTTCCAAATAAACACATTGCACTTGTAGTGGTTTTCCCCGAAAAGTCCACCACATACAAGTTATTTTCAATGTGTCCAACGAAAGCGACCTTTAGAGACTTGCTCCACAAGAGTACCACAATATCATTATCAATGAAGACGGCAAAGCCCATCTTACCAAGTGCACGATCTGAGAGTAAATTATAACCTAGGGTCTCAACAAGCATGACGTCCACAAGGGAAATATCCGGTGCGACCACCACCTTGCCAAGACCCAATACCTCGGATTGTGACATATCTCCATAAGTGACGGTTATATGATTGTCATTTGGTCTCATCCCGTCATAATCTTCTTGCTTCCGGTCATATGACTTGTGCATCCACTATCAAGCACCCATTTTGATCCACCGGAAGCATAGTCCTACAAGAGATCATTGCTTGGTTTTAGGTCCCCATTTTTCAATGGGTCCTCTTTTGTTAGCAACAAGGGTCTTTGGAACCCAAATAGACCAAGCAACATAACCATCATTTGGACCAACATATTTTGCATAAACATCACCATAATAATCACGAAATAAAACATAGTGAGGGTTAGCAATTCCCGCATGATCATCATGAGTGGCTTTGCCACCCACAATAGGATCCTTCTTTGCTTGTGCAGGCTTGGCCTTCTTCTTCTTGTTGTTCTTCTTCTTCTTCTTTGAGACATAGCCAATCCCCGTTTTATCACCAAATGCCTTTTGCTTACTCAAAAGGTCATTCAAGTTTTTCTCACCTATGGGAATGGAGGACTTGGCAAGCTCATCTTTCAACCTAGCATTTTCTTCAATGACATTTGCATGATCACAAGTAGAAGTAGAAGAACTAGGCACATTATTCTTAGTCAATTGAATTTGAAGTTGTTCATGTGACTTGGTAAGAATAGAGTGTTCACTTTTCAAGGCCTTGTGAGCCTTGTCAAGATCTTCTAAATCCTTAACAAGTATATCATGACCAACACCAAATTCAACCTTTTCCTTTTTAAGCATTTTTACTTTAGCACGAGCATGGTCACGCTCTTTAGTGAGTTTGGAAACCACTTCATTATTAGCTTCCTCAATGGAATCGAGCTTCTCTTCGAGAGTTGCTCGTTCCTCTTGCTCTTCTTCAAGAGACTCGGTTAGTGAGGCAATATCTTGAGCATATTCTCTTTCAAGCCTCATTTGTTCATCTAGTTTTTCAAGAGTTTTACCATATTGGCTCAATAGACGTTCAAAGTGAATCTTATGAACGCCATCTACACTAGACACATAGTCATCAAAAGCAATAATTTCTTCCTTTACTCTAAGACTAGCAAGATCATTCAAGGAAGCATCATTTGTCTTAGAGGAAGAGAAAGATGTGGGTGATACCTCGGAAGACTTGGCCATAAGGCATTTGACGTTCTTGAGAAGAGAGTCCTCATTGGGGGATTCAAAGAGTGATGTGGAGGAAGTGGAGGTGGTTGCCATTGCGGCCATCTCACTAGTTGTGGTTTCTTCTTCATCACTCTCACTTGCGGAGTACTCTTCTTGAGTCAAGAACACAAACTTTGGTTGCTTCCTCTTTGGTCCACCCTTCTTCACAAAAGGCTTCTTGGATGGTGACTTGGTCTTGTTCTTGAATATGAGCTTTCCACCATGGTCTTCTCTCTTCTCATACGGGCACTCGGCAACGAAGTGAAATCTATCATTGCAATTGTAGCAAGTCCTCACCCTTTGACCATTGTTGTCATTCCTTTGATAGCCATTTGACTTGCTTCTTCTTTGATTGTCTTCTTTGGCCTTGTGTGGATCAACCCAAAAGGTTTTTCCATAGAAGGCCATGTGCTCATTGTACTCATGCCTTATGTCCTCGGGACACATCTCTAGTCTTGCTTCAATATTCGCTTGAAGAGGAACCTCTTTATCAACCACACTTGCTTTCAATGCAAGATTAGAGCTTCTTTGCATTCCTATGGCACGGGCACGGGCATCTTCCGCATTTTGTGCGGAAACCTTGTAGGCTTGAATCTCTTGCATCACTTGATTGGAGGTCATCTCATTGAAGTTGTGCTTTCCTTGAACACTCTTCACATCCGCGGGCTCATATGGAGTGAGAGCAAGAATGTACTTCATCTTGATCCACTCATCATCAATATGGTGAGCACCGAGATTCTTGAAGGTGGTAGCAATAGCCTTGAGTCTTCTATACATCTCTTGATGATCCTCACCATCCATCATGAAGAAACCCTCCGCTTGATTTGAGAAGGCAATATATCTTGTTTTCTTCATGCTCTCGTTGCCAACAAAGACGTCGGAGAGTCCTTGCCAAGCTTCTTTGGCGGTGGAGAAGTGTTGGATGTGAGGCAAGTCCTTGGATCCCACGGCGACTTGAATCATGTGAAGAGCGGTAGCATTGAGTTGGCTATCAACCGTCTCTCTTCTTGTCATGTTGTGGGGATCCACGGCCTTGAATCCTTCCTCAACGATCCTCCAAAGCTCGATGCAAGAACTGCGCATATGAGAGATCATTTGATATTGCCATTGACCAAAGTTTAATGCATCAAGCTTAGGTGGATCTCCTCTATTGTTAATATGAGGATGAGGAACCGGCGGGTCGGGTGAATACCAAGGAGGGAATTCACCTTTCCCGTCGCCCTTGGTGGAAGACTTAGCATCGCCATTTTTATCGGTGCCCTCCACATCAATTACCACATTCTCCACTTGTGGAGTAGCGGGTTTTTCCGGAGGTGGAGGAGCATTAGTAGTTTTAGCTTGCAAGAGTTGCGCTATCATTTCACGCAACTCATTTACTTGAGTTGTCATGGAAGCCATGGATGATTCCAAAGATTTGAACTCACCCATGGAAACTTGACCCGAGTCCTCACTCGGAGAGGTGTCCATACTCTTAGGCGGTTAAGCCCGAATAAAGAGCCGAGGCTCTGATACCAATTGAACGGATCGTATGGGCACCTAGAGGGGGGGGGTGAATAGGTGCTACTCAAATTTTAATTCTTTTTCAATTTAGGCTTGACACAAAGGTAAATTCTCTAGATATGCAACTATGGTGAATTTACCTATATGACAACAAATAAGCTAAGCAAGATACAAGTAGTAAAGGCAATAAAGGATGGAGGTAACCGAGAGTGGAGCACACGGAGACACGGATGTAATTCCCGTAGTTCCTTCCTTTTTAGGGGAAGTACGTCTACGTTGGATGGGTGTGGTTGCCACAAAGGCCTAACCAACGCCACAAAGGCTCACCCTATTCTCCGGTGCAAGCTTCCGCCACAAAGGCCTAGCTCACTTTCCACTAAGGGATTCCTCAAGGCGGAACCGGCCTTTACAAAACTTGGGGCACCACTCCACAACTGAATTGGAGGCTCCCAAGCACCACAAAGATCTCAATCAACAAGTATCAAGATTTCAATCACACAAACAAGGTCAAGGGACACAAGGGAACCCAAGACCAAAGGGCCCTCAAGCAAATGAGAGGGGAAATCAAATCGCTTCGGTGAGGATGTAGATCAAGGCCTTCTCCTTCGATTCTCCAAAGATCAATGACTTTGGTGGGTTGAGGGAGGAGATCTTGCGAATTTGGTGGCTCCAAAATGGGGTCTTTTTCTTCACAGCTCGAGCAGCTTGAGGTAGAAGAAGGGGAGGGGTATTTATAGCCCCTCCCAAAATGTAGCCGTTGCTGAGTTGGAGGGGCGGATTATCCGGCCAAAGTTGGGCCGGATTATCCGCCCCCCCCATCTGGGTGACGCCGCGCCAGGTCCTTAGCAGAATTTCAGCCACCCCCGGGGGAGGGCGGATTATCCGGCCAAAGCTGGGGCGGATTATCCGGCTGGCCGGATTATCCGGCCCCTGGCCGGAATATCCGGCCCCCCTATCTGGGTGACGCCGCGATAAGTCCTTAGCCGTTTTTTGGCCACCCCAGAGGGGGCGGATTATCCGGCCACCCCTGGCCGAATAATCCAGCCTGGCAATTCTTCAAATAATAATCCTGCAAATCTTAGCACACAATTAGTATCACTAATGTTGTTATCTAACACACAAAATCTGAGGGAAACAAAGTTTGCACTTTCAATCTCCCCCTTTTTGGTGTTAGATGACAACACTAGGATTTGCAAGAAAGGTCGAATAATTCAAACGACAAATAATTGATCAAAATACATAGCTCCCCCTAGATGTGTGCAACTTCACCAATGAGTTTAGAAGAGACATACCATTGCATAGATAACTCAAATATTATGGATTATGGAATCCCGAATATGATAATATGATATGCCGGGCAATAATTCCATAGACATTTCACCAATAACCAGGAGCTGATAAAAATAAGTGAACAACACAAAATGATCCACATAGCATATAAACGACACGAAGTTCAACCACACACAAAGTTCGACTTAAGACAAACGAAATAAGAAGAAACACAAGCGCCAAAGAATGATAAGCGCGCAAGCTTGTGTTTCCACCCATGCAAATCCCGACAAATTCCTAATAGAACTACTTCTCCCCCTTTGGCATCAAGACACCAAAAAGGGAGAAGAGCGATGCTACACGTCCCGAGAAATCACTCGTCCACGTCATCGAAGTCCTCATCATCATAATCTCCGCCATCACCCTCGTCATCTCCAGCATCTTCATCCTCATCATCAAAGTCCTCCTCAGCCTCAAAGTCCTCCTCAGCCTCTGCACGAGCACCTCCAGCGGGAGCATCTGGAGCATCAAAGAGATGCTGCTGCATATCCATCCAGTTGTAGCGGTCGATGTTCCAAGCTTCATAGGCCACAGGAGCAGTAGGAGTGGGATCGGCGGTCTGAGCACCACTGAGATGGTGAAGGATAAGCTGCTGAGTGTCCTGGATGCTCTTCCTCTCGACATAGGCCTGGTAGTTCTCACGGTGGATCTCTACCTTCATGCACAGAACATTCCGCTCAAACCAGCTGAGCTTCCTCACCTCCCTAGACACAACAGATGCAGCAGCCCTTTGTTCACGAGCAGTAGCACTAGTCCTCGCATCAGCCATGAAAGTGTCAGGATATGCAGCTGAAGGAGCAGATTTCGCCTTTCTCTTGATGTACATCTTCTTGACTTTGTGCTCCACACAGTCATCATGAATATCATAGTCTCCAAGGACATGCTTAATGAGAAGCATGATGAAAGGAGCATATGGCACAGTGTTCCTCTGAATAATAGCATCCTTGATCTCATAGAAGATGAAATCCATCACATCAAGGGTAAAGTCCTCAGCAGGGTCAGTCGATGTGGCACACTCATGAGCAAAAGCAAGCAGATCAACCAGAGAGGTGTGAATGGCATCATTGTTGCCACCACTAGGAGCAATGTTCTCCCTGAAAATGCGGACCAGCTGATCATAAAGCGGATGTAGGCCATTGATGAAGCCCACAACACCTGTGGAGTCATAGAGGTCATGGAGCTTGTCCTTGTCAGGCTTGTTCCCCGGGTTGTGGATACGCCAACCCACTGGAGTCTCTCCATTGTACGCATACCCCAAGAGAGAGGCAAACGTAGGAAAGTCTGATGTGCACTCATGTTCGCCGGTCATCCACTTCATAGATTTCTGAGCATTGGGCAAAATCACCAGAGTAGCATAGAACTGCTTGATAAGACCGGGATTGTAGTCGCATTGAATGTTGGCCAGCCCCATCAAACCCATCTTCTCAATCACAGATAGTGCTTCATCAAAGTAAGACTTGCTGCGGAGGTGATCAAAGTCAATCGGATGCATTGGACGGCAAGGATTCTTGAAAGGCTCATAAATATCACGAAAAATCCCCCACTGCTCCTCATTCCAGAAACCCCTGTCTTCAATGTCTTCATCTCTTGCAGTAGCATACCAATTGTTCCTCCGCACAAGAATGTACTCGGCCTCTGGCATCTTCTTGTAGTCAGGACGAGGCTCTTTGCCTTTGCGACGACGGGCACGAGCTTTGGCAACCTTGGCAGCTTTCTCCTGCTCAGCCTTCCTAGCAGCTTCCCTCTGTGCCCGCCGGATAGCAATCTCATCCAGAAGAACTCCTTCCTCATTCCGAACAAGCCGACGCTTGCGCTTCGGCATACTCGGACCACCTGTGAAAGAGAGATGCACGGAGAGCATGGGGATAAGCGTATGCACACGAGTATCGGAAAGGATCAACGAATCATGAAGGATGAACAAGCAAATTCCACTAAATGAACCAAATTGACAGCAGCAAATATAAAAAGATGTTGCAGTAAAATCCCAGGCCGGATTAGCCGGCCAGGGGTGGCCGGATAATCCGGCCCCCCCGAAAGTTTCTTCTACAACTTGCTGCATATATCAATTTGATAGATCGGGGAAAGTGTTCATACAACATGATTCATAAACAAGATAAACAACACCTAGAGGGCAAAATCACCAAGAACAAGAAAGGGTAAAGTCACATCCAAGGAGAAGGACAATACCCGCATCCATTGCGAAATCCGCTTGGTGAATGCCTTCCAGAGGAGAAGGAGAGCAACCTCCGAAGAAATCAGGCCAAAAGGTTGGCCGGAGGCGGCGGCGGCAGGGAGCACCTGGAAGGGGTGGGGAGGGAACTGCCCTAGGGCAGCCTGACCCAGCCCCTTATATACCCAGGGTCACTACGGCCGGATTATCCGGCCAGGAAGGGGCGGATAATCCGGCCCCCCGGATATTCCGGCCCAGAGAGGGTGGATATTCCGGCCTGGAGCCAGCAAACTGGCCAACTCGAAATTTTCAAAAATAGATGTTGTTTTGATGAAAAATTTGAACTCGTGTGCATAGATAGATGTCTTGAGAGAGGATGGCTTAGGTGAGAGAGCAAACACGGAGTGGTTCTCGGCACTTAACATTGCAAGAGCAAATCGACTAAAAATCCAATGCAAGTGCCTTCCCATATCAAAAATAAGAAATAACATCGGGAGAGAACACCAAAACCTCAAATAAGATATGCAATGAATCAACTCTTCGAAAAGAAGAGGTCGGTGGCCGAAGCCACCATGTTTGAGTGTTATGGCATTGGACCGCGAAGATGTATCTTGAGTCCATAACCACTACTCGTCATTGAAGCTCAAAAATCATAAAATGATATTAAGAGAATGATATGATTACTATTGGCATTATGGGGGGAGGGATAGCCCAATTAATTAGGACCGCACTCCCCCTATCTCCATGCCCACACCTAAACCAAACAAGCATTGAAATATAGGTGTATTTGCAAGATGTTCAAGCCACACTCCTCAAATCGATGATATTTAGCTCATTCCTCAAATATCCAAATCTTGCTTCATCAAGAGGCTTCGTGAATATATCGGCAAGTTGATCCTTGGTGCAAACATAGGCAAGCTCAATATCTCCGCGGGCAACATGATCCCTAATGAAATGATTCCGGATCTCAATATGCTTGGTTCTTGAATGTTGCACCGGATTATAGGCGATCTTGATAGCACTTTCATTGTCACATAAAAGAGGCACTTTGTCACAATTGACACCGTATTCCTTCAAAGTTTGCCTCATCCATAACAATTGAGTGCATCCACTTGCGGCGGCAATGTATTCGGCTTCGGCGGTGGAGAGAGAAATACAATTTTGCTTCTTAGAAGACCAACACACCAAAGACCTACCAAGAAATTGGCAAGCTCCGGAGGTTGATTTCCTATCATCCTGGTCACCGGCCCAATCCGAATCCGTGAAGCCACAAAGAGAGAAATCCGAGCCTTTGGGATACCAAAGCCCATAAGTTGGGGTATGAACCAAATATCGAAAGATTCTCTTAACCGCCATAAGGTGGCTTTCTTTAGGAGCGGCTTGATACCTTGCACACACACCTACACTCAACACAATATCGGGTCTAGATGCACAAAGGTAAAGCAATGAACCGATCATAGAGCGGTATACCTTTTGATCCACATCTTTACCATTGGGATCAAGTTCAAGATGACATTTTGTGGCCATTGGTGTTGCAGGCCCCATTAAGTTCCTTCATCTTGAACCTCTTGAGCATGTCTTGGACATATTTGGCTTGATAGATGAAAGTCCCTTCTTTCAATTGCTTGATTTCAAAACCAAGAAAGAACTTCATTTCGCCCATCATAGACATCTCGAACCTATCGGTCATAAGCTTTGAAAATTCATCATTAAAAGCTTTGTTAGTAGAGCCAAAGATAATATCATCAACATATAGTTGGCATACGAAAAGCTCCCCATTGACCCTCTTAGTAAAAAGAGTAGGATCGATTTGCCCAACTTCAAACCCACGGTCTACCAACAACTCCCTAAGGTGCTCATACCACGCACGTGGGGCTTGTTTAAGGCCATAGAGTGCCTTATGGAGTTTGTAGACATGGTTAGGGAAGTTGAGATCCTCAAACCCCGGGGGTTGCTTAACATACACTTCCTCTTTCAATGGACCATTAAGAAATGCACTCTTAACATCCATTTGTTGCAACTTAAAATTATGATGAGTGGCATATGCAAGAAGGATACGGATGGACTCAAGACGAGCCACGGGAGCATAAGTTTCTCCAAAGTCAATGCCTTCAACTTGAGAGAAACCTTGAGCAACCAATCTTGCCTTGTTCCTCACAACAATTCCATGCTCATCTTGCTTGTTCTTGAATATCCACTTTGTGCCAATCACATTGCGGCACTCCTTTGGCTTCTCTACTAACACCCATACATTATTGCGCTTGAAGTTGTTGAGTTCTTCATGCATAGCATCCAACCAATCCGGATCTTCAAGTGCTTCAAATACTTTCTTGGGTTCAACCATGGAGATATAAGCATGATGAGAGCTAAATTGTGCCAATTGACGCCGAGTTGACACTTTGCTTCTTAAATCTCCAATAACCCTCTCAAGGGTATGACCTTTAAGTTCCAAATCTCTTTCAACTCTTTTCTTGCGACGGGCTTCGATCTCCTCATTAGACCTTGAAGGAGATACTTGATCATCTTGATCATTTTGGTCCCCGTCTTGACCATCAAATTGACCTTGATCATCATTATCTTCATGAGTAGTTTGATCTTGGTCTTGTGAAGAATTGGGGGTGGTTGAGATAACCGGAGAGGATGGTGGTGCCCCTTCTTCTTCATGAAGGTCCTTGTCTTGTTCTTCGGTTGGTGCACTAGTTGCTTCCTTGGGAGAGGCTTGTTGAGCTTGTGAAGATGAAGGCTCCACTTGAGTAGAGCATAGTCCTTCCCGGTCGGCCACAAGGTGTCCCTCAATGGGGCGGAAAAATCCCACGCCCATTCTTCCTATGGCTTCTCGAGGTATTTCATCATCTACATCACAAGAAACAACATCTCGCCCCCCTTGGGAGCTATCATTCTCTTCGAATACCACACTACAAGATTCTTCAACACGTCCGGTGGACTTGTTGAAGACTCTATAAGTGTGGGATTCGGCACCATAACCAACAAAAATACCTTCTATTGCTTTTGGATCAAATTTACCTAAACGAACTCCTTTTCTTTTAAAGAAACACTTACACCCGAAAACCCGGTAGTAGGAGATGTTGGGCTTGCTTCCAGTGAGAATTTCATATGGAGTCTTGTTTAGGCCTTTGCGGAGGAAGAGCCGGTTTGAAGAATGACAAGCCGTAGAGATAGCTTCGGCCCAAAAGTTGTATGGAGACTTAAACTCCGCCAACATGGACCTAGCCATATCCATAAGAGTCCGGTTCTTCCTTTCGGCTACACCATTTTGTTGAGGGGTATATGCAGCGGAATATTGATGACGAATCCCCTCATCACTAAGAAATCCATTTAAGGTGTAGTTCTTGAACTCCGAGCCATTGTCACTTCTTATTGCCAAAATAGTTTGCCCATGTTGACGTTCAACTTCCTTGGCAAAGTCGATGACGGTTTGTTGAGTCTCACTCTTATGCTTGAAGAAGTAAACCCAAGTATATCTTGAATAGTCATCAACAATCACCAAACAATATTTCTTCCCACCAAGACTTGCATGAGAGGGAGGACCAAAAAGATCCACATGAAGGAGCTCCAAGATCCTCTTGGAAGAAATGATAGTCTTGCTTGGGTGGGGAGAATCATGCATTTTTCCTAGAACGCAAGCCCTGCAAACACGATCTTTGGCAAAAGAAACATTCTCTTTTAGTCCGAGTATGTGGCCACCCTTGTGAAGGCTTTGCAAAGTTCTCATATTGACATGGGATAAACGGCGATGCCAAAGCCAACCCACATCGGCCTTTCCAAATAAACACATTGCACTTGTAGTGGTTTTCCCCGAAAAGTCCACCACATACAAGTTATTTTCAATGTGTCCAACGAAAGCGACCTTTAGAGACTTGCTCCACAAGAGTACCACAATATCATTATCAATGAAGACGGCAAAGCCCATCTTACCAAGTGCACGATCTGAGAGTAAATTATAACCTAGGGTCTCAACAAGCATGACGTCCACAAGGGAAATATCCGGTGCGACCACCACCTTGCCAAGACCCAATACCTCGGATTGTGACATATCTCCATAAGTGACGGTTATATGATTGTCATTTGGTCTCATCTCCGTCATAATCTTCTTGCTTCCGGTCATATGACTTGTGCATCCACTATCAAGCACCCATTTTGATCCACCGGAAGCATAGTCCTACAAGAGATCATTGCTTGGTTTTAGGTCCCCATTTTTCAATGGGTCCTCTTTTGTTAGCAACAAGGGTCTTTGGAACCCAAATAGACCAAGCAACATAACCATCATTTGGACCAACATATTTTGCATAAACATCACCATAATAATCACGAAATAAAACATAGTGAGGGTTAGCAATTCCCGCATGATCATCATGAGTGGCTTTGCCACCCACAATAGGATCCTTCTTTGCTTGTGCAGGCTTGGCCTTCTTCTTCTTGTTGTTCTTCTTCTTCTTCTTTGAGACATAGCCAATCCCCGTTTTATCACCAAATGCCTTTTGCTTACTCAAAAGGTCATTCAAGTTTTTCTCACCTATGGGAATGGAGGACTTGGCAAGCTCATCTTTCAACCTAGCATTTTCTTCAATGACATTTGCATGATCACAAGTAGAAGTAGAAGAACTAGGCACATTATTCTTAGTCAATTGAATTTGAAGTTGTTCATGTGACTTGGTAAGAATAGAGTGTTCACTTTTCAAGGCCTTGTGAGCCTTGTCAAGATCTTCTAAATCCTTAACAAGTATATCATGACCAACACCAAATTCAACCTTTTCCTTTTTAAGCATTTTTACTTTAGCACGAGCATGGTCACGCTCTTTAGTGAGTTTGGAAACCACTTCATTATTAGCTTCCTCAATGGAATCGAGCTTCTCTTCGAGAGTTGCTCGTTCCTCTTGCTCTTCTTCAAGAGACTCGGTTAGTGAGGCAATATCTTGAGCATATTCTCTTTCAAGCCTCATTTGTTCATCTAGTTTTTCAAGAGTTTTACCATATTGGCTCAATAGACGTTCAAAGTGAATCTTATGAACGCCATCTACACTAGACACATAGTCATCAAAAGCAATAATTTCTTCCTTTACTCTAAGACTAGCAAGATCATTCAAGGAAGCATCATTTGTCTTAGAGGAAGAGAAAGATGTGGGTGATACCTCGGAAGACTTGGCCATAAGGCATTTGACGTTCTTGAGAAGAGAGTCCTCATTGGGGGATTCAAAGAGTGATGTGGAGGAAGTGGAGGTGGTTGCCATTGCGGCCATCTCACTAGTTGTGGTTTCTTCTTCATCACTCTCACTTGCGGAGTACTCTTCTTGAGTCAAGAACACAAACTTTGGTTGCTTCCTCTTTGGTCCACCCTTCTTCACAAAAGGCTTCTTGGATGGTGACTTGGTCTTGTTCTTGAATATGAGCTTTCCACCATGGTCTTCTCTCTTCTCATACGGGCACTCGGCAACGAAGTGAAATCTATCATTGCAATTGTAGCAAGTCCTCACCCTTTGACCATTGTTGTCATTCCTTTGATAGCCATTTGACTTGCTTCTTCTTTGATTGTCTTCTTTGGCCTTGTGTGGATCAACCCAAAAGGTTTTTCCATAGAAGGCCATGTGCTCATTGTACTCATGCCTTATGTCCTCGGGACACATCTCTAGTCTTGCTTCAATATTCGCTTGAAGAGGAACCTCTTTATCAACCACACTTGCTTTCAATGCAAGATTAGAGCTTCTTTGCATTCCTATGGCACGGGCACGGGCATCTTCCGCATTTTGTGCGGAAACCTTGTAGGCTTGAATCTCTTGCATCACTTGATTGGAGGTCATCTCATTGAAGTTGTGCTTTCCTTGAACACTCTTCACATCCGCGGGCTCATATGGAGTGAGAGCAAGAATGTACTTCATCTTGATCCACTCATCATCAATATGGTGAGCACCGAGATTCTTGAAGGTGGTAGCAATAGCCTTGAGTCTTCTATACATCTCTTGATGATCCTCACCATCCATCATGAAGAAACCCTCCGCTTGATTTGAGAAGGCAATATATCTTGTTTTCTTCATGCTCTCGTTGCCAACAAAGACGTCGGAGAGTCCTTGCCAAGCTTCTTTGGCGGTGGAGAAGTGTTGGATGTGAGGCAAGTCCTTGGATCCCACGGCGACTTGAATCATGTGAAGAGCGGTAGCATTGAGTTGGCTATCAACCGTCTCTCTTCTTGTCATGTTGTGGGGATCCACGGCCTTGAATCCTTCCTCAACGATCCTCCAAAGCTCGATGCAAGAACTGCGCATATGAGAGATCATTTGATATTGCCATTGACCAAAGTTTAATGCATCAAGCTTAGGTGGATCTCCTCTATTGTTAATATGAGGATGAGGAACCGGCGGGTCGGGTGAATACCAAGGAGGGAATTCACCTTTCTCGTCGCCCTTGGTGGAAGACTTAGCATCGCCATTTTTATCGGTGCCCTCCACATCAATTACCACATTCTCCACTTGTGGAGTAGCGGGTTTTTCCGGAGGTGGAGGAGCATTAGTAGTTTTAGCTTGCAAGAGTTGCGCTATCATTTCACGCAACTCATTTACTTGAGTTGTCATGGAAGCCATGGATGATTCCAAAGATTTGAACTCACCCATGGAAACTTGACCCGAGCCTCACTCGGAGAGGTGTCCATACTCTTAGGCGGTTAAGCCCGAATAAAGAGCCGAGGCTCTGATACCAATTGAACGGATCGTATGGGCACCTAGAGGGGGGGGGTGAATAGGTGCTACTCAAATTTTAATTCTTTTTCAATTTAGGCTTGACACAAAGGTAAATTCTCTAGATATGCAACTATGGTGAATTTACCTATATGACAACAAATAAGCTAAGCAAGATACAAGTAGTAAAGGCAATAAAGGATGGAGGTAACCGAGAGTGGAGCACACGGAGACACGGATGTAATTCCCGTAGTTCCTTCCTTTTTAGGGGAAGTACGTCTACGTTGGATGGGTGTGGTTGCCACAAAGGCCTAACCAACGCCACAAAGGCTCACCCTATTCTCCGGTGCAAGCTTCCGCCACAAAGGCCTAGCTCACTTTCCACTAAGGGATTCCTCAAGGCGGAACCGGCCTTTACAAAACTTGGGGCACCACTCCACAACTGAATTGGAGGCTCCCAAGCACCACAAAGATCTCAATCAACAAGTATCAAGATTTCAATCACACAAACAAGGTCAAGGGACACAAGGGAACCCAAGACCAAAGGGCCCTCAAGCAAATGAGAGGGGAAATCAAATCGCTTCGGTGAGGATGTAGATCAAGGCCTTCTCCTTCGATTCTCCAAAGATCAATGACTTTGGTGGGTTGAGGGAGGAGATCTTGCGAATTTGGTGGCTCCAAAATGGGGTCTTTTTCTTCACAGCTCGAGCAGCTTGAGGTAGAAGAAGGGGAGGGGTATTTATAGCCCCTCCCAAAATGTAGCCGTTGCTGAGTTGGAGGGGCGGATTATCCGGCCAAAGTTGGGCCGGATTATCCGCCCCCCCCATCTGGGTGACGCCGCGCCAGGTCCTTAGCAGAATTTCAGCCACCCCCGGGGGAGGGCGGATTATCCGACCAAAGCTGGGGCGGATTATCCGGCTGGCCGGATTATCCGGCCCCTGGCCGGAATATCCGGCCCCCCTATCTGGGTGACGCCGCGATAAGTCCTTAGCCGTTTTTCGGCCACCCCAGAGGGGGCGGATTATCCGGCCACCCCTGGCCGGATAATCCGGCCTGGCAATTCTTCAAATAATAATCCTGCAAATCTTAGCACACAATTAGTATCACTAATGTTGTTATCTAACACACAAAATCTGAGGGAAACAAAGTTTGCACTTTCAATCTCCCCCTTTTTGGTGTTAGATGACAACACTAGGATTTGCAAGAAAGGTCGAATAATTCAAACGACAAATAATTGATCAAAATACATAGCTCCCCCTAGATGTGTGCAACTTCACCAATGAGTTTAGAAGAGACATACCATTGCATAGATAACTCAAATATTATGGATTATGGAATCCCGAATATGATAATATGATATGCCGGGCAATAATTCCATAGACATTTCACCAATAACCAGGAGCTGATAAAAATAAGTGAACAACACAAAATGATCCACATAGCATATAAACGACACGAAGTTCAACCACACACAAAGTTCGACTTAAGACAAACGAAATAAGAAGAAACACAAGCGCCAAAGAATGATAAGCGCGCAAGCTTGTGTTTCCACCCATGCAAATCCCGACAAATTCCTAATAGAACTACTTCTCCCCCTTTGGCATCAAGACACCAAAAAGGGAGAAGAGCGATGCTACACGTCCCGAGAAATCACTTGTCCACGTCATCGAAGTCCTCATCATCATAATCTCCGCCATCACCCTCGTCATCTCCAGCATCTTCATCCTCATCATCAAAGTCCTCCTCAGCCTCAAAGTCCTCCTCAGCCTCTGCACGAGCACCTCCAGCGGGAGCATCTGGAGCATCAAAGAGATGCTGCTGCATATCCATCCAGTTGTAGCGGTCGATGTTCCAAGCTTCATAGGCCACAGGAGCAGTAGGAGTGGGATCGGCGGTCTGAGCACCACTGAGACGGTGAAGGATAAGCTGCTGAGTGTCCTGGATGCTCTTCCTCTCGACATAGGCCTGGTAGTTCTCACGGTGGATCTCTACCTTCATGCACAGAACATTCCGCTCAAACCAGCTGAGCTTCCTCACCTCCCTAGACACAACAGATGCAGCAGCCCTTTGTTCACGAGCAGTAGCACTAGTCCTCGCATCAGCCATGAAAGTGTCAGGATATGCAGCTGAAGGAGCAGATTTCGCCTTTCTCTTGATGTACATCTTCTTGACTTTGTGCTCCACACAGTCATCATGAATATCATAGTCTCCAAGGACATGCTTAATGAGAAGCATGATGAAAGGAGCATATGGCACAGTGTTCCTCTGAATAATAGCATCCTTGATCTCATAGAAGATGAAATCCATCACATCAAGGGTAAAGTCCTCAGCAGGGTCAGTCGATGTGGCACACTCATGAGCAAAAGCAAGCAGATCAACCAGAGAGGTGTGAATGGCATCATTGTTGCCACCACTAGGAGCAATGTTCTCCCTGAAAATGCGGACCAGCTGATCATAAAGCGGATGTAGGCCATTGATGAAGCCCACAACACCTGTGGAGTCATAGAGGTCATGGAGCTTGTCCTTGTCAGGCTTGTTCCCCGGGTTGTGGATACGCCAACCCACTGGAGTCTCTCCATTGTACGCATACCCCAAGAGAGAGGCAAACGTAGGAAAGTCTGATGTGCACTCATGTTCGCCGGTCATCCACTTCATAGATTTCTGAGCATTGGGCAAAATCACCAGAGTAGCATAGAACTGCTTGATAAGACCGGGATTGTAGTCGCATTGAATGTTGGCCAGCCCCATCAAACCCATCTTCTCAATCACAGATAGTGCTTCATCAAAGTAAGACTTGCTGCGGAGGTGATCAAAGTCAATCGGATGCATTGGACGGCAAGGATTCTTGAAAGGCTCATAAATATCACGAAAAATCCCCCACTGCTCCTCATTCCAGAAACCCCTGTCTTCAATGTCTTCATCTCTTGCAGTAGCATACCAATTGTTCCTCCGCACAAGAATGTACTCGGCCTCTGGCATCTTCTTGTAGTCAGGACGAGGCTCTTTGCCTTTGCGACGACGGGCACGAGCTTTGGCAACCTTGGCAGCTTTCTCCTGCTCAGCCTTCCTAGCAGCTTCCCTCTGTGCCCGCCGGATAGCAATCTCATCCAGAAGAACCCCTTCCTCATTCCGAACAAGCCGACGCTTGCGCTTCGGCATACTCGGACCACCTGTGAAAGAGAGATGCACGGAGAGCATGGGGATAAGCGTATGCACACGAGTATCGGAAAGGATCAACGAATCATGAAGGATGAACAAGCAAATTCCACTAAATGAACCAAATTGACAGCAGCAAATATAAAAAGATGTTGCAGTAAAATCCCAGGCCGGATTAGCCGGCCAGGGGTGGCCGGATAATCCGCCCCCCCCCGAAAGTTTCTTCTACAACTTGCTGCATATATCAATTTGATAGATCGGGGAAAGTGTTCATACAACATGATTCATAAACAAGATAAACAACACCTAGAGGGCAAAATCACCAAGAACAAGAAAGGGTAAAGTCACATCCAAGGAGAAGGACAATACCCGCATCCATTGCGAAATCCGCTTGGTGAATGCCTTCCAGAGGAGAAGGAGAGCAACCTCCGAAGAAATCAGGCCAAAAGGTTGGCCGGAGGCGGCGGCGGCAGGGAGCACCTGGAAGGGGTGGGGAGGGAACTGCCCTAGGGCAGCCTGACCCAGCCCCTTATATACCCAGGGTCACTACGGCCGGATTATCCGGCCAGGAAGGGGCGGATAATCCGGCCCCCCGGATATTCCGGCCCAGAGAGGGCGGATATTCCGGCCTGGAGCCAGCAAACTGGCCAACTCGAAATTTTCAAAAAGAGATGTTGTTTTGATGAAAAATTTGAACTCGTGTGCATAGATAGATGTCTTGAGAGAGGATGGCTTAGGTGAGAGAGCAAACACGGAGTGGTTCTCGGCACTTAACATTGCAAGAGCAAATCGACTAAAATCCAATGCAAGTGCCTTCCCATATCAAAAATAAGAAATAACATCGGGAGAGAACACCAAAACCTCAAATAAGATATGCAATGAATCAACTCTTCGAAAAGAAGAGGTCGGTGGCCGAAGCCACCATGTTTGAGTGTTATGGCATTGGACCGCGAAGATGTATCTTGAGTCCATAACCACTACTCGTCATTGAAGCTCAAAAATCATAAAATGATATTAAGAGAATGATATGATTACTATTGGCATTATGGGGGGAGGGATAGCCCAATTAATTAGGACCGCACTCCCCCTATCTCCATGCCCACACCTAAACCAAACAAGCATTGAAATATAGGTGTATTTGCAAGATGTTCAAGCCACACTCCTCAAATCGATGATATTTAGCTCATTCCTCAAATATCCAAATCTTGCTTCATCAAGAGGCTTCGTGAATATATCGGCAAGTTGATCCTTGGTGCAAACATAGGCAAGCTCAATATCTCCGCGGGCAACATGATCCCTAATGAAATGATTCCGGATCTCAATATGCTTGGTTCTTGAATGTTGCACCGGATTATAGGCGATCTTGATAGCACTTTCATTGTCACATAAAAGAGGCACTTTGTCACAATTGACACCGTATTCCTTCAAAGTTTGCCTCATCCATAACAATTGAGTGCATCCACTTGCGGCGGCAATGTATTCGGCTTCGGCGGTGGAGAGAGAAATACAATTTTTGCTTCTTAGAAGACCAACACACCAAAGACCTACCAAGAAATTGGCAAGCTCCGGAGGTTGATTTCCTATCATCCTGGTCACCGGCCCAATCCGAATCCGTGAAGCCACAAAGAGAGAAATCCGAGCCTTTGGGATACCAAAGCCCATAAGTTGGGGTATGAACCAAATATCGAAAGATTCTCTTAACCGCCATAAGGTGGCTTTCTTTAGGAGCGGCTTGATACCTTGCACACACACCTACACTCAACACAATATCGGGTCTAGATGCAGCAAAGGTAAAGCAATGAACCGATCATAGAGCGGTATACCTTTTGATCCACATCTTACCATTGGGATCAAGTTCAAGATGACATTTGTGGCCATTGTGTTGCGGCCCCATTAAGTTCCTTCATCTTGAACCTCTTGAGCATGTCTTGGACATATTTGGCTTGATAGATGAAAGTCCCTTCTTTCAATTGCTTGATTTCAAAACCAAGAAAGAACTTCATTTCGCCCATCATAGACATCCTCGAACCTATCGGTCATAAGCTTTGAAAATTCATCAGTAAAAGCTTTGTTAGTAGAGCCAAAGATAATATCATCAACATATAGTTGGCATACGAAAAGCTCCCCATTGACCCTCTTAGTAAAAAGAGTAGGATCGATTTGGCCCAACTTCAAACCCACGGTCTACCAACACTCCCTAAGGTGCTCATACCCACGCACGTGGGGCTTGTTTTAAGGCCATAGAGGTGGCCTTATATGGAGTTTGTAGACATGGTTAGGAAAGTTGAGATCCTCAAAACCCCGGGGGTTGCTTAACATACACTTCCTCTTTCAATGGACCATTAGAAATGCACTCTTACATCCATTTGTTGCACTTAAAATTATGATGAGTGGCATATGCAGAAGGATACGGATGGACTAAAGACGAGCCACGGGGGAGCATAAGTTTCCTCCCAAGGTCAATGCCTTCACTTGAGAGAACCTTGAGCAACCAATCTTGCCTTGTGTTCCCTCACAGACAATTCCCTGCTCATCTTGCTTGTTCTTGAATATCCACTTGTGCCAATCACATTGCGGCACTCTTGGCTTCTCTACTAACACCCATACATTATTGCGCTTGAAGTTGTTGAGTTCTTCATGCATAGCATCCAACCAATCCGGATCTTAAGGCTTCAATACTTTCTTGGGTTCACACCATGGAGATATAAGCATGATGAGAGCTAAATTGTGCCAATTGACGCCGGGTTGACACTTTGCTTCTTAAATCTCCAATAACCCTCTCAAGGGTATGACCTTTAAGTTCCAAGTCTCTTTCAACTCTTTTCTTGCGACGGGCTTCGATCTCCTCATTAGACCTTGAAGGAGATACTTGATCATCTTGATCATTTTGGTCCCCGTCTTGACCATCAAATTGACCTTGATCATCATTATCTTCATGAGTAGGTTGATCTTGGTCATGTGAAGAATTGGGGGCGGTTGAGATAACCGGAGAGGATGGTGGTGCCCCTTCTTCTTCATGAAGGTCCTTGTCTTGTTCTTCGGTTGGTGCATTAGTTGCTTCCTTGGGAGAGGCTTGTTGAGCTTGTGAAGATGAAGGCTCCACTTGAGTAGAGCATAGTCCTTCCCGGTCGGCCACAAGGTGTCCCTCAATGGGGCGGAAAAATCCCACGCCCATTCTTCCTATGGCTTCTCGAGGTATTTCATCATCTACATCAAAGAAACAACATCTCGCCCCCCTTGGGAGCCGTCATTCTCTTCGAATACCACACTACAAGATTCTTCAACACGTCCGGTGGACTTGTTGAAGACTCTATAAGTGTGGGATTCGGCACCATAACCAACAAAAATACCTTCTATTGCTTTTGGATCAAATTTACCTAAACGAACTCCTTTTCTTTTAAAGAAACACTTACACCCGAAAACCCGGTAGTAGGAGATGTTGGGCTTGCTTCCGGTGAGTATTTCATATGGAGTCTTGTTTAGGCCTTTGCGGAGGAAGAGCCGGTTTGAAGAATGACAAGCCGTAGAGATAGCTTCGGCCCAAAAGTTGTATGGAGACTTAAACTCCGCCAACATGGACCTAGCCATATCCATAAGAGTCCGGTTCTTCCTTTCGGCTACACCATTTTGTTGAGGGGTATATGCAGCGGAATATTGATGACGAATCCCCTCATCACTAAGAAATCCATTTAAGGTGTAGTTCTTGAACTCCGAGCCATTGTCACTTCTTATTGCCA